>SJYT01036941.1:0-45526 GCA_006410635.1 Cephalophus harveyi | reverse complement strand
CAGTGGAAACCATGGCTAACTTTATTTTGGGGGGCTCCAAAATCACTGCAGATGGTGACTGCAGCCATGAAATTAAAAGACACTTACCCCTTGGAAGGAAAGTTATGTCCAACCTAGAGAGAATATTCAAAAGCAGAGACATTACTTTGCCAACAAAGGTCCATCTCAAAGCTATGGTTTTTCCAGTAGTCAGGTATGGATGTGAGAGTTGGACTATAAAGAAAGCTGAGCGCCGAAGAATTGATGCTTTTGAACTGTGGTGTGGCAGAAGACTCTTGAGAGTCCCTCAGACTGTGAGGAGATCCAACCAGTCCATCTTAAAGGAGATCAGTCCTGAGTGTTCATTGGAGGGACTGATGCTGAAGCTGAAACTCCAATACTTTGGCCACCTCATGGGAAGAGTTGACTCACTGGAAAAGACCCTGATGCTGGGAGGGATTGGGGGCAGGAGGAGAACGGGACAACAGAGGATGAGATGGCTGGATGGAATCACTGACTCTATGGACATAAGTTTGGAGATGTGTATAAGAGACAGGCTGTATATTGTCACCCTGCTTATTTAACTTCTATGCAGAGTACATCATGAGAAACGCTGGGCTGGAGGAAGCACAAGCTGGAATCAAGATTGCCGGGAGAAATATCAATAACCTCAGATATGCAGATGACATGACCCTTATGGCAGAAAATGAAGAGGAACTAAAAAGCCTGTTGATGAAAGTGAAAGGGGAGAGTGAAAAAGTTGGCTAAACGCTCAACATTCAGAAAACTAAGATCATGGCATCCAGTGCCATCACTTCATGGCAAATAGATGGGGAAACAGTGGAAACCATGGCTAACTTTATTTTGGGGGGCTCCAAAATCACTGCAGATGGTGACTGCAGCCATGAAATTAAAAGACACTTACCCCTTGGAAGGAAAGTTATGTCCAACCTAGAGAGAATATTCAAAAGCAGAGACATTACTTTGCCAACAAAGGTCCATCTCAAAGCTATGGTTTTTCCAGTAGTCAGGTATGGATGTGAGAGTTGGACTATAAAGAAAGCTGAGCGCCGAAGAATTGATGCTTTTGAACTGTGGTGTGGCAGAAGACTCTTGAGAGTCCCTCAGACTGTGAGGAGATCCAACCAGTCCATCTTAAAGGAGATCAGTCCTGAGTGTTCATTGGAGGGACTGATGCTGAAGCTGAAACTCCAATACTTTGGCCACCTCATGGGAAGAGTTGACTCACTGGAAAAGACCCTGATGCTGGGAGGGATTGGGGGCAGGAGGAGAACGGGACAACAGAGGATGAGATGGCTGGATGGAATCACTGACTCTATGGACATAAGTTTGGAGATGTGTATAAGAGACAGGCTGTATATTGTCACCCTGCTTATTTAACTTCTATGCAGAGTACATCATGAGAAACGCTGGGCTGGAGGAAGCACAAGCTGGAATCAAGATTGCCGGGAGAAATATCAATAACCTCAGATATGCAGATGACATGACCCTTATGGCAGAAAATGAAGAGGAACTAAAAAGCCTGTTGATGAAAGTGAAAGGGGAGAGTGAAAAAGTTGGCTAAACGCTCAACATTCAGAAAACTAAGATCATGGCATCCAGTGCCATCACTTCATGGCAAATAGATGGGGAAACAGTGGAAACCATGGCTAACTTTATTTTGGGGGGCTCCAAAATCACTGCAGATGGTGACTGCAGCCATGAAATTAAAAGACACTTACCCCTTGGAAGGAAAGTTATGTCCAACCTAGAGAGAATATTCAAAAGCAGAGACATTACTTTGCCAACAAAGGTCCATCTCAAAGCTATGGTTTTTCCAGTAGTCAGGTATGGATGTGAGAGTTGGACTATAAAGAAAGCTGAGCGCCGAAGAATTGATGCTTTTGAACTGTGGTGTGGCAGAAGACTCTTGAGAGTCCCTCAGACTGTGAGGAGATCCAACCAGTCCATCTTAAAGGAGATCAGTCCTGAGTGTTCATTGGAGGGACTGATGCTGAAGCTGAAACTCCAATACTTTGGCCACCTCATGGGAAGAGTTGACTCACTGGAAAAGACCCTGATGCTGGGAGGGATTGGGGGCAGGAGGAGAACGGGACAACAGAGGATGAGATGGCTGGATGGAATCACTGACTCTATGGACATAAGTTTGGGTAAACTCCAGGAGTTGGTGATGGACAGGGAGGCCTGACGTGCTGCTATTCATGGGGTGGCAAAGAATCGGACATGACTGAGTGACTGAACTGAACTGATGGGTGTACATCATGAATGTGTAAAGAGGCTTGGACAAGTGGTAATGTTGGTAACCCTAAGAAGAAACTAGCAAGAAGGAAGCAGAAAGCAATGGTTAACTTCACTGAGTGAGACTTTAGTTCGATAGCTATAAACTTCCTGAAAATCCAACTATTGGCTTTTATCACAGAAATTCCTGAAGGAAAAATAACTGTCTGAAACTCAACAGTCACAAACTTACTTTTTAACCAATAAAGAATATTAATTTTATGTAGTCCTTTATATGGAGAAGGCAATGGCAACCCACTTCAGCACTCTTGCCTGGAAAATCCCATGGATGGAGGAGCCTGGTAGGCTGCAGTCCATGGGGTGGCGAAGAGTCAGACACAAATGAGTGACCTCACTTTCACTTTTCACCTTCATGCATTGGAGAAGGAAATGGCAACCCACTCCAGTGTTCTTGCCTGGAGAATCCCAGGGACGGGGGAGCCTGGTGGGCTGCCTTCTATGGGGTCATACAGAGTTGGACATGACTGAAGCAACTTAGTGGCAGCAGCAGTACTTTTATAGGGCTTATTAAGTGACACTTTCCTCAACATTATATAGATATTAACTAATTTCATAACAATCTAATAAAGAAGGTAAATTATCCTCATTTTACAGATGAGGAAACTAAAGTATGTAAGATTAAGAAATTTGCCCAAGATCACTACTATTAAGTGGTGGAGCCAGTATTCAAGCCCAGGCAGTATGGCTCCAGAGTTTGTGCTATTAACCACAAGGCTGTACTGCTTTAAAACCTAATTTTTATATCTCTTATGCTTTTGTTAATGTAATTTATTAAGGCAATGTTTCTTAAGAATAGTTCTTAGTTATTTCAGAAGAACAGCTGTACTTTAGCATGCTGCCTACTTCCTCCCCTTGCTACCTTTCTGCCAATCCTTTTCACTGTGCCATCTGGAACTGTCTTTACTGTCACCATATTACTCCAATACACTCATGCTCTGGTCTAAACAATAGCTCTCACCTCTGTGCCTGCATCTAAATCTAGTTCTTTCCTTCATGTCCCTCAAGTGGAAGAAAAGAGAATGAAAGTTAATGAAGTTTCCTTATTCTTCAGTTCTGTTTCAAACCAAAATCTACGTTCAATTTCTACCTTCACATAAAACGTTGCTTTGAAGCCTTCCGTCATCCGGTTATAGCACCTTCCTTTCTGCACCTTGCTGCATCTACCAAAAGCCCAGACACCCATCTCCAACACTCAGACACAGACACACTTTACTGTAGGTTTTAGCATCATGGTCTTCACTACCTTTAGATTTCATCATTATCCAGGCAATATCAATGTATGTGAAGATGATGTACCCATTTCTCTTCATGTACTTAGTTTCCTCAGCTCTTATAGTCAATGATTTTCACCTATGTCATTTGATCAATTTCTTTCTATGACAACATTCTACACATATCTTACCTGGACTTGCTCCAACTATAAATTACAAACTCTAATATTTCCATTTATAACCACAAACTCTTATTCTTCCAATTCCTTTTCTCACCTACTATGAATAATGCATTAAGATTCTTCAGTCTTACCCAGACCTCATCCTTGGACCATCTCATTCTCCCCAAAACTTACAGGTCCTTTTGGCTTCACTTTCTTTCCTTCTTCCAAAGATTTTACAGGTCATCTTTCCAACAATTATTTTTCCAATATCCGTAACTCTTGTCTTCCACCCAATAGATTCTGCATAATTCTGACCCCAAAACAATGCAAGTATTTACCTCTCAAAATCCCTAACTGCTGACTGCTTCTAGGAGTCACGCAATCCTGAAGCTTGGTGCAGATGGGCTCTGTCCTCAATGGAGTCCTTCAATGTTGTGTACTTTCTCCTTTTCTCTTTCCCCACAGTGGTTGTCCAAAATATCCTTCTCCTCAAACATCTTACACAACTTCCTTCTCTCCTATCCTCCTTACCATCCCTCTACCCTCATCCTGACTCCCAGTTCCTTCTCAGCCTACAGTCTTGTTTCTTACTTAAGAGAAAAAAAAATCTATGCCCATAGGCAATAAAATCTTCAAATGTACACCTCCAGATACATACAAATGAAGCTCTATCTGCACGTACTAAAGTTTTTACTTTACTCTTTTCTCAGTGGAAGAAATAATTCTCCTTCTACTCAAGGATTACAACAATCACTCAAGAAATGTTGGAGAGGAAAAACAGAAAAAAGAAAAGGGAGAGGAAGACAGAGCTGGAGGAAGGAGGGAGAAACAGATTCTGAAAGCCAGGGAGAATGAGAATCTTAGAGAAATAAAGAAGAGTTTTGATTTGTTTTAATGGTCATATTTTTATTTTTACTGTCAACAAGATAAATATATAGGTCTGGTCTGGACAGATACTCTGAAGACGGCTTATAGGATATGCTTCCATAGCAACTTTTAAAAGAACACCTTTGTTAATAAGAATGTTAGATGCTTATGGTCATATCACAGTTCAGGAATAAAACTGCATAGCTAACTATTGTGTTTTAATTGTCTTTGAATTTTAAAACTAGGACCACATGAGAATACAATATTTCTATAATGTTAAAGTCACTTTAATTAAATACTTCCACTTTTAATAGCAAAGCAACACATCCATATATCAATATAAAGAAAATTCTTAAGATTCATATCTGTAATATGCAATTAAGAGAACAATGTTTCCTTTCTTATATATTTTTTAGTCTTTCTAATAAACAGTATTTCTTTTCCACATTAAAATTTCTACATTCAAATGCCACAAAGGGAAGTTTTAGACTTGTTCAAGCAACGTCTTTACAGTGACCCCCAGTGGCAAAAAAATGAATGTGCCAGTTTTAGTAATACACATCTAGTGGACTCTCACATTGATAAAATTTGGATGACAAAAACAAGTTCCATTTTAATAGAACATTCACTGTTGCCAGTGTCTTCAAATTTTTCTACTTTATTCAAGTTTTTTAAAAGAATTAAAATTTTATTTATCTATCTATATATTTATATCCAAATTCAAGTTCTCAATCTATCTTCTGATTTTTCATGATGAATTTCATAACCAAGTCAATTTTTCAGAATCAAGTCAATTTCATGATCAATTTCACAATCAAAATAATAACATGCTTTTGTTGCATGTTATTTTTCCCAACAAATAGAGCATACCAAGAAGTACATTTTTGTTAAAAAAAAAAAAAAAAAATTTTCAAAGCCTATAAGATGAATTTTTATTTTTAATTGGAGGATAATTGTTTTACACCGTTGTGTTGGTAACTGTTGTACAACAACATGAATCAACCATAAGTATACAAATATCCCTTCCTTCTTGAGCCTCCCTCGCCCACCATACTACCCCTTTAGGTCATCACAGAGCACCAGGCTGGGCTCCCTGTGTTATTCAGCAACTTTCCACTAGCTATCTATTTACTCACAGCAGTGTTACATGTCAATGCTATTTTCTCAAATCGCTCTACCCTCTCCTTCCTCTGCTGTGTCCACAAGTCCATTTAGTATGTATGCATCTCTATTCCTGCCCCGCACATAGATTCATCAGTACTATTTTTCTAGATTGCATATATATGTGTTAATATACAGTATTTTTCTCTGACTTACTTCATTTGTATAACAGGCTGTAGGTTCATCCACATCAGTTCAATTGACTCAAATTCATTCCTTTTTATGGCTGAGTAATATTCCATTGTATATACATACCACAACTTCTTTATCCAATCATCTGTCAATTGACATTTAGGTTGCTTCCATGTCCTGATTATTGTAAAGAGTGCTACAATAAACACTGAGGTATGTGTTTCTTTGAATTATGGTTTTCTCAGGGTATATGCCCAATAATGGGATAGCTAGGTCATATGGTAGCTTTATTTCTAGTTTTTAAAGCAATCTCCATACTGGTTCCACAGTGGCTGCATCAATTTATGTTCCTATCAACAATGCAAGAAGGTTCCCTTTTCTCCATATCCTCTCGAGCATTTACTGTCTGTAGTTTTTTGATGATGGCCATTCTGATCAGTGTGAAGTGATACCTCATTGTAGTTTCGATTTGCATTTCTCTAATAATGAGCAATGTTGAGCATCTTCCATGTGTTTGTTGATCATTTGTATGTCTCCTTTGAAGAAATAGCTGTTTAGGTCTTCCACCCATTTTTTGATTTGCTGTTTGTTTTTTTTGATATTGAGTTTCATGAGCTGCTTACATATTTTGGAGATTAATCCTTTGTCAGTTGCTTCATTTACAATTATTTTCTCTCATTCTGAGGGTTTGCATCTGGTTTATAGTTTCCATTCTTGTACAAATCTTTTATGTTTAATTTGGTCTCATTTGTTTATTTTTTTATTTCCATTACTCTAGGAAGTGGGACAAAGATTTTGCTGTGATTTATGTTAGAATGCACTGCCTATGTTTTTCTCTAAGGGTTTTATAGTTTCTAGACTTACATTTGGTCTTTAATCCATTTTGAGTTTATTTTTGTGTATGGTGTTAGGAAGTGTTCTAATTTCATTCTTTTACACATAGCTGTCCAGTTTTCCCAGCACCACTTACTGAAGAGGTTGTCTTTTCTTTATTGTATATTCTCGCCTCCTTTGTCAAAGATAAGATGCCCATAGATTTATGGGTTTATCTCTGGGCTTTCTGTTGCATTGATTTATATTTCTGTTTTTGTGCCAGTACTATACTGTCTTGATTACCATAGCCTTGTAGTAGAGTATGAAGTCAGAAGATTGTTTCCTCCAGCTTCATTTTTCTTTCTCAAGATTTCTTTGGCTATTCAGGATCTTTTGTGTTTCCACGCAAACTGTAAAATTTTTTGTCCCAGTTCTGTGAAAAAATGCCATTGGTAATTTGCTAGGGATTACACTGAATCTGTAGATTGCATTGGGTGGTATGGTTGTTTTCATAATATTGATTCCTCCAATCCAAGTACATGATATATCTCTCCATCGGGGTCTTACAGTTTTCTGCGTACAGATTTTTGTCTCCTTAGAGAGGTTTATTCCTGGGTATTTTATTCTTTTTGTTGTAATGGTGAATGAAACTGCTTCCTTAATTTCTCGGATTTTTCGTTGTGAGTGGTGTTAATGAAGAGGAATACAAGGGATTTCTGTGTATTAATTTTGTATCCTGCAACATTACTAAATTCATTGATTAGCTCTAGTAATTTTCTGGTGGCATCTTTAGGGTTTTCTATCATGTCATCGGCAGAGTTTTACTTCTTCTTTTCCAATCTGGATTTCTTTTCTTTTTCTTCTCTGAGTGCTGTGGCTAGGTCTTCCAAAGCAATGCTGAATAATAGTGGCAAAGAGTAGGCATCCTTGTCTTATTCCTGATCCTACAGGAAATGCTTTCAGTTTTTCACCATTGAGAATAATGTTTGTGGTGAATTTGTCATATACGGCCTTTATTATGTTGAAGCAGTTTCCTTTTATGCCCATTTTCTGGAGAGTTTTTATCATAAATGGCTGTTGAATTCTGTTGAAAGCTTTCTCTGCATCTATTGAGATGATCATATGTTTTTTAGCTTTCAGTGTGTTATTATGGTGCATCGTATTGATTGATTTGCATAAATTAAAGAATCCTTGCATCCCTGGGATAAATCCCATTTTATTATAGTGTATGATCCCTTTTACTGTGTTGTTGGATTCTGGTTGCAAGTATTTTGTTAAGGATTTCTGCTTCCATGTTCATCAGGATACTGGCCTCCTATAGCTTTCTTTTTGTGTGTGTGATATCTTTGTCTGGTTTTGGTATCAGGGTGACGGTGGCCTCATAGAATGAGTTTGGGAGTGTTCTTCCCACTGCAATTTTTTTAAAGTTTATGTAGCATCCTTATTTTTTGTAACAGTTCTTATTTTAAAATCTGTTTGTCTGATACGAGTATTGTTACTCCTAGTTTCTTCCAATTTCCTTTTGCATGGAATATGTTTTTCCATCCTCTCACTTTCAGTATATATATGTCCTTAGGTCTGAAGTGGGTATCTTGTAGGTAGCACGTACTCAGGTCTTGTTTCTGTATCCATTCAGCCAGTCTGTGTCTTTTGGTTAGGGTACTTAATCCATTTACATTTAAGGTAGTTATCAATATGTATGTTCCTATTGCCATTTTCTTAACTGTTTTGAGTTTGTTTTGTGGGTCTTTTTCTTCTTTTATGTTTCCTGCCTAGAGAAGTTCCTTTGTTATTTGTTGTAAGGCTGCCTCTTAGCTCTTGCTTGTCTGTAAAGCTTTTGAATTCTCTAGCAAACTGAATGAGATCCTTGGTGGGTAGAGTAATCTTGGTTGTAGGTTTTTCCCTTTCTTCGCTTTAAATGTATATCCTCTGACCTGAAGAATTTCTGCTGAAAATTTAGATAATAGCCTTATGGGGATTACTTTGTATGTTATTTTTTGCTTTTCCCTTGCTGCTTTTAATATTTTTGTATTTAGTATTTATTAGTTTGTTTAATATGTATCTTGGCATGTTTCTCCTAGGGTTTATCTTATATAGAACTCTCTGCACCTCCTGTACTTGGGTGGCTATTTCCTTTCCCAAGTTAGGGAAGTTTTTGAATATATCTCTTAAAATATTTCTTAGATCCTTTCTCTTTTTCTTCTGGGTACTCTATAATTCAAATGTTGGTGCATCTAATATTGTTCCAGAGGTGTCTGAGACTGTTCTCAAATCTTCTCACTCTTTATTTCACTGATAGGCAGTTATTTCCACCAGTCTATCTTCCAGCTCACTGATCCATTCTTCTGCCTCTGTTATTCTGCTACTGATTCCTTCTAGAATATATTTAATTTCAGTAACTGTGTTTTTCATTGCTGCTTATTTATCCTTTATTTCTTCTAGGTCTCTGTGTTAAAAGTACTAAATGTTTCTTGCATTTTGTCCATTTTAAAGATTTTAGAACTTCTTTACTATTACTCTATTTTTCAGAGAGGTTATGTATTTCCTTTTCATTTATTTTCATTTACTTGTTCCTTCACCTGTAACAATTTTCTGTCTTTTTTTTTTTTTTTTGATGGGTGGGACTGTGTTCTTACCTTCCTAGGTGTTTGGCCTGAGGTTTCCAGCAGTGGTGTTTGCAGGCAGTTGGATGGAGGCAGGTCTTGGTGTTGAGATGTGGGTCTCTGGGATACTTCACTCCAATTAATATTCCTTGGTGCCTGACATTGTTTGTTAGTCCAGCAGTTCAGACTAAGCACTCCTGCCACAGGACCCCAGGCTTGAGCCCTGGTTCACTGTTATGATGTTTCCAACTCTAAGATTCAACATACTTTTCTATGATATACATAAATCTAGACATGCTTTATATGTGACATATAAATCTAGATAAAATCTTAGATATAATTCTAAGACTCAACACACATTTTTAAAGCTCAAAGAGAAGTTTTTTTCTACACCTGGGCAAGCCTATTTATAAATTGCAGATGAACTACTCTCTTTGCAAAGAGGCTAATTCTAACATAAGATTTAACAAACTTATTTGAATTGTATATGCATCAAAATCTTAAAATTCAAGTAAAAATGCAGAATAGCAATATGAATTTGAAATATATATCTGTAATTTTCAGACTTCAGACTACAATATTATGATGATATATTTCATACATCTCCTATCAAAGTTCTGACACACAGGACTGTAAGGTCTTGTGTATCTGTGGTCCCTACTTTCTTTACAGCAAACATCTAATGTATTCCTTATTTAAGCCTAGTAATAGTAGATGTTTAAGAATAACCAAAAATGAAGTAAAACAACTTTTTCAAAGACCATAAACATTTTAGTCTCTGCTCCTAGCATTTTCTCCATTTGGGGGAGGGGAGAAGCTAACCTAATTGATTTTAAGAATCTCACTTATGTTCAAAAATAAGCTCAAAAACATATCCGTTAAGAAGTCAAAACATGCCTTCTATGAAATAACATAGAAACCCGCCAGGCTCCATGGAGAGTGGAGCCTGGCAGGCTACAGTTAACACTGATATAAGTGTTATGAGTCCATGAACAGTTAACACTCATAGAAGCCCGCCAGGCTCCATGGACCGAAGAGCCTAGCAGGCTCCAATGCATAGGGTCACAAAGAGTTGGACATGACTGAGCAACTAACACAACATGAGTTGACACACTCAGTTATTTCTTCTTAAAGAATAAGACAGCTGGCTTCCTGGGTGGCACAGTGGTAAAGAATCCACCTGCCAATGCAGAGATGCAAGAGACTAGGGTTTGATCCCTGGGTCAGGAAGATCCTCTAGAGTAGGAAATGTTAACACGCTCCAGTATTCTTGCCTGGAAAATTCCATGGACTGAGGAGCCTGGCGGCCTACAGTCCATGGGATCTCCAACAGTCAAACACAACTGAGAATGCACATGCGCAAATATTAATTGATTTGATCAATACCAGGTAGGATTTGTACTCTTGATTTAATTATTTAATGTCTACAATTGACTCTCAGTATCTGTGGATGCAAAATCTGCAGGTGAGGAGGGCAAACTGTATTCATTGCATTATGCCATTTTACATAAAGGACTTGAATGTCTGTGGATTGTGGTATCTGCATAGCCTCTGGCAATCAGTCCACCAGAGCACTAAGGGATAACTGTATTAGCTTAAATATCTGACCATTTTCAAGAGTTAAGAATTTCAAGGTAAAACAGGAATTCAATGAGGCAAAAAGAATAGCCTCAGGGAAAGAGACACTGCCTGAAAATAGGTTTCCTCTATGAATTGCTCTTACATTTGCATTTTATAACCATATTCATCATATTCTGAATGCTGACTTAATGTCTGGATGCTTGAAGGTTCTGTTTAAATTAGCAGCACCTCCAGCACCTCCATAACCAGAGAGAAAAGTAAACTGTGTTGGTAATTGCTAAGTGTTGCCCAAGGTCAATGAGTATCAGTTTATATCACCTATGAACTAACTTTTTCCAGACTAATTATGAAGACTTTTGGAAAGGCAAAACCTTGAGGAAGTAGGCTGGACAAATAAAGAAGTCTGCCTCCAGCTTCCTGGTAAATTCTGACCAATTCACATATTTCATCTCAAGAGAAAATGGTGCCCTCTTTCCCATCCAGAAGTCTTAACACTCCTTTTTAGAAGTGTTTTTTATCCTTCAGGAAGGCTTCTGGTCATGCTAGAAATGAAATTCATTTGCTGTGAAATAAATCACCATAAAAAAATTTCCAGACACATTTGTCTCCCTAGTAAGGCCTCTGAACAGCCCTCTATTGCAGATGACAAGCTTGAAGGGTAATGCCTAAATACTGCTGTGCTCAGAAGATAAAAGGCACAATGAGAGTCTTCATGGGTAATGAACTCAAGCTCAAGTAATAAATCAGTATCATTGTTGGCACTGACTCTTCTGCTTTTTATACAGAAAATGTGAGTGCCTCTTTATGATGAACTGCTCAGTGAGGGTATAGCAGTATCTGTAAAACACACAGATGTTAGTGTCACCTCAGGTCATGTTGAACAGTGGTGTAAACATGGTGTCTTCATTTTATGACCCTTAGAACCTATCAGGACAGGTGGGTATTACATTACCATAAATAAACTCAATATGTTGAAAGCTATCTCTCCACCAATCAATCTAAACAGCTATTGTCATCGTTATCCATATCATCTGCCTTTCCTATTCTTAAAATTGGGAACAATCTAATTATCTTCTATCTTTGGTGAGGACTCCCACAGGTGCCCATAAAACATTGCTACAGCCCTGGGATTTTTCTTACATATTTACACTGTCTTCATCCTGTTTCTCCTACATTTATTCTATTTCTATTCATATTTACCAATTTTATCTCTCTTCTGGTCAGTTCTCATCAACACACAAACATGCTATTAATACTGCTCATCTTTCAAAAACATTCTCTGATTTTAAATGACTAGTGCCCCATTTTTCTCTTTCCTTCTACAATGAACCTTGCAAAAGCTGTCTGTATTCTGTCTCCACATCCAAGTTGCTTTGCAACCTTCTACACTTTCTATTTCTGCTTTATTGACTATGCCAAAGCCTTTAACTGTGTGGATCACAATAAACTGTGGAAAATTCTGAAAGAGATGGGAATACTAAAACATATGACCTGCCTCTTGAGAAACTTGTATGCAGGTCAGGAAGCAACAGTTAGAACTGGACATGGAACAACAGACTGGTTCCAAATAGGAAAAGGAGTACATCAAGGCTGTATATTGTTGCCTTGCTTATTTAACTTCTATGCAGAGTACATCATGAGAAACGCTGGGTTGGAGGAAGCATAAGCTGGAATCAAGATTTCTGGGAGAAATATCAATAACCACAGATATGCAAATGACACCATCCTTATGGCAGAAAGTGAAGAGGAACTAAAAAGCCTGTTGATGAAAGTGAAAGAGGAGAGTGAAAAAGTTGGCTAAACGCGCAACATTCAGAAAACTAAGATCATGGCATCCAGTCTCATCACTTCATGGGAAATAGATGGGGAAACCGTGGCTAACTTTATTTTGGGGGGCTCCAAAATCACTGCAGATGGTGATTGCAGCCATGAAATTAAAAGACTCTTACTCCTGGGAAGGAAAGTTATGACCAACCTAGAAACCATATTCAAAAGCAGAGATACTACTTTGCCAAAAAAGGTCCGTCTCGTCAAGACTATGGTTTTTCCACTAGTCATGTATGGATGTAAGTGTTGGACTATAAAGAAAGCTGAGAGCCAAAGAATTGATGCTTTTGAACTGTGGTGTTGGAGAAGACTCTTGAGAGCCCCTTGTACTACAAGGAGATCCAACCAGTCCATCCTAAAGGAGATCAGTCCTGGGTGTTCATTGGAAGGACTGATGCTGAAGCTGAAGTTCCAATACTTTGGCCACCTGGTGCGAAGAGCTGACTCATTTGAAAAGACCCTGATGCTGGAAAAGATTGAAGGCAGGAGGAGAAGGGGACAACAGAGGATGAGATGGTTGAATGTTATCACCAACTCAATGGAGATGAGTTTGAGTAAATTCTGGGAGTTTGTGATGGACAGGGAGGTTTGGTGTGCTGTGCTTCATGGGGTCGCAAAGAGTTGGACACAACTGAGCAACTGAACTGAACACTTTCCTACCAAACCTTCTTACCAAGGTCTGCAATGGCTTTCATGTGCCAAATCCAATAATCAATTCTCTACCCTCATCACCATTAGATGAGAACATAAAAGTCTGGTTTAGATATAACAATTGAAAGTAATGATGACTTAAAGACAGTTCAGGACTATTTTCTGTCTACTACTGAATCTTCCTCCCCTGGTTTCTCACAGAGGAGTACTCTAAGTTTGAAGCTGAACACAAGCTGTGAGGACTGCGGAAACTGCCAAGTAAGAGGGACAAAGAAATATGAATGCACTGCCTTTTATGCCATTAGGTTGGGTGTACCACTTCACTACAACGTAAGAGAAATCCTAATACCCCATAGCTACCAAATCCTGTTTCATTTCTTATGGTGTTACTGGGCTTCCTTACAATGATCAGTAGAATTGGCCTTGATGTACCAAATCACCCTCTTGATCTCTCAGCAGCATTTGACACAACCAGTCACAGTATCTTTCTTGAAACCCTCTTTTCCCATGGCTTCTGGAATACAATACTCACTTAGGTTTCCACCCAAGATTCTTCTGTCACCTTTGCTTTTTCTCTTCCCCTTCACCACAACCAAAATACCAGGAAGCCCCAGTGTAACTTGTTTCTTTTTTTATCAACATTCATCTATGTGATCTCAACTCAATTAGTCTCAAGAAATTAGACACTATCTGAATTGGTTCCTAGGGATGTCACAGCAAATTACCACAAACTGGTGGGTTAAAACAATAGGAATTTATTTTCTCATAATCCTGGAGCCCAGAAGTCTGAATTAAGGTGTCAGTACATTCCCTCAAAGGCTCTAGAGGAGGACCCTTCCTTGCCTTTCCAAACTCTATAGGATCCTGGCATTCCTTCGCTATGGCTATATAGCTCCAATCTCTGTCTCCATCCTTACATGGGCTTCTTTGTGTCTCTCTCAAATCTCCCTTTCTCTTCCCATACAAAGACACTAGTTCATTGGATTTTTGAAGCATTGTAAATCCAGGAATATCTATCTCAAGATTCTTAATTACATCAAGACTGTATTTACAAATAAGGACACATTCACAGGTATCAGGAGTTAGATCTTAGACATATCTTTAGGGGCGATATAATTTGACTCACTATGCTGCCTTGAGGCTAATATCTCCCAGATTCGTAACTTCAGCTTGAAACTCTCCCTTCAATTCTAGTCTCTAAGATCAATACTTAGGCAACTAATAAACATCTCAAATTTTATATGTCCAAAAGAGAACACTTGATTCCCCAAAACATGTTTTTCTCATAATATTCCCAATCTTAGTAAATGGCATCACCATTGAAACCCTTGGAGTGAACTTGGACTCCTTTCTTTTACTCACAGCAAGTCATCAGTAAACCATCAGTTCTACTTTCAAAATATATCTTGAATATGACAGTTTCTTCCCTCTGTACCATTACTCTCTTATTCTAAGCCACATCATCCCTCTCCCCACTGGATCTCTTTGCAAGAGTAATGCAACTAATGCCCTTGTTCATACTTGTGCCTCTCTTCTAATCACTTCTTCTCACAGTAGCCAGACTGACCTATGAAAACACAAATCAGATATTGTCTTTACATTCAAAACCCTCCAGCAGCTGTTCATCACACTTTGAACAAAATACAAAGTCTCTGCCATGGTCTAGAAGACCCTACATGATCTGGTTCCACCTACCTCTCTGACTGCAGAGAGTACTTTTCTTTCTCTGAGCTCCATCCTTGATGGCCTTCTTGCTGTTCCTAAACACGTCAAGCCAGTTGTATTGCAGTCCTTTGTGCCTGTGGTCCCTTCTACCTGGAATGTACCACCTACAGATATTCACAGGGCTTGTTCCCTCATTTAGCAGTCCTCTGCTTATGTGCTGCTTCCATGGACCATCTATTAAATAGCATCCCCAGTATCTCTCTCTTCCTTTCTCCTATTTTATTTTTCTTCATAGTACTTATGACGAGTGGATAGTTGGTCTGTTTCCCCCATTTGAATATGAATTTCATAAGACCAACATTGATTTGTTACACTGTATTCATGATGCCCAAATTGATGTATGGCATATAGGAGTTGCTCATTAACTACTTGTTAAAAAAATAAACAAGCAACTACAACAATATTTTAAACTTAGTTAAGGCAATGTAGCCTTATTGAAAACTGTTATGAAAACTAAAAATCACATTAAACCAGTTGAAGATAATATTCACTGAGTGCTTTGGGAAAATAATGAAGCATTCAGATGCAAATGTTAACATGAATGCTTCCAAACCAATTCTTTCTCCAGTATTTATAATATTTGCTCTAGAAGTTCAGTCTTAAGTTTGTCAAGAAGTCTGTTTCTTACACAGATAAAGAGATATTCTAGTAACTCTTTTCCTTAAAAAGAATTATGAAGCAAAACCTAATCCAACATAACTTTAACAATGCTTCACCATGCTTAGTACCAAAAAACTTTTTCAAGTAGCTATTACTCCAAGTTTTAAAAATCTAAGGTGCTTATGATTATCACTGAACACAGTGTTTAAAACACAGTTGGTGTGAGAAAGATAGATGATACAGTGGCAAATTACACCTACTGGTATCAGAGATAGGCTCATATCATGTTCTGCTACTCACCAGCTATTATAACCATGAGCAAGTTCCATAGCTTCTTCAAGCTTCGTCTTTCAGTCACTCAGTCAAGTCCAACTCTTTGTGACCCCAGGGACTGTAGCACACCAGGCTTTCCTGTCCTTCATTATCATCTGGAGCTTGGTCAAACTCATGTTCATCCAGTCAGTGATGACATCCAACCATCTGCCTCTCTGTCATCCCCTTCTCCTTCTGCTTTCAATCTTCCCCAGCATCAGGATCTTTTCTAATGCTCTTCACATCAGTGGCCAAAGTACTGGAGTTTCAGCATCAGTCCTTCCAATAAATATTCAGGGTTGATTTACTTTACAATTGACTGGTTTGATCTCCTTGCAGCTGAGGAAACTCTTAAGAGTCTTCTCCAACACCACAGTTCAAAAACATCAATTCTTCAGCACTCAGCATTCTTTATGGTCCAACTCTCACATTCATACATGACTACTGGAAAAAGCATAGCTTAGACTAGATGGACCTTTGTCAGCAAAGTAATGTCTCTGCTTTTTAATATGCTGTCTAGGTTAGTCATAGCTTTACTTCCAAAGAAAAGCATCTTTTAATTCTGTGGCTGCAGTCACCATCTGCAGTGATCTTGCAGCCCAAGGAAATAAAGTCTGTCACTGTTTCCATTGTTCCCCATCTATTTGCCATGAAGTGATGGAACCAGATGCCATGTCTTAGTTTTTTTTTAATTTTGAGGTTTAAGCCAGCTTTTTTACTCTCTTTCACCCTCATCAAGAGGCTCTTTAATTTCTCTTCACTTTCTGCAAAAGGGTAGTGTCATCTGCATATCTGAGGTTATTGATATTTCTCCTGGCAATCTTGATTCCAGCTTGTGCTTCATCCAGCCCAGCAATTCTCATGATTTACTCTGCATAAAAGTTAAATAAGCTGGGTGACAATATACAGCTTTGATGTACTCCTTTCCCAATTTTGAACCAGTTGTTGTTCCATGTCTGCCTCTGACTGTTACTTCTTGACCGCAAACAGGTTTCTCAGGAGGCAGGTAAGATGGTCTGGCATTTCCATCTCTAAGAATTTTCATAGTTTGTTGTGATCCACACAGTCAAAGGCTTTAGCATAGTCAATGAAGAAGCAGATATTTTTCTGGAATTCTCATGCTTTTTCTGATTCAACAGATATTGGCAATTTGATCTCTGGTTCCTCTGCTTTTTCTAAATACAACTTGTACATCTGAAAGTTCTTGATTCACATACTGTTAAGTCTAGCTTGGAGGATTCTGAGCATTACTGAAAGGTAGCTGCTACCATCCGTGAATGACGCCAGGATTTGTGGCCTCCAAAGGAGAGGAATTTGATCCAGGGCCAGTGACAAGGCTTGATCACTAAGAGCTTTTTGTGTAATAAAGTTTTATGGAAGTATAAAAGAGAGAAAGCTTCTGACATAGACATCAGAAGGGGACAGAAAGAATGACTCCTTGTCAGTTTTTAGCAAGGAGTTATATACCTATTAGAATGCTGCTAATTAAGAGAAAGGAAATGCCTCAAAACTGAGAGATTTGCACCAGGCCCCTCACCCGCAACATGTATTTTGAGATAACATTGGCACAAGGTGAGTCATCCCAGGCCATAAAAAAATTGACATGAATCTTGAAGAAAAGCAGATTTCCAAACAAATATATATTTTAACATAGCTTAAAAAAAGATATTTCCATGAGAAAAATGCATTGGTTAGCACAAGGTTTGAGATAAAGTTCAGGTGGATCAGGTGTCACCATGCAACACAGGATAAGAAGAGAAAATAATAAAAAACATTTGCCACTTGCAGTTTTATTTCCTTCTGCAGTTTGGGGGCCTCTGACCTCCCTACCAAGGCTATTAACACTCTCATTACCTTGCTAGCATGTGAAATGAGTGCAGTTATGCAGTAGTGTGAACATTCTTTGGCATTGCCTTTCTTTGGGATTCCAGTGAAAACTGACTTTTTCCAGTCCTGTGGCCACTGCTGAATTTTCCAAATTTGCTGGCACTGAGTGCAGCACTTTCACAGCATCATCTTTTAGGATCTGAAATAGCTCAGCTGGACTCCATCACCTCCACTAGCTTTATTCATAGCGATGCTTCCTAAGTGATGCCCATTTTACTTCCATTCCAGGATGTCTGGCTTTAGGTAAGTGATCACATCATTATGGTTATCTGGGTCCTGAAGATCTTTTTTGTATATTTCTTCTGTGTATTCTTGCCACCTCTTCTTAATATCTTCTGCTTCTCTTAGGTCTACCATTTCTGTCCTTTATTGAGCCCATCTTTGCATGAAATGTTCTCTTGGTATCTCTGATTTTCTTGAAGAGATCTCTAGTCTTTCCCATTCTGTTGTTTTCCTCTATTTCTTTGCCTTGATCACTGAGGAAGGTTTTTTTTAATCTCTTCTTGCTATTCTTTGGAACTCTGAATTTAGATGGGTATGTCTTTCCTCTTCTCCTTTGCCTTTTGCTTCTCTTCTTTTCTCAGTTATTTGTAAGGCCTCCTCAGTTAACTGTTTTGCCTTTTTGTATTTCTATTTCTTGGGGATCATTTTGATCACTGCCTCCTGTACAACATTACAAACCTCCATCCATAGCTCTTCAGACACTATATCTATCAGATCTAATCCCTTGAATCTATGTGTCACCTCTACTGTATAATCATAAGGGATTTGACTTAGGTCATACCTGAATGGTCTAGTGGTTTTCCCTACTTCATTCATTTTAAGCCTGAATTTTGCAATAATGAGTTCATGATCTGAGCCCCAATTAGCTCCCAATCTTGTTTTTGCTAACCATATAGAGCTTCTCCATCTTCGGCTGCAAAGACTACAATCAATCTGATTTTGGTACTGGCCGTTTGGTGATGTCCGTGTGTAGAGTTGTCTCTTGTGTTGCTGGAAGAAAGTGTTTGCTATGACCAGTGTGTTCTCTTGGCAAAACTGTGTCTGCCCTGCTTCATTTTGTACTCCAAGGCCAAACTTGCCTGTTACTCCAGGTATCTCTTGACTTCTTAATTTTACATTCCAATCCCCTATGATGAAAAAGATATCTTTTCTGGTGTTAGGTCTAGAAGGCCTTGTAGGTCTTCACAGAACCATTCAACTTCATTTCTTTGGCATAAGTGGTTTAGGCATAGACTTGGATTACTTTGATACTGAATGGTTTGCCTTGGAAACAAACTGAGATAATTCTGTCATTTTTGAGACTGCACCCAAGTACTGCATTTTGGAGTCTTTTGTTGACAGTGAGGGCTACTTCATTTCTAAGGGATTCTTTCCCACAGTAGTAGATATAATGGTCTCCTGAATTAAATTCACCCATTCACCTATTCCTGTCCATTTTATTAGTTCACTGATTCCTAAAATGCTGATGTTCACTCTTGCCATCTCGTTCCTGTTTGACCACTTTTAATTTGCCTTGATTCATAGACCTAACATTTCAGGTTCCTATGCAATATTGTTCTTTACTGCATCAGACTTTACTTTCACCACCAGACACATTCACAACTGGGCGTTGTTTCTGCTTTGGCTCAGCTTCTTCATTCCTTCTGGAGCTATTTCTCCACTCTTCTCTAGTGCATATTGGACAACTACCAACCTGGGGTGTTCATCTTTCAGTGTCATTTCTCTTTGCCTTTTCATATTGTTGATAGGGCAATTGTTCTCGAGGCAAGAATACTGAAGTGGATTGCCATTCCCTTCTCCAGTGGATCACGTTTTGTCAGAACTCTCCACCATGAACTGTTCATCTTGGGTGGCCCTACACAGCATGGCTCCTAGTTTCATTGAGTTAGACAAGGCTGTGATCCGTGTGATCAGTTTGGTTAGTTTTCTGTGACTGTGGTATTTGCTTTGACTCTTCTATGATGGATGAGGATAAGAGGCTTGTACAAGCTTCCTGATGGGAGGGACTGGCTGTGGGGAAACCAGGGCCTTGTTCTGGTGAGCAAGGCCATTCTCAGTAAACCTTTAATTCAATTTTATGCTGATAGGTGGGGCTGTGTTCCCTCCCTGTAGTTTGGCCTGAGGCCAATCTATGGTAGGGGTAATGGCGACCTCCTTCAAAAGGCCTTGTGCCAGCATGCCACGGCTCCCAGGACTGTTGTAGCCAGTGCCCCTGACCCATCAGCAGGCCACTGTCAACCCACACCTCTGCTGGAGAGACTCCAGGACACTCACAGGCAAGTCTGGCTGACTCTCTTGTGGTGTCACTGCTCCTTTCTCCTAGGTCCTGGTGCTCACAAGGTTTTGTTTGTGTTCTCCAAGAGTCTCTGTTTCCCCAGTTCCGTGGAAGTTCTGTAATCAAATCCCATTGGCCTTCGAAGTCAAATTCCCTGGGGATTCTCAGTTCCTTTGCTGGATCCCCAAGTTGGGAAATCTGTTGTGGGCCTAGAACTTTCACAACAGTGTTAGAACTCCTTTGGTATAATTGTTCTCTAGTTTGTGGGTCGCCTACTCTGCAGCTCTCTGGTAGAGCTAATGAAGACCTTCTCCAGGAGGTGTGGCATAAGTCTCTAAGCTTAGTTTCTCTTACATAAAACTGGGCAATGCTACCTACCTGACAGATACTTGTGGTCATAACATATGACACATAGTGTTATTACACTACCATTTCACTTGAATTAATAATATATGTTGATGGCCAAATCACATCCCCTAAAATATAAAAGTATTCATTTCATAAAGCAGGTCCTCTATAAACTTTTTTTTGGGGGGGAGGGGAACTCTTATGATCCCACAATAAGAGAAGATGCCATGGAAACAGCTTATTTTTTAAGTAGTGAAGAGTCACAAAAATAATCAGAAATATGTACTGTACATCTACCTAGTCTAGCATCCTACTAGTTGGTCCAGCATGTAGAATTAACACTATTGAACACTAGCACTTTGCTGGGCTCAATAGATTCCTGATGAATGTCTGTTGAACAACAAATTAATGAATTAGCTAACAAAGGCAGTGACTGAATTTTTAAGACACCTGAGTAAAACTTCTAAATAGCTGGAGGAAGTATTTCTTAGAGAAATCAATGCAAGGTAGTCACCAAGGTGAGAATCATAGCAACCCATGTTAAGAATCCAAGTCTGCCCCTTTTACTCTATATCTGTGAGTAGCAGTTAGCACAATGCCTTAAACACACTAAGCCAGGTTAAGGATAATCCTCCTTTCACCCAACCCCAGACTCAACCTAGCTAAGGTCTTCTTTCACCTAAAGTTAACCTAGTAATTTGCTGGTGAATCTGAAATTATTTTAACTTTTATGACACATTACTAAAATACTCAAAATAATTCTTTCACAATTCTGTTATCAAGCTTCATTAATTCACATTCCTGTAGGCAACAGTTTGGATTACAGAATACTACTGATTGTTTTACACATTTATTATTATTATAACTGATGTACAATAAACAAAACAACAGGGACATCCCTGGTGATCCAGCAGTTAATACTCCATGCTTTCATTGAAGGGGTACAGGTTCCATCCCTGGTCAGGGAACTAAGATCCCACATGCTGTGCAGTGCAAACAAACAAATTAATTAACAAAGTAGTGTCCCATGAATATTTTCAAAAGGAAAACAACTGCTAGCATCTGACTAGCCATTTAGACTAAGAGTTGTCTTTACAGACAAATTTACCTTATTTATTTATCATAGCAACCTTTTGAAGTAAAGTTTATTATCATTGCATGTCATTTTAGAGTTGAAGTAATAAAGTTCAGCTTGCCCAAGAATATATAACCAAGAAGTCACAGATCAGTTTCAAAACCCTGTGTTCTTTCATCTATACCATTTAATAAAGCAATTAATTGAAGAGTGATTTGACAAAGTGTAAACAGCACTAGATGAAGAGGAAGGGGATATCACAAATGCACTGTGTGGTTGCAAGTATGTTATTCAACACTGCGTACATCTGACAGGCAACTTAGCCAAACGCACGCACATCACCTGAACAAATGTCCTCACCCCAAAATAGGACCTGACAATAACCAATCTCAAAGTATTCTGGTGAAACTAAAACCAAAGTATGTAAAAGTACTTTGAAAATTTAAGACTGGGAAAAATATATTAAAACATTATATCATTCTGATGATTAGGAATTTGACCTTTTAAATAGTATAGTCATTCCTCTTGAAGTTTTACTAAAAATCCTTATTTGGTTAGTAAAACATTTTTAACAAATTACTCAAAAGATAAGCTCAACCTTTGTCTAGCTACAAATTTGTGACATTACACATACACTGGGAGAATAATTCATCATGAAGCTTATTTCAATATAAAACATGTATAACTCTATCCCAGCATTTTAGTAACACTTATTTTGAAAAAAGATTTTACTTTTAAGATCATTATGCAAATAATTTATAATTAACTTATCAATAGAAACTTCCTTTTCAAGTATATATTCAAATATATCCAAATCCTGCCTAATTGAAAATAGTCTATGTCAAATAGGCTTAATTCAGTGCAAAGTAGCTACTGCCTAAAATAGACCATATCTCAGAAAACTATATAATTATGTACCCTGGTGGATAAGATTATAATTCAGATATCTTGAATGATCCTCTATTATCTAAATAGGTCATCCTCTTTAGCTAAGGGCAAAACTTCAGGAAAGGTGTACATGAAGTGATGAGAACAGACTTTCAAGCTAGCCAAATCAAACCCGAAGACTAACAGGGTGACAGATGTCACAATCAGATTGCCCTCATCATCTCAACTCAAATATCTTTTATATGGAAATGTCCTGATTTCCATATAATGTCCTATAAAGTTACATAGGATTAGGATAAAGAATATTGGACTAGAATAAGGAATGGTGGAATAGAACCTCTGAAAAGACCATTCCTTCATAAAAGCAACAATAATACAGACAATAGTTGTCAAAGTCAACTTTTTCAGAAGTCTCAAAATTAATCAAAGGCTTACAACGAAGTGAGGGGCATTTATTCAACAAAATCTCTGGATCTCAGGAAAAACAGAAAGATTTGTGATGTTTCAACTTTCCCTATTCCCATTCCCCTCTCCTTCAGTTCAGTTCAGTCGCTCAGTCGTGTCCAACTCTTTGCAACCCCAAGAATCGCAGCACGCCAGGCCTCCCTGTTCATTACCATCTCTCGGAGTTCACTCAGACTCACATCCATCGAGTCAGTCATCCAGCCATCCATCCATCCAGCCATCTCATCCTCGGTCGTCCCCTTCTCCTCCTGCCCCCAATCCCTCCCAGCATCAGAGTCTTTTCCAATGAGTCAACTCTTCGCATGAGGTGGCCAAAGTTAGCTCTGCAGTAAACTTAAAGACCAAAATCCCATAACTGTAGTGAAAAAACTAGCATCCTGAAGCTACTGCAAGGACTAGAATGGGGTTAGAATACATCAGAAGTACCACTTTCAGAGAACCATAATTATTTAACTTGTCTAGTAATTAAAATACTCATTTATAGGGCTTTTCTTTATTTTACCTGGCTCAGAGTTTCCTCAGTAAAAATAGCCTTTTCCCCCAGGAAGCATGTGGAAAACAATAAGTGGCAATTGTTTAACATAACAGCTGCCTCAGGCAGCAGTAACAGTTGGGGCAAAAAAAAAAAGATGATCTGGTTTTTTGAAATTTCCTTTTAAACTCCTTGTTCTACCGGTAATTCCAGAAACTTAAAACATATTAGATCTTAGATCGTCCGGTACGGACCCCAATATATGTAAGAGTCCTTTGTAGAGTCTTTCGGGATTTGAGAGTAGAGGTCGATTGGAATTCCCAGATGTGTTCGTCTTTCACTTTTGATTCCGTGTCGACATTTGGTGGACGTGTGACTTCCGTATAAGGTTTTACGTGTAGTTTAAGAAGTCATTTACGACCCTCTGAAGGACCGAGACTCGTAAAATTTTTTAGAGACAGGTTATTAATCAACTGGTTACTCTTTTAACTCATTTCTGAAATTACTGATGTTCGTTGTTTTTTATGTCTGAAATGTCTTAATCGAGTCCTTTTAATGATTCGTTTATCGTTGTTGTTGGTTGTTGTTTTTGTTTTTAACCTCCTCCTCTCCTTAGACTAAAACTCACCACGGTGTAATATGATGAATTTTATAAGGTAAAAGTTGTTTTGTAATATTCTACATACTTCTTTCATACGGAGTATGTGTCTTTTTATAAGTTATCTTTGACAGAGACTCCTTCAGGTCTGTAGTTGGAATGATCTGTTTCTAAAATTTAGTCCATAAAATTTATAAAAACTTCTTGATTTCCTTCGGTATATATTTATTGATTTTTTTAGTAAAACATATTGAAAAAATATGTTTCTCTTACTGTGAAGTGGTTTATAGTTATATCTATATCTCTGACCAAAATTTTTTATTTCAGACCTCCACCTTTAATTTTATGATCCTTATTTTTGTAAAGGATCTTTATAAGTTGTCGTCTAGACTCGTTCGTCTTTTTTCTTGGAAGTCTGGTCAGTCAACTCTAACAAGGAGAGTATACTCCTAATCTATCTTCTTTCTTCTTTTATTTCCTCATTTAGTTCATACACTTGTATGTAAATTACCTTTAAAGTCTTTCTTTTCTTTACCCTTTTTTCTTATCAATTCCTTTATTACCGACTTTTACGGGGTTTAAACTACTTTTGCTTTGATGTATAAGTTTTTAGAGTTGTTTGAGGGTCTTTCTATTTTTTCGTTTCTCTAAGTATGGATATTTGTAGTATTAGTTTGTAAGTTTTCTGTTTCTCTTTTAGAATTTTCGTTGTTCTCTCTTCTCTAAGTTTCCTAGAAGTTACTCTACTTGTCGACTAAAGAGTAGTCTTTTAATACCTCCAGTCTTCCGTCATTTACCGTACGAGTTTCACCACTTTATTTCTGGTACTTGATTCTTAAAAGGAAGTTTTTAATTCCGCTTTAATTCTCTAAGATTCTGTTTATTTTTGGTTTTCTTGGGGAGTGATCGTTTAGATGGGATGTTCTTTATGATTGACTTCAGAAAGCCTGACTTTACTTTTCTGTGATCTGTCGTTATGTTTAGGTGTGTTTCCTCCTTATGACTATCAGGTCATTTCTCAGGTGTAAAAATAACATCTCCCGTGTCCAATCTAGGGACCAGTCCCTTGATTGATCTCACAAGCCACACAGTGCAGCCTAAATAAACACAAATAAATAGTCAATCAATTTAAAAAATCCACACAAAGAAATAAAGAACATTGGTAAAGGTAACTACAGTTGACCCTCCATATTCACTGTTTCTATACCCATGATTCAACAAACCATGGATCAAAAATATTCAAAGAAAATTCCATAAAGCTGCCAAAAGCAAAACTTGAATTTGTCACATACTAGCAACTATTTACATAGCAATCATATTGCATTAGGTATTATAAGTAATCAAGAGACGATTTAAAGTATATGGGAGGATGTGTATATTCTATAAGCAAATATCGTGCCATTTTATGTGAGGGACTTGATTCAGATATGTATTAGAACCAATTCCCCATGGATATCAAGGGACAAATGTACATAAATAAATGTAAAAGAAAATATAATGTATTTGTGTTTGTCTGTAACTTTTTTTCTCCTAACTGATTTAAAAGAAAACTACAAAAGCAATAATTATATCTTTGTTGATAGGCACATGATGTATAAAGATAAATTGTATAATAATAACAACACAAAGGAGAGGGATGGACTGGAGTATGGAGGCAAAAATTTTGTATGCTATTGAAATTAAGCTGGTGTTGACCTAAACCAGATTGTTCTAAATTAAGAGGTCAATTGTAATCCCATAGCAATCACTAAGAAAATAACTTTAAAATACTCAAATAAATGACACAGTAATTAAAATAATACTTTAGAAAACACATTTTTAACAAAAATACAAGGCAATAATAAAGAAATATAAAAACAAAAAATATATAATATATACATAAGATAGTAAAACAACAGCCTTAAATTCTATCAGTAATTACATGGAAATGGACTAACACTCCAATCAAAAGGAAGATATGGTTGAATAGGCTTTTAAAAAATTGATCCAACTATATGCTATTTACAAAACATACATTTTATATTAAAAGACACAAATAGGTTGAAATTGAAGGATGGAAATAGTTATACCAGACTAACAGGTACCAAAAGAGTTGAAGTGGCTAAAATCAAACAAAATAGAATTTAAGACAAAATTGTTACTAGAGAAAAAACATAACAGTATATGATGATCTATAGGTCAATCCATCAAAAAGATATAATGAGTACAAATACACCTAACAACAGAGTCTTAAAATATATAAAGCAAAATTCAACGCACTTGAAGGGAGAAACAGACAATGTATCAATAATAATGAGAGGCTTCAAAATCTCATTTTCAATAATAGAAGAACAAGACAGAGGAACAAGAAGGAAACAATATTTGAATGGCATTATAAACCAATAGACCTAGAAAACATCAAGAGAACACTCAACAGTAGAAAAAAAATACATTCTTCTCAACTACACATGGAACATTCTTCAGGGTAGACCATATGTTAGGTCATAAAATAAGTCTGAATAAATTTAAAGGGATAAAAATGACACAAAGGATGTTCTCTAATCACAGTGGGATGAAATTGAGAAGACAGAGAGGGTAAACAAATGTATCTATTTGTCAACCCCAATATACTATGTCTCTGTATCTCATATTCTAAACTCAAGTTGCATTGAGTCCTACAGCATCTTCTTTTCTCTTTTGATTATTTTACTACAAATATGAACACTATAGCTGTGGGCAAGAATTCATCCTCTTCCTTTGGAGCTTCAGTAATGTCCAGGACCAGCCAAGGCCTCAGGATAGCAGCACACAAAAGTGGGTCTCTGGTAGAGACCTAATAACCATGCAAACCTGAGGGTTCTCAAGTACAACAATGTTCAGGAGTTTCAGCATTGAAACTAGGATACAAAAACAAATAACAAACCCTGAGGTTAGCAAGGAATTTCTAGTAACTAAGCCAAGTAGTGCACTTAAGAGCCTTCAGGCAATGAATTTGTTCTCTTTAGCCATCACTATGCAAAAGCAGACAAGGAAGTAGAATACTATGGCATTGAATATTTTCTCTATTCCTGTAAAATTATCAATTCTCTGCAAAGTTATCTGTCAATTATCTGCAAACTTTAAAAAATCTGTTCTTAGGACTACTGTTTACAGGATATAAAAAATTGGGGTAAAGATGGGCTATCTTTAAAAGCAGGAGTTAAAAAGAGCTGTAAGAAATGAGGTTCATTTGGGATAAATTCATGAATATTCATATGGCAATTTCTAAGCAGTATTTAATAAAAATAAGCTTGTAAAATAAGCCAGGTCTATAACAGAAAGAGAGGCCTCATTTAACTTTCTGGATATAGATTTGTGGCAGATACACTGGGGATATCATTTGCACTCCTCCATGAAGCTTCACTACGAACAAAGCTAGTGGAGGTGATGGAATTCCAGTTGAGCTATTTCAAATCCTGAAAGATGATGCTGTGAAAGTGCTGCGCTCAATATGCCAGCAAATTTGAAAAACTCAGCCATGGCCACAGGACTGGAAAAGGTCAGTTTTCATTCCAATCCCAAAGAAAGGCAATGCCAAAGAATGCTCAAACTACCACACAATTGCATTCATCTCACCCGCTAGTAAAGTAATGCTCAAAATTCTCCAAGCCAGGCTTCAGCAATACATGAACCATGAACTTCCAGATGTTCAAGCTGGTTTTAGAAAAGGCAGAGGAACCAGAGATCAAATTGCCAGCATCCACTGGATCATAGGAAAAAGCAAGAGAGTTCCAGAAAAATATCTATTTCTGCTTTATTGACTATGCCAAAGCCTCTGACTGTGTGAATCACAGTAAACTGTGGAAAATTCTGAAAGAGATGGGAATACCAGACCACCTGACCTGCCTCCTGAGAAATCTGTATGCAGATCAGTAAGTTTTTCCTGTGGTCATGTATGGATGTGAGAGTTGGACTATAAAGAAAGCTGAGCACTGAAGAATTGATGCTTTTGAACTGTGGTGTTGGAGAAGACTCTTGAGAGTCCCTTGGACTGCAAGGAGGTCCAACCAGTCCAGCCTAAAGGAGATCAGTCCTGGGTATTCATTGGAAGGACTGATGTTGAAGCTGACACTCCAATACTTTGGCCACCTGATGCAAAGAGCTGACTTATTTGAATAGACACTGATGCTGGGAAAGATTGAGGGCAGGAGGAAAAGGGGACAACAGAGGATGAGATGGTTGGATGGCATCACTGACTCGATGGACATGGGTTTGGGTGGACTCCAGGAGTTGGTGATGGATAGGGAGGCCTGGCGTGCTGCAGTTCGTGGGGTCGCAAAGAGTCAGACACGACTGAGCAACTGAACTGAACTGAACTGATGGGGTTTCAGCTGAAATAAGTGTGGACTTCTCAAGGATATGACTGTGCTGCACTCTCTAGACTCCACTGATGGAAGTGCTAACTCTGTTCCATCAGATAACCTGATCTTGTCTCTTCAGGACAAGAAGGTTTATGAGACAGGGGGTTAGTATCATTTTTATAACTAGATTCTAGCCCCAATCCATATTCTGGCTCTCCCAAGCCACTAATGCTGAAGAAGGAGTCCCAGTGATGTTCCCCATCTAGCTACCTGGAACTTCCACCTGTTTTGTTTCAAGCTCCAGTCTCAGGTATATAGCTTTAGACTATATTCCCCAGTTATTTTTCTTTCAGCATCTTAAATACAAAAGAGCTAACAACATTAATAATGTCTAATGTAAAGGTCTTCCTAAGGGGATCAATGGTAAAGAATTCTCCTGCAAAGCAGGTGAATTCAATCCTTGGGTCAGGAAGATCCCCTAGAGAAGGAAATGGCAACCCATTCCAGTATTCTTGTCTGGAAAATCCCATGGATAGATGAGCCCGGCAGGCTACAGTACATGGGGTTGCAAAAGAGTTGGACACAACTTAGCAATTAAATAACAACAATTTAACTTATAATGAAATCAAGTCATGAGATTTTGTATTATCTTGAAATATACCCAAACTCTTGACATTTGAAACCAATTCTCTTTCATCTAAAGGGCCACACACTCACCTTGAGGATCAACTTCTTTCGCTAGCTTCAACGCATCTGAGTTTGCAAGATCGGTGTTGGCTGGGGTAACAGCCAGAATCAGACAGTTCTCCCGTGTGATGAACTGCATAATCATTTCTCTGATCTGGTACTCAATATCTGGAGGCTGATCTCCCACGGGCACTTTAGTAATTCCGGGTAGGTCAATCAGGGTTAGATTTAACACTGTGGAAAGGGAAAAAAAGTCTTACATGTACCATCAACACTGAAAGATATCAACAAGGCAGAATCATGTGTTATTTTCATAGAAATGAAACAAGCTGAGCTTTATATAATATGTATCTAAAGAGTTCCAACTCATGTGCATAGAATAAAACAGGATAGAATTCAAACTGGCCTTGCAAATTTTCCCTATTTTTATGATATGATTGTGCTAGGCCAAATGATCATTTTAACATAATTTAAGAAGCACTGATTTGCATACCTAATAGCTTTCTCAGAGAGCTGCCATGTTTGTAACTAGGGGCCTATAATTCAAACACGGAACAATAAGCAAATATACTGTCTGTCTTATACTTCCCTTAAAATGGTGTAAAAATTCTCAGAGTAAGGTTTGTCCTTCCTTTTAAAAGCATTATGCATTATTTACAAAGTGTTAGCACCTTAGCCTGGGCTTCCAAGGTGGCTGAGTGGTAAGGAACATGCCTGCCAATGCAGGAGACATGGGTTCGACCCCTGGGTGGGGAAGATTCCCTGGAGAAGGAAATGGCAACTCACTCCAGTATTCTTGTCTAAAAAATCCCATGGACAGGGGAGTCTGGTGGGCTACAGTCTATGGGGTCATAAAGGGTCAGACTCAACTTAGTGACTAAACAACAGCAACAAGTCGCTTAGCTTATTGGAAAGCAGTTAGTCATGAAGTTAGTGTGCAGCCTCTACAGCCAGACTCACGGAGCAACATTTTGGAAACTCAGGAAACTACTAAGTCAGTGACTCCAGCCCTGACCTGGCTATCGGTCTCTCTATACACAAAAGCTCCAAGTCTCTCTATACACTTGGCTCCAAGTCCTCTTGGGAAGTCATAACTGAGCATTTCATGATCCAATTTAAAAGCAACAGAGCTGGGGAGAAAATTAGAGATGAAAATCTGTCCCAACAAAATCTTAGTCATTCTGGAGTCTATTTATTCTGTATTACCCACCAAGAATTGGTTATCTAATTTATAAGCTTTTGCTGACAGTCTGGAGAGAAAAAAATCACAGTTGATTCCTCAGGAAGAGAATAAATAAGAATATATAGGACTGAAAGAAAATTCACTGAAGAAAACTCAACCATAGAACCAAGCACCTCTAAGATTTTTGCAAAAGCTGAAGCTACTAAAAATGGAAGTTTTCATGCATTCTTCTTTGGAATTCTAAAATTTTAAAATATATATAAAGAAAACTTTGTAAAATAATGTACTCAATTCTCTTTTACAAATTATCTCCTTCTGACTCCCATAAATAATTCTATGAGCTGTTTGGGTTATATCATTTACTGAAGTACCTAAGCACAATCTTAGGCACCAAGATTTTTTGAGAGAAAAAAAAGCCATTTTACATAAATAATGTATGTTAATTAACATACATAGTAAAAGTTTTTGAGGACAAGAATTTGGAATTTTGTTATTTTACTTACCATGTGGGGAATAGACTCGTAAATTAATGGGTATGGAGGAAATGCCTTTATTCATTCCAGTTACTCGATCTGTTTCAGCTTCAATCTCATGGCGAACTTCATCAAAATCTGTAAATTTTTTTCCTTTGCAGTGTAGAAATTCAGCATATTCTATAAAAGACAAATTAATACAATCTAAAATTCAGGTACTTTTGCAGTAATTATAAGGAAACGATGCTTCTTTAATTACAAGTCAAAGTATCCAATATTGCCTCTTCAGCCACCATAATGAGAGAACATGGAGGTAACTAAAAAGCACAGTTACACTTGAGAAATGTCAAACATAGTACAAATGCTAATAGTGCAAAATTGCTAATTTTCAGATTAGCAATTAAGTATTATAAGCAGTCTTTAAACAGCAAAGCCTATTAAATAAAGAGAATTTTGGCCCTCCAAATGATATAACAAATAACAGCAACCAATTGTCAAAGAAATTAGAGCTGGAATATACAAAAAGCCTACTTACTAATCCTATTAACATGTCCTTTCTGAATATCACCACTTTATCATGATGGATGCTAATCCTGGAATGTTAGGTCCATGAATCAAGGTAAATTGGACATAGTAAAGAGGAGGTAGCAAGAGTGAATACTGACATCTTAGGAATCAGTGAACTAAAATGGACAGAAATCGGTGAATTTAATTCCAATTACCATTATATTTACCTCTGTGGGAAAGAATCCCTTAGGAGAAATGCAACAGCCCTAATAGTCAACAAAAGAGTCCGAAATGCAGTACCTGGGTGCAGTCTCAAAAACAACATAATGATCTTGGTTTGTTTCCAAGGCAAATCATTCAACATCACAGTAATCCAAGTCTATGCCCCAACCGCTAATGCTGAAGAAGCTGAAGTCGATTTTATGAAGATCTCCTACAAGACCTTCTAGAACGAGCACCAAGAAAAAAAGAAAAAAGATGTCCTTTTCATCACAAGGGATTGGAATGCAAAAGTAGGAAGTCAAGAGATACCTAGAGTAAAAGGCAAGATTGGCCTTGGAGTATAAGATGAAGCAGGGCAAAGGCTAATAGAATTTTTTCCAGAAAATATACTGGTCCTAGCAAACACCCTCTCCAACAACACAGAAGACAACTCTTCACATGGATATCACCAGATGGTCAATATCGAAATCAGGTTGATTATGTTCTTTGCAGCCAAAGATGGAGAAGCGCTATACAGCCAGCAAAAACAAGACCCGGAGCTGACTGTGGCTCCAATCATGTACTCCTTATTGCAAAGTTCAAGCTTAATTTGAAGAAAATGGTGAAAACTATTAGGCCATTCAGGTATGACCTAAATCAAATCCCTTATGATTATACAGTGGAGGTGACAAATAGATTCAAGGGATTAGATCTGGTAGACAGAATGCCTGAAGAACTATGGACAAAGATTCATAACATTGTAAAGGAGGTGGTGACCAAAACTATCCCCAAGATAAAGAAATGCAAGGAGGCAAAATGATTGTCTGAGGAGGCCTTAGAAATGGCTGAGAAGAGAAGAGAAGTGAAAGACAAGAGAGAATGGGAAAGATATACCCAAATGAATGCAGAGTCCCCGAGAATAGCAAGTAGAGATAAGGAAGCCTTTCTAAGTGAACAATGTTTAAAAAAAAAAAGAAAGAAAGAAAGAAAGAAAACAATAGATTGGGAAAGACTAGAGTTCTCTTCAAGAAAGTTGGGAGCTATCAAGGGAATATTTCATGCAAGGATAGGGAAGATAAAGAAAAGAAACAGTAAGGATCTAACAGAAGCAGAAGAGACGAAGAAGAGGTGGCAAGAAGTTCTTCTATATAGAACTCTACAGAAGAATGAATATACAAGAAGGGTCTTAATTACCTGGAAAACCATGATGAGTCTTAATTACCTGGAAAACCATGAGGTCACTCACCTAGCACCAGACATCTTGGACTATGAAATCAAGTGGACCTTAGGAAACATTACTACAAACAAAGCTAGTAGAGGTGATGAAATTCCAGTTGAGCTATTTCAAATGCTAAAAGATAATGCTGTGAAAGTGCTGCACTCAATATGTTAGCAAATTTAGAAAACTCAGCAGTGGCCACAGGATTGTAAAAGGCCAGTTTTCATTCCAATCCCAAAGAAGGGCAATACCAAAGAATGTTCAAACTACTGTACAATTGCACTCATTTCACATGCTAGCAAAGTAATGCTCAAAATCCTTCAACCTAGGCTTCAGAAGTGAAAACTTTCAGGCGTACAAGCTGGATTTAGAAAAGGCAGAGGAACCAGAGATCAAATTGGCAACATTTGCTGGATCACAGAGAAAGCAAGGAAATTCCAGAAAAACATATACTTTTGCTTCATTGACTATGCTAAAGCCTTCGTGTAAATCACAACTGGAAAATTCTTAAAGACATGGGAATACCAGACCCCCTTACCTGTCTCCTGAGAAATCTATATGCAGGTCAAGAACCAACAGTTAGAACTTCCATGAAACAACTGACTGGTTCAAAATTGGGAATGGAGTACATCAAGGCTGAGTATTGTCACCCTGCTTATTTAACTTCTATGCAGAGTACATCATGCGAAATGATGGCTGGATGACTAACAAACTGTAATCAAGATTGCTGATCAACAACCTAAGACATGCAGATGATACCACTCCAATGACAGAAAGCAAAGAGATACTAAAGAGCCTCTTGGTAAGGGTGAAAGAAGAGAGTGAAAAAGCTGGATTAAAACTCAACATTCAAAAAATGAAGATCATGGCATCTGGTTCCATTACGTCATGGTGAATAGATGGGGGAAAAGTGGAAACAGTGACATATTTTATATTCTTAGGCTCCAAAATAACTGCAGATGGTGACTGTGAAATTAAAAGACACCTGCTCTTTGGAAGAAAAGCCATGACAAACCTAGAGATTAGGATATTAAAAAGCAGAGGCATCACTTTTCCAACAAAGATTCTTATAGTCCAAGCTATGCTCTTTCCAGAAGTCTTGTACAGATGTGAGACTTGAACCATAAAGAAGGCTGAGCACCAAAGAATTGATCCTTTCTAATTGTGGTGCTGGAGAAGACTCTTAAGAGTCCTTTGGACTGCAAGCAGATCAAACCAGTCAATCCTAAAGGAAATCAACCCTGAATATTCACTGGAAGGACAGATGCTTAGGCTAAAGTTCCAATACTTTGGCCACCTGATGCAAAGAGCTGACTCACTGGGAAAGACTGAGGACAGAACAAAAAGGTAGTAACCAAGGATGAGATGGTTGGATGGCATTACTGACTCAATGATGTGAGTCTGAACAAACTCAAGGAGATAGTGAAGGACAGGGAATCCTGGCGTGCTGCAGTCCATGGGGTCACAAAGAGTCAGACGTGACTTAGTGACAGAGCAACAACAACATATGCTAAATTATGTAAATACAGCTTCGGAAAGCAAGAAGATTTAGAAACAATGTTTGTTTTACCCTTTAAAAGGAAATTATATATGGAATATTTTAGCTTTAAAATATACTATTCAAAATACCACATCCATTTCTGCAATTAAAATATATTTTTCTCAAGAAAAAAGACAATATTACAAAAAAACTATTTATCTGCAATCTAAAAAAAAAAAAAATCAGTATCTGTAGGCAGAAGGAAAAACTAAAATAACTATATAAGAGAAAATTGGTTATTTTTTAAAATTTCAGTAACATCTTAAAACTATTGTACTGTCCCTTTCTCTATCTGCTTCCAAAGATATGGAGTAAATGATAAGCAACACAACTCAAAAAAAAGGGAACTGATACTGCTGCTGCTGCTAAGTCTCTTCAGTCATGTCTGACTCCGTGCAACCCCACAAACAGCAGCCTGCCAGGCTCCCCCGTCCCTGGGACTCTCAAGGCAAGAACACTGGAGTGGGTTGCCATTTCCTTCTCCAATGCATAAAAGTGAAAAGTGAAATGAAGTCGCTCAGTCGTGTCTAACTCCCAGCTAGTAGACCTAAAAATGTTATAATTTTACAAGGTAATAAGTCTTAACAAAGAGTTTTAATTTCTCTAACAGCCAGCTGAAAAAAATGCTCCACCAAATGTAGACTAAGGCTCAAGTATCTTGGGCCCAGATATCTTGGGCTCAGCTGAGACAGTTACTGGTAGTCTTTCTACCATTACCACCATAAATATTTAACCTTCACCCACTACATTGCAAGACCAATAGGGAGACAACTACAAGATGTGGTTTATGCCTCAACAGTGAAAGTATACACAACAATTAAGCTTCAGCAGGCTTCAGAAGTCTGGCCTGAAGAGATCACTGCATTATTTGGCATCTTCTTTTACATGTTTACCCTCATATGTGCTCTTTTTATAAGATTACAAATTCTTAGAAGTAGAGACTTTATTTTGGAGAAGGAAATGGCAACTCATTCCAGTGTTCTTGACTGGAGAATCCCAGGGACAGAGGAGCCTGGTAGAAGGCCGTCTATGGGGTCGCACAAAGTTGGACACGACTGAAGCGACTTAGCAGCACCAGCAGTAGCAGTAGCAGCTGGGACTTTATTTACTCATTCAGCGGCTAGGCCAGTACCAGTGTAAGAGTTTAAGGATAAGTAGAGGATAAAACAATAAGAAAAGTAAAGAGGAACAATAAATGCTTAATAAGATTCTGAAAAACAAAGCTTAATAAGCAAAAGTGAGTCAAATAATTTGGAAGAAACAGAACAGTACTTTCTCATAGCAAGGAGACAGAACTATTCAGTTCAACATCCTGTGTAAAATTCAAATCTGAGAACTTCTGGCTATCATAATTATTATGTTTATATAATTTAAAAAAAAAAAGCTTCTGGATCAAGGGCTACATTTTCAATTTCTTTGCTAATCAATAATTCAAGAAACAGAAATGTGTTCCCAGCTGAGCCACAAGGGAAGCCCAACACACTTGTTGCCACTAGATGGCGCCTATTTGCTTTCTCTTTAGGAAACTAAGACCCTTCCAGAAAGTTGTAAAATCAATGCAATTCTCAAATTAGATTTAACTTTACTCTGGACTTCTGAAAATGCTTTTATCTCGGAATTCAGAGACTGGAATTCTGCAGTACCATCTCCAACCTCTGTATTTTGTTAGGCATAGGGTCCCACAAAGAGATTTAGGAATATCAATATTTATTTATTTATTTATTTAACCAATATTTATTGAACTCCTACAACTTCTCAGGCACTATTTTAGAAAGCTGGCATATAGTAAAGTGAAAAAAAAAATCTCTAGCCTCATGAAGCTTAAATTCTAGTGAAATAAAACAGTAAACAATGTGTGTGTGCCAGATAAGTGCTATAGAGAAAATTGAATAAGGGGAATGTTAAACACTGGAGAAGGGAGGTTGCTTTGTTATGTGCAATCAAGGAATACTTCTCTGATATGATAAAGTGACATTTGAGCAAAGACTCAAGAAGCCATGCTTTACATAAGAGGATCCCAGTACACTGATGTAGACTACACTTGGCATATCGGAGGAAAAGCAAGGAGGCCAACGTGCCTGGAGCACAGAGCACGGAAGAGAGGCAGCAGATGAGGTCAGAGCTGTGGTACAGACCCAGACAATGTAGGACCTGTGGGCCATTTTAAGGACTTTGATTTTACTCTAAATGAACGTGGAAGCACTTGAAGTGTTTTAGATAGAAGGGAAACATGATGTGACCTAGGTTTTAAATAAAGAACTGTACTGCTGTGTTGAGAACAGACAATGAGGCATAAGAGAAGTAGCTGGCTATAAGAATAATAAAGGTGGGATTATTATCTCAGCTGGGGGTGAGACCTGGGTGGGAGCAGTGGGAGTGCTAAGAAGTGGTTATATTCTAACGAATTTTGAAGGAAAAACCAAAAGGATTTGCTGATGGATTAAAGGAGGGGTATGAGAGAAAGAAAGAAGTTAAGAATAACTTTAAGGAGGTTGACCTCAGCAATTGGAAGAATTTTGAAATAGAAAGACTGAAAGAGAGGAAGATGTATGGAAGATGGGGTTGGGAATCAAGAAATCAGTTTGGCAACTCAATCAAAAAATGGGAAGATTTTCACGGACATTTCTCCAAAGAAGATATTCAGATGGTCAAAAAGCACATGAAAACATGCTCAACATCAATAATTATCAAAGAAATGCAAATCAAAACTACAATGATGTGTCTCCTCACACCAGTCAGAATCAGTCAGTTCAGTCACTCAGTCATGTCCAACTCTTTGTGACCCCATGGACTGCAGCATGCCACTTTCCTGTCCATCACCAGTAAGAATGCTGCTGCTGCTGCTGCTAAGTCGCTTCAGTCGTGTCCAACTCTGTGCGACCCCATAGACGGCAGGCCACCAGGCTCCCCTGTCCCTGGGATTCTCCCGGCAAGAACACTGGAGTGGGTTGCCATTTCCTTCTCCAATGCATGAAAGTGAAAGTGAAGTTGCTCAGTAATGTCCGACTCTTAGCGACCCCGTGGACTGCAGCCCACCAGGCTCCTCCATCCATAGGATTTTCCACTCAAGAGTACTGGAGTGGGGTGCCATTACCTTCTCCACCAGTCAAAATGGTCATCATCAAAACATCTACAAACAATAAAAAGATGGACAAGGTGTGGAGAAAAAGAACCCTCCTATACTGTTGGTAAAAGCAAGAGAGTTCCAGAAAAACATCTACTTCTGCTTTATTGACTATGCCAAAGCCTTTGACTGTGTGGATCACAATAAACTGTGGAAAATCCTGAAAGAGATGGGAATACCAGACCACCTAACCTGCCTCTTGAGAAATCTGTATGCAGGTCAGGAAGTAACAGTTAGAACTGGACATGGAACAACAGACTGGTTCCAAATAGGAAAAGGAGTCCGTCAAGGCTGTATATTGTCACCCTGCTTATTTAACTTCTATGCAGAAGATATCATGAGGAACGCTGGGCTGGAAGAAACACAAGCTGGAATCAAGATTGCGGGAGAAATATCAATAACCTCAGATATGCAGATGACACCACCCTTATGGCAGAAAGTGAAGAGGAGCTAAAAGGCCTCTTGATTAAAAAAAAAAAAAAAACCCATAATTTGAAAAGATACATGCCCCTAATGTTCGTAGCAGCACTGTTTACAATAGCTCAGACATGGAAGTAACATAAACGTCCATCAACAGAGGAATGGATAAAAAAATGTGGTACATATATACAATGGAATATTACTCGGCCATAAAAAAGAAAGAAATAATGTCATTTGCAGCAACATAGATAGACCTAGAGATTATTATACTAAGTGAAGTATGTCAGAGAAAAACAAATATTATATATCGCTCATATGTGTAATCTAACTTTTAAAACCATACAAATGAACTTATCTATGAAACAAAAACAGACCCACAGATATTGAAAACAAACCTATGGTTACTAAAGGGGAAATATGGGAGTTGGGGGGGGTGAGGAATAAGTCAGAAATTCGGGATGAACATACACACACCACTATATATTACTATATATAAGATATATAATCAATAAAAGTCTACTATATAGCACAGGGAACTCTACTCAGCATTCTGTGATAACCTATATCAGAAAAGAATCTTAAAAAAGAATGAATACATGTACATGTTTAACCAGATCACTTTGCTGAACACCTGAAATGAATACAACATTGTTAATCAATTATAATCTAATAAAATAAAATTTAAAACTTCAGTTGGGGACCTACTAAGCTTGTGATGCCTGCTACACATCACCCATGTGGACAAACAGAACCACCACCAATGGTTGAAAACCATGCAGCTGAAAGACACACAATTCTCATTGTCTCATCTGATAAGTGTGTATCTATCCTGAAATTTTTCCAGAAGATGGCAGTCAAGGGCTTGAGGAAATGGTGGCTTCTTTTATTCAGCACAAAAATGCCCTGGGGCTGGATATGTGAATCTTTTATCTAAGGAGAAGTCTAAGCTAGATAAGTCCAAGACAGATATAGATATATGTATTTGGAATTAAAAGTTAGGCAAGTGCATAAGATCGCTAGGTCACTAAATGAGAGACAGACAAGGAACAGGTCAGAGCAGTGGACCCTGTATGTTGCAATATTTAGAGGTCAGGAAATGGAGAATAAGCACGAGTGGTCAACATGCTGCTGCTGCTGCTAAGTCGCTTCAGTCGTGTCCAACTCTGTGCGACCCCAGAGACGGCAGCCCACCAGGCTCCCTTAAAATTTAAAACTTCAGTTGGGGACCTACTAAGCTTGTGATGCCTGCTACACATCACCCATGTGGACAAACAGAACCACCACCAATGGTTGAAAACCATGCAGCTGAAAGACACACAATTCTCATTGTCTCATCTGATAAGTGTGTATCTATCCTGAAATTTTTCCAGAAGATGGCAGTCAAGGGCTTGAGGAAATGGTGGCTTCTTTTATTCAGCACAAAAATGCCCTGGGGCTGGATATGTGAATCTTTTATCTAAGGAGAAGTCTAAGCTAGATAAGTCCAAGACAGATATAGATATATGTATTTGGAATTAAAAGTTAGGCAAGTGCATAAGATCGCTAGGTCACTAAATGAGAGACAGACAAGGAACAGGTCAGAGCAGTGGACCCTGTATGTTGCAATATTTAGAGGTCAGGAAATGGAGAATAAGCACGAGTGGTCAACATGCTGCTGCTGCTGCTAAGTCGCTTCAGTCGTGTCCAACTCTGTGCGACCCCAGAGACGGCAGCCCACCAGGCTCCCCCGTCCCTGGGATTCTCCAGGCAAGAACACTGGAGTGGGTTGCCACTTCCTTCTCCAATACATGAAAGTGAAAAGTGAAAGTGAAGTTGCTCAGTCGTGTCTGATTCCTAGCGACCCCATGTACTGCAGCCTACCAGGCTCCTCTGTCCATGGGATTTGCCAGGCAAGAGTACTGGAGTGGGTTGCCATTGCCTTCTCCGGGTCAACATGATGGGGGTTAAAAAAAAAAAAGGAAAACCCTGAGAGAGAGGTGACCCAAAGCCACAAAAAGAAAGTATTTCATGAAAGGAGAACTTTCACTCCATCAAATACTGTCATGTCAGGTAAGATGAGAACTAAGAACAAATCATAAAATCAGTCAATGTGAGGGTCCTTCAGGATGTTGACAGTTGGAGTGGAGTGGGTTGGGTGATAATCTGATTGGAATAGATTTTAGAATGACTAGGAGGAGAGGAAGTAGAGACTGGTTGTGGACAAATCATTTAAGAAGTTGTGTTGTAAAGGAGAGGAGAGAAGTAAAAGGGCATCTGGAGAGGGTTATGAAGGAAAAGTTTTATAAAAGTGGGTAAACTAATAGCATGTTCCTAGGCTGATGCTATTAATCCAGCCTTGAGGGAAAGCTGATGATGCAGAAATAAGAAGGGACAAGTGCTAAAGCTATGTCTTAAGGAAGAGGGGATAGGAAGCACTAGAAAGGAACATGCTAGTTCATCCCATAGGAATCAAAAGGAAGTAGAATAATGAGTACTGATGGATGACACAAACAGATAGAATTGATGGTGGTGGGAGTATGTGAAATTCAACAGATGAGAGTGGGGATTTATCATTTTGTTGAATCATTTTATACCTTTAAAAACCATTTCTGTATGTATTCTCACTGGTTAAACCCTACAAATACTATTATTTTTACCACAATTTACCCCCCCCACCACCCCCTCCACACACACACAGTGATCCTAAATGACCTAATAGTAACCCTAGCAGGAATGTCAACTGGGGTCTCAACTATGTCCATCACTGGGATTCAGGCATGTCCAGCATATCAGAAAGACAAAAGGGGCAGAAACCACAAAATTTCTATTTCTATGGGTCTCAAAGAGCTTCCTGGGAAATAATTCATCCAATAGGATGGAAAACTCAGGGAAAACCTAACCTAAACTGTCAGATGGGAGCTATCTGTAGTCCATCCTCTACCCAGGTCCAGAGACTCATAGGACTATGTCTCCCTCATCTCTAATAGGACAGTGATAATTGTCAGACCACATATCCTACTTTCTTATTAGCAAAACATAGCAATTAACTACAATTCACAATTCACAGCTACAAGATTATACTGTCATAAGGTAAGTCTTAACAGCAACAAGGTAAGCCAGTCCTATTATGGAATCCCAGCCCTCTAGCAAGCAGACTATACATAGGTGGACAGCAGAGGTGGCTTGTATGTTTTTGAACAATTGCCCGTAATTGCTATTGAAGAGGATCATCCATCAGCTTATCATCATACAAGTCCTAAATAAATCCTGATGAGCAATGCAGAATTTAAAGGTCACAGTTTTACTTCCCTGCTGTCTAAAGCACAATTATAAATGAAAATCTTGGAAAGGATTTTCACAAGAGCAATGAATCATTTACTATATTCACCTCTAAAGAAGAATGTTCACATGAAATGAAGGAAATTCACCCAAGCCAAACTCTACAGAACAGTCTATGCTAGCCAATCAACAGTTAGACTTTTAAAGAACTGGTAAATATATATCTTCTGAGACTTTCATACTATCAAAAATTAATATGTCTAAAGTTCTATCACATCTCATCTTATGGTCCTGAGATAAATTCTGTCTCATAGAAAAGTAATTTCCAATGGCACAAGCTCTCTTGGCATGTTCTCAGTGTTCCTTTCATTCTAAATGCTTAGTAATCAGGCACATGGAATGATCCCTTTCTCAAACAGTTCCAGGCTTCAGCCCAAATTCAGCCTGAATGGACAGTGATTAAATTTCTTAGCCACAAGCTCCTATAAAGGATGAAGGTTATGTGCATATAGCCTATGTTCTAATAGTGAATCCATGAAATTCTATTGTGTGTCAGTATAACCTATCTTCCTGAAATTCACAGTATGTTTTCAGCTTCAAAAAAGAAGTAAATTCTAGTTTTAAAAATCTTTCCTGTATTCCCAGTGTTAAAAATAGACTACATTTGAAGTAAAGGGTAAGATACCTTTTATATCAAAGAGTGATTTGGGAGGAAAAAGAGGATATTTTTTAAAAAATCAGAGCTATCACTGTATTTTTATTTCCCTATAAAACATTTTAGTACTGTCATTTCTGCTGACCATGAAAAACAAATTATGCTAGGATAAACAGCTGACAAATTGTTTGGGGGAAGGATGACATGGTTTGTGTCTGGGCAGCATTCCAATCATCTGTGAAAAGCACAGCATGACCATAAGAATTTAAATATTTCCAATATGCCCCTTCCATGGGGAAAAACATGCATATGTTTCAATTAATCAAGGTTAAGTAAAATGGAATAATTATGGAGCACAGGCATATCTCGCCAATCTTTATTCTAAGAACTGGGGTTTTCCATACTTTAGCTGGAGTTCTGTTTCTAAAAGGCTTTCCTGGCAATGTTTTTAAACATGGGGTTCCTGTGAAAATGGAGTATATGGGACACAGAAACAGGAAACGGTTTTGAGTGCAACTAGCTGAATCCACATGGATGGAGGAGCCTGGTAGGCTGCAGTCCAAGGGGTCACGAAGAGTCAGACATGACTGAGCAACTTCACTTTCACTTTTCACTTTCATGCATTGGAGAAGGAAATAGCAACCCACTCCAGTGTTCTTGCCTGGAGAATCCCAGGGATGGGGGAGCCTGGTGGGCTGCCGTCTATGGGGTCGCACAGAGTCGGACACGACTGAAGTGACTTAGCAGCAGCAGCAGCAGCAGCGGCTGAATCCACTGGCTATAAATACCACCTGGTAGAACTACATTTAAAAACACAGTTCCTTAAAGGCAGAGGCTACATTTGAGTCATCTTTGTTTCCCTGATGCCTATCATATTTAAAGAACACCTGTAGATTTCTTCCTTCTTCTGTAAAGAACTTCTCTTTGCATACCATTAAGCAATTTGGAAAAATGCTTCCAGCAAGCCTTCAAGTCATTCCAAATTGAAGCCAGGGGCCTAGAACTGTGGTTAAGTAAGAAACAAAGCAAGTTAGATATGAATTACACAGACCCAGATATAAAGCAGAAGTCAGTTGTGTCCTTCTTTTAGTAATAAAAAAAAAAGAAAAAAGGAAATCTAAAGAAGTAAACATTTAATCTAAGGAAGTCCAATAGTGGGTGAAAGGTAGAGGTCTCAGTTAGAGGGTGAAGAATAATGGGGTTGAAACAAGAAAGGCCAAGATTTCATAGCAGACTAAAGGTAGGTGCTAGGCAGGTCTCAGAGACCAGCTGCAGAGACTAGGGTTTAGGATCAGGGCTCTGGTACTCCTGAGGCAGAGAAGATCAAAACAGAATTCCAGATCCAAGTGATCCAGATGGTCCAATCAAAAAACCAAGGTGAGACACAGATGTATAGAACAGTCTTTTGGACTCTGTGGGAGAGGGAGAGGGTGGGATGATTTGGGAGAATGGCATTGAAACATGTATACTATCATATAAGAAACAAATCGCCAATGTAGGTTCAATGCAGGATACAGGATGCTTGGGGCTGGTGCACTGGGATGACCCAGAGGGATGGTATGGGAAGGGAGGTGGGAGGGGGGTTCAGGATTGGGAACGTGTACACCCGTGGTAGATTCATCTTGATGTATGGCAAAAACAATACAATATTGTAAAGTAAAAAAATAATAATAATAAAAAACAAACAAACAAAAAAACCAAGGTGAGAATTCAGTCATGAAATGAGAGGTAGTCTTTCATAGCATAGAAAGCCAAAGTCACTTACATGGACCTCAGGGCCAAGAGAGATTAATAAGTATTGTGTATGTTTTAGTCACTCAGTCATGTCCAAGTCTTTGTGATCCCATGGCTGTAGCCCACCAGGCTCCTCTAGCCATGAAATTCTCCAGGCAAGAATATAGGTGTGGGTAGCCATTTCTTTCTCCCAGAGGATCTTCCCAACCCAGGGATCAAACCCAGGTCTCTTGCAACATAAGCAGATTCTTTTCCATCTGACCCACCAGGGAAGTCCAAAAAATGAAAAACATAAAACCAAATAGAAAGCATGTCAAGCACTTGGCCAAAAACTGCAAAAACCTCAGCAGCATCTGACATGATTTTCCTCCTGTTCCTCGAAACATTGCCTTCTCCTTTTAACACCCACATCCCCTCCATCTCCTCCTATCTTCCACATCTCAATTATTGACACTACCATTGAATCAGGTCACCAAATCAAAAAATAGAGGTGTTTTTTTTTTTTTTTTTTAACCCTTGCTCACCTTTCTCCCAAACATCTCACTGCCTCCACTGTGGCCATCCTCCTCCTAAGCTGATGCCAACTCTTACCTGGACTACCATAAAAGCCTCCAACTGGTCTTCCTGATTCCACTCTGGCTCCACTGAATCCATTCTCTACATGGCAGCTAGAGAGATCTTTATAAAACATATGTCAGATCATGTCTTTCCCCTTTTTAAAACTTTTTATTGGTTTTCCAGAGAAGTCAGAAATATCCAAACTCCTTCCCCAGCCTACAAAGTCCTAGACAGTCTGATCCCTGTCTGCCTCTATTGATAACACTATTTCTACCCTCTCCAAACCCTTGAGCTGCTAAGACTTCCCTGGTGATCCAGTGGTTAAGAATCTGCCTGCCAATGGAGGGGACATGTGTTCAATCCCTGGTCCAGGAAGATCCCACATGATGCAGAATAACTAAACTGGAGCACCACAACTACTGAGCCCATGCTCTAGAGCACATGAACTGCAACTACTGAGTCTACATGCTATAACAACTGAAGCTCTCACACACTAGAGCCTGTGCTTCACAACAAGAGAAGCCACCACAATGAGAAGCCCACACACTGCAACTAGAGAGTAGCCCCCACCTGCTGCAACTAGAGAAAGCCTGCACGCATCAACGAAGACTTAGCACAGCCAAAACCAAAAATAATCACATAGTTGAGCTTCAGTAGCCTTCATCTGCTCTGCAAGCACACCAGGTCTGTTTCCACCCCAAGGCCTCTCTACAAGCTGCTCCTCTTCTGGCATACGTAGCTCTATCCTGTCATTTACTTCTTATCTAAAGTATCATCTCTAATTTAGACAGCCTTCCTTGATCAGAAAAAGAAAGGCAGCAGCTCAGTTGCACTCCATCATATCATCAAATTTATGTTCTTCAGAACATAATCATTACCTGAAGATTTTGTTTTTCACTACCTGTCTTTACCCACTGGAATATAAGTTCTATGAAAACAGAAACATTATCTGCTTATCCTGTCATTTACTTCTTATCTAAAGTATCATCTCTAATTTAGACAGCCTTCCTTGATCAGAAAAAGAAAGGCAGCAGCTCAGTTGCACTCCATCATATCATCAAATTTATGTTCTTCAGAACATAATCATTACCTGAAGATTTTGTTTTTCACTACCTGTCTTTACCCACTGGAATATAAGTTCTATGAAAACAGAAACATTATCTGCTGTACTCTTAGTACCTAAAACAGTGAATTGCATCTATTGGGCATTCTATATATATATATATATATATATATATATATATATACATATATTATATATTTTTTTTAATTAAAGAGAAAATGAGTAAATGAGTGAATGAATCAAAAAATAAACACTGGTGGACACTTGAGGTTTGTGAATACTGAGAATAAAATGATATTAAATATGGCTTTTGACATACTAAATTTTATAACTTTGAAATATCCAAGCAGAGTTTCAAGGGCTCAGCTAGAAATGTGTGTCTGGAGTTTAGCCCAGGAGCTATAAATATGAGAGTCCTGGGTGCATGAGTTGTAACTGAAGACATGGCATAGAGGAGACTGCTGAAGGGAGAATACAAAATGACAGAGAAAGGAGCCTTGGGTAGATGCAAACTTTCAGTTCAGTTCAGTTCAGTCACTCAGTCGTGTCAGACTATTTGCGACCCCATGAATCGCAGCACGCCAGGCCTCCCTGTCCATCACCATCTCCCGGAGTTCACTCAGACTCAC
>SJYT01036934.1:27072-69140 GCA_006410635.1 Cephalophus harveyi | reverse complement strand
CTCATGAGAAGAGTTGACTCACTGGAAAAGACTCTGATGCTGGGAGGGATTGGGGGCAGGAGGAGAAGGGGACGACAGAGGATGAGATGGCTGGATGGCATCAAGGACTCAATGGACATGAGTCTGAGTGAACTCCGGGAGACGGTGATGAACAGGGAGGCCTGGCGTGCTGCGATTCATGGGGTTGCAGAGAGTCGGACACGAGTGAGCGACTGAACTGAACTGTTATGGAGGCCAGAAATCTGAAATTAAGATGTCATCAGGGCTAGGCTCTCTTCAAACTCTGGAGGACATTCTAGTCTTTCCTTTTTCTAACTACTGTGGTGTCTGCATTCCTTGGCTGTGACTACTCACTAGTAGCATTTTTAACAGGATCTTTAAATTATCAACTATGTGAGAACATAGAAAATGTGTTATCATATTTACTATTTGCCTTGGTTATAGTACTTTCAACACAGTAATCACTAAGGGAATATTGTTTAATAGGTAACATTAGACTATATGAGTATAATAATAGCCAAATCTTAGAGGATATCACCACTAGAACCCAAGGAATTTCTAAATGAACACAGAGTGCCTTATGTCTATGGTGTGGTTATTTCTTTCACTAATGTAATTTCCCGAGTACCTGATCCAAGTCTTAATAAGATTATTCAATCGATATAGTCCATATATCCCAACTACTTTGGGCAGAAAGCGTACCTGATATGCATAAGAGCAAACCTATAGCAAATCCTAGGAGCTTCCTCACCTACTTCTCCAGGGAGATAGAATGATTTTGATGTGTCATGGAAGAAGAGCTGCTCAGAGTCTTCACTCAGTATATCTGATCACAATGAATTTTGCTTCCTCCATGCTTCCATTTGAACCATATCCCAAGCTTTTTACCCAGATTATTATGGTGTTTTTAGAACTTAAAAAAATGTATTTTATTTTGCTAATACAGTCTTAATAAATTTGATATATCAGTCTAAGATATTCAGGTTGCAGTCAAAAGTTCTACTGTAATAATATTCTTAACTTTTCCTTTGTCCACCTGCCTTACAAATAAGTGTGAAAGAAGATCCACAAGAGATTCCCCCTATAAGAATATATCACAAAACTAACTTGGGTTACAGGCTTCTTAAATTTATGTTGCATGAATATCCTCCACGATATACTTCATTTCAAAATCTCCTGCCAAGATGGCTAGGAAAATTTTCTGCAAAGAAGAGCACTGTATGTTAAGTGCCTAGCAATTACAGCAAAAATAATCATGCGTTGCTTATACTGAGTCTTCTTAATCTTTTATTTCCCTTTTTTTTTCTCTTTCTGTGTTTCACTTCTGATCCAGGTTATAGCTCAGGGCAATATTAACATAATGAAGGTAATTAACACCTATATTGAATACATACATTCTCTTGTATCTCAATAAATGTTTTACCCTAATATTCTCAAATTCAATTCAATTTATTATTTATGAGCTTCCATTGTGCTTACAGGTAATATACAAAGCACAAGATACACCGACAATTAAAGACATAGCACCCACTCTACTGAAACTTGAAGTGAAGTTGCTCAGTCGTGTCCGACTCTTTGCGACCCCATGGACTGTAGTCTGCCAGGTTCCTCTGTCCATGGGATTTTCCAGGCAAGAATACTGGAGTGGGTTACCATTTCCTTCTCCAGGGGATCTTCCCAACCCAGGGACCGAACCCAGGTCTCCCGCATTGGGGGCAGATGCTTTAACCTCTGAGCCACCAGGGAAGTTTCTACTGAAACTTAGAAGTATTTAAGTCATTACTTCAATTGCTTGAACATGCGTCTAATTTACTAGGAGAAGGAATGAAAATAAATGAAAAACATAACATGACCCCTTCCTGAGAACCATATTTTGGCAACATGAGGTTGCTAAATGCAGAAAATTAGAAGCTCTTTGAAAGACAATACAATAATTTCCCATTCCTAAATGAACAGAGAATTAAGAAGGTAGCAAACTGTTAGAAAATTCAAACTGTTTGATGGCAATGACATTTTCAAATTAGCAAGTTATGGCTATTTTTCTAAAGGGCATAATATTTAATACCAATTATAATTTCTCAATAAGAAAAACATTTTTGAAGCCTAATGATGATGATATATAACTGATTATTGATAACACACCTTATTCTTTATTTGAGTTTAGGAAGAAAACATCTTTTAGCTGAAATTTTGCCAGTTAGAAGTAATAGTCATTGTTATAGAAGTAATGGCAGTAAAACAATCACTTGAAAAATAAGGAAAGTTAGAAGCGTAATGTGAAGATGAAGTGTTAGTAACTCAGAGAGAAAAGATTTTTAATGTCCCTGTAGAGATCAAGTTTCAGTATTTATGTGACTGAATCATCTAGATTTTGAAACTAGATTTTGACAATAATACTTTTATATAGATGTAGAAAATCAAGTTTGGCAGGAAAAAAAATCCCCTAATGTCTCCCTGTATAATAGGTTTATTCCAATTTGGGGAAGTATAAAATATTTTTCAATATCATCTCAGACTCTGGTGGAGAAATAATTCCAGCTATTCTCTGTATAAGAAGTAATACCATCTGAAGCTAAATTTCCTTTAGGATTTATGTGAAAGAGAGTTGTAAAAGGTATATATTTAAAAATCTGTCTCTTATACTTTATTTGCTAAAAAAAATAATTACTTTTTATCATTCCATACATAGCTTATTGTGCTACAGTATTTAAATAATGAAATGAAGTTATATGAATTTCTATTACGTGATCATTAGCTTTTCTTGAAATATCTTATTTTTATCTCAGTTACTCAAATCTATCCTAAAGTTACAATTCTAATTCTGGTGATGAGCCCCATAATTTAATTAATTGCAAAGAGCTTTTATTAATTATTCATTGTCAATAAAAGTATAGACTTTGGAGTAAGATCCATTATAAAACCAAGTCTGAATTTAGAAAACATCTATTTTAATATCATTTCTGGAACACCTTCAAACTTCTACTTACAGTACTTTCTTCAGTGAGAATTATTTTTTTCCAACTCCAACTACAGAGCTACTGTTTAGGCTACTAATTAGCCTGGACACATCAGTAGGTGTTTGATCTGACTGGGATCAGCCAGAATTCTTGTCTGGTTCTTTCAAGTTTAAACTAAAGGAAAAAGAATTCACATTCCCTGATGGTAGAAATGGAAAAATGTGAGCCTAGAAGTTACTAGTGTTCACGACTCCTACCTGGTGAAAAACTCAGCACAGTAGAATAAAACCAAAACACAAAGCAAAATAAACAGGAAAAAAATAAAACAGAGTCCTATTGGAATTGCACTGGCTGTAATAAGCTATATTATTATCCCTCCCACAGGTGATTAGGTGAGCTAATAATTATTTGTTTTATTTATTTTTTTATTATATCAACAACAAAAATCACTTTTGGTTTGTGTTGCTTTTGTTCTTAATTGGTCGTTTAGTTTATTTCTCTTGAAAAAGGTGCTGCCTATTACAACTTCACATCACATGTGACTTGAAACAAAAACCTCCTTCACTTGTAAAATTATTATAGTTTTTCAGTCAGTAGTTTCATTTTAAGTAACAAAAAATCTAAGTCAAAGAGGATGAAATAATTTTGAATACTGGGTCACTGAAAATTTCAAAGTAGGGCTATAGGAACAGATAATCCAGCAACTCAATGATATCACCTAAACTACAGTTTCTCGTTCTTTCTACTCTGCTCTTTGCAAGATCAGTTTCATGTGAAAATAGCTCCTCTCATGTTCGCTGGAGTAACATTCTCCTGTGTTCACATAAGCAGAAAAAAAAAATACATCTTTACCTTCAAATTTCCAAAAAAAAAAACCTGAATATCTCTGATTTAAATAATTTAAATCAAAGTAGCTAATAGTTCACATACCATAATCAATCACTGGTCCACAATGAGATAAATATAAAAATTGGTAGCAAGTACTTAGAAAAGAATGTAGTAATCATTTAATATTGTGGAAATATAAAATTTTATATTGAATATAAAAAGGAATGGTTTAGGTTTGTGTCTTGTATATATTTATATTTAGTTTCATGATTAATTTTTCTCATATATATAAGTACAATCGTCTTGACATAGATAGAAAAGACAAACTCTCCTGTTCTGCAGTGTTTTTGTTTAGCTCACAAACCAAGTTCAGAAAACCAAGTTTTGTGGTTTAGTGGATGTGGAGTATGTTATTGTCTTATCTTTGATCAACTGTTCCACCTATGCGCTTTTGTTTCTGGAGGAAGTAATAAAACATTATAATTAGGAAAATCACTTAGCCCTGAAAAATTAAATCTGAGTATTAGTTACATTGAATGTTATACAGCAATCAACAACATCCTCATCAAACTGGCAAATCATCTGGTCAACACAATAAAAGTACAAGTCAATTTTTGCTTGGTTCCAAAGTAAATAGTATGCTGTCTTTGATTGTCTAAATTTTCTAGTTATTTTAATATGTTTACTTCAATGTATGGTAAAAAGTGAGACACACCACCCAGATCAACTCTCAAGGAAGGAGTCTTTGCCCAGGCTTGCAATAGACAGACTCCTGCTCTTGGTACTTTAGAGTTTGCCTCAACTGCAAAGAACAATTCTGTATAAGGGCACACCTTTGCAAGGCAGTCTCCTCCATTCATGACCACTCCATTATGACCATATCATAAGTGGAGATAAAATGGTTTCCATTTCAGTGCAAACGGAGTCATCACTTTACTGGCCTTGTAATGTTGCAAATTTCTCCAAAGTATTGCCCAAGTCTGCACTGAATTTGCATGGATAAAGTATACCTTAACAAAATAATAGATAGGCAATAATTTATTGATTTGGGACCTTTCTTGTAAGATACATAGTTTAAAATCCCTGAAGACTGCCCAATTTAACTATTTGACAGCTCTTAGACGCATGAACAAGCAATGCCAAGAGTAGATAAATCTTCAGAATTGCTATAGCAGACAAGGGAAGACATAATAACAGGATATATTATTCAAGACCAAGGGATTCACTAAAAGATAATGCACCAGTTTGAAGGCCCAGAGGATTCAGATTTACCAAAGCTATGAGGAATGGATTGGTGAGACACTGATTCAAAAAGATTATGTAGTTCTCCTTTGTAAGACAATCTGAACTTTGAAAGACTGATACAGAACTAAGCTTACTGGAAGCAACACAGATAGGAGAACCCTATAGAACAATATAGGACAGAGAGCAACACTTTAGTGCCAAGAGCTGGCACTATATCCTTATGACTGGTTACAATATCCTAATGACTGGCAGGGTCAGAGAGGTAGCCAAGGATTTTGACTGAAAGATAGTTATGGAGACAGTTATATGGTTCACAGAAACAAAAAGATGGCCAGTTGACAAGGGCACTACCCAGGTACTACAATCACAGGAAACAGAGAATGGTAGACTGTGGCTGAAGCAAGCCAACCTAATAAAAATGTTATAATCCTTTGCCAAGTTTCTGGTCTTGCGTTGTTTTCAGATTCAGAATCTACTGACTGAAGAGGTGCCTATGTCTTTGAGAAGAAACATACAGCAATACTATAGCAAACATCATCATTAATGAATACCCAGTCTTTCCACAGAGAGACCTACAATCACCTAGGGCAAAAGGAAATTGACATTTAACCTTTAAGCATCTAGGGCAAAAGGAAATTATCTAACAAGGAAACCTATCAGACTCAGAGACTTCTAAATAATCATTATGGCCACCCTTCTTAATGGCATACTAAGCAAGGTTCAGCTTACTGTGGATCTACTAGGATTCATGAATCCATTTAGCTATCATTTTAAAATACCTAAATGTACAACACCTAAATTCCAATTGTGATTGGGATACTTGACACTTGGCTTAATCCCCACACTGATTCCTTGGTCTGTGTAGTAAGGTTTCTCATGGTGCAGAAGGCAAAATGAAGACAGTAAATACCAATCTGCCAGGATGGTAAACAGACAGTAATGAAACCTGGACCAAACAGTGCAAATTAATAAGGACCTGAAGGATGCAGATGCAATGGTCTCCATCATATATTCATTTAGTTTAACAGTCTGGCCCCTGCAGAAAACATGGATCTTGGAGGGTGACTCTAGGTCCCAACTGCAGTGCTAGAAATGTAGTCCTGCTATAATATATTATTATGGCCTTGGACATATGATGCAACATTGATTTGGTAAGAGCTTTCTTCTTATTTATTATTATAGAAAAAGAAGATTAGAAAGAGTTCATATTTACATGGCACAGGAAACAACAAATATTTTCAGTTTTGCTCCAGAGCTATATTACCTCTTCTGTCCTCTACCATTTTATAGAACTAAAATGAATGGACCATTTGGATATCCCAACACATCACATTGTTTCATTCTCTCTTTCGTCGCTAAGTCGTGTCCGACTCTTGCAACCCCATGGACTGTAGCCTACCAGACTCCTTGGTCCATGGGATTCTCCAGGCAAGAATACTGGAGTGGGTTGCCATTTATTTCTCCAGGATTGTTATACTAAACTATATTCATTAAGATGAACAATCAAGAAATACTTAGCACCTTAGAGGCCCTAGGAAGACAAATGCATACCACAGAGTTAGAAATAAATCAAATGTAGATATACAGCCTGAAACATCATAGTTAGCAGAATCAGACAGCATTTCTCTACTAAAATTCCATAACCCTGTAGATGATAAATAGACATTTTAAAATTTGAATAAAATCATATTTTAAAAATTAATTTTCAAAATCAAATGCTTTAAAGCAAGAGCTAAAACAAATAATTAGAAATTGCAATATTTGCATAATTTGGTGTTATTCTAAACAGAAGCATTAACTTGATCACTGGTTTCTAAACCAGTCTGTACTAAAATACACAGTTTAATGACTCAGAGACTCAGACTCTTCTAACACTTAAATTTGATTGCTTGTGATATTAATCAGTGTAGGAAATCAGCTTCAAATTCTATATAATTAGAATTGCTTGAAGGAATACATTGTTAAAATTAAAGATTATCCAACAAGAAAATAATTAAACTGTTAAAATCTCTGGCAAAGAAAATTAGCATTGTAAATTATTTTAACTTTGCTGTCACTATATGATTTAATGACAGTTTTTGTGTATAGTTGAAATCATGGAAAGATGTGTATAAGAGACAGACTCAATGATATCACCTAAACTACAGTTTCTCGTTCTTTCTACTCTGCTCTTTGCAAGATCAGTTTCATGTGAAAATAGCTCCTCTCATGTTCGCTGGAGTAACATTCTCCTGTGTTCACANTCCATCATTAAGATGGAGGCAAGGCTGTGGTTAACTATTCTTTCCCTGTACAAATGGGAACAAGTTAAAACATTTATAACTACTCTTCCCTCTATGTAATTCTTCTTCCTCCCAGGACCGTGCAACAACCTCCATTAATAGATATCTTAAAAATAGTATGTCATCAGTTTAGGGAAGTGGGAATTGCAGGCAAGAAGAGGAGGTGGCCAGTTCTGTATCCCAGTAACTCACCGTCTTTGATGTGATATGAACGCCTCTGAAAATAGAGCCCTCACACCTGTGAACCCAATAGGTCCAGGCTTTCTAACACCCAGCCCTTCATGTGTCTGTACTCCTGCCCCATTTTCTATTTCTTGACTTTTTCAGTTTCCTGAAAAAGTTGTGGGCAACCATCTCTCTTTCATATTTGCCATTTAATCCTTAACCCTAAACAATGAAAACAGTTCAACATCTTTGTGTTGCTAAATCAAATGGACTCTTTGCAGTCTCAGCAACATTTGACACCGTTGGCCATGCCCTGCTTCCTAAAACGGTTTATTTTTTGGCATCCCTGACAGCACTCTCTCCTAGTTTTTCCTCCAACTTCTCTGGCATCATGTCACCTTTATGGACTCCTTTCAGCTAACCCTTAAGTCCCTGGAGTTCTGTCCTCACCCTCTTATACTCTACACCTGCTCTCAATGGCATTTACCCTCACTTATCTTCCATTACCACCTATTTGCTGACATTTTCCAAATTCCCCTCTTTGGCTCAGACCTTGCTGATTCCACCATCCTTACACCAAACCTAAAGGAGACGCCTTTAGGCATCTCCACTTGGATGTTGTACACAGCGGTTCTCAAATTGTACCCACCACAAAATAGGGTCCCACAAGAAATTTTTGTAAATGTAAATTTGATAGTAGGGAGTTTTTATTCTTAAATATATTTCAACACAGAGGTAATAAGACAACAAAGATGTTTATACAGTAATTTTTATTATGCAATAATTATATTTAATCAGGTTATTTTGATTTTAAGCAACAGAAACCAGTGCTAGCTAACTTTTTAGTGAAAAGTCAAAGCGTTAGTCACTCTGTGCTGTGCTTAGTCGCTCAGTCACATCTGACTCTTTGTGACCCCATGGACTGTAGCCCACCAGGTTCCTCTGTCCATAGGATTCTCCAGGCAAGAATACTGGAGTGGGTTGCCATGCCCTCCTCCAGGGGATCTTCCCAACCCAGGGATCGAACCCAAGTCTCCTGCATTGTAGGCGGATTCTTTACCATCTGAGCCACCAGGGAAGCCCAAGAATACTGGAATGGGTAGCCTGTCCCTGCTCCAGGGGAACTTCCTGACCCAGGAATTGAACTGGGGTCTCCTGAATTGCCGGTGGATTCTTTATCAGCTAAGCTACCTGGGAAGCCCATCAGTCATTCAGTTGTGTCCAACTCTTTGTAGCCCCAGAGACTATAGCCCACCATGCCCCTGTGTCCATGGAATTCTCCAAGCAAAAGTACCAGAGTAGACTGCCATTTCCTGCTCCAAGGGATCTTCCTGACCTAGAGATCGAACCCAGGTCTCTCGCATTGCAGGCAGATTCAGCCTGCAGATTCTCAGCCACCATGAGGTGAAGTCGCTCAGTCGTGTCCGACTCTTTGCGACCCCGTGGACTGTAACCTACTAGGCTTCTCCACCCATGGGATTCTCCAGGCAAGAATACTGGAGTGGATTGCCATTTCCTTCTCCAGGGGATCTTCCCGACCCAGGGATCGAACCCGGGTCTCCCGCATCAGAGGCAGATGCTTTAACCTCTGAGCCACCAGGGAAGCTTATGGAAGCCCCTTAAAGGGGAGATTTATTGGATGGATATAGAGCTAGCTCACAAAATCAAAAGGGATAAATCAGCTAGTCTCAGGAAGGGGAGTCACAGGGGCCTTAGCAGCAGGGGTTGAGTTGCCATTAATATACCTCATCTTCAAAGGCCTCCAGCATCTTATCTTTCAAGTTTCATGTTGCTACAAGAGACAATCTGACTGTCTCAGCTTGTATTAGGTATGGACCTCTGGATCAATTAGTGGTGGCCAGGCACAATATCATCTCTATGTCTTAGAGGTATTCCTGAAGAAAAGAGAATTATCACAAACCAAACAACCACCTCAACACAGCTATCTTGAACATACGGCATCCCAGACAATGGCATGAGATCACTTGAGGCATAAACATAATGTGAAATCGGCGTATAAATATTCAGACAGTATTTCCCAGTCAACTCCCAAATGATATCATCTACTTGATGACTTCTGGTCTATCACAGGTCTTGCCACAAATTCAAACTATACTTTATGACTTGACTCCATGTTGATTAATTATAATATTTATATTCCACTAAATGATTTCCTTTGGATCTATGACCAAGTTTGAATTTTTTTAAATTGTATTTATTTGGCTGCTCTGGGTCTTAGTTGCAGCATGTGGGCTCTAGTTCCCTGACCAGGGTTCGAACCCTGGCTCCCTGCATTGGGAGCTCAGAGTCTTAGCCACTGGACCACCAGGAAAGTCCCTGAAATTTTTTTTATCACGGAAAATTTCAAACAAACACAAAAGAATAGTAAACCCCCCCCCCACTTTTTTTTTTTAATTTGGCTGCATCAGGTCTTCAGTGAACAGACTCTTGACTCAGTTGGGCTTCCCTTGTGGTTCAGAGGGTAAAGCATCTCCCTCAAGGCAGGAGACCTGGGTTCGATCCCCAGGTCGGGAAGATCCCCTGGAGAAGGAAATGGAGACCCCCTCTAGTACTCTTGCCTGGAAAATGCCGTGGACGGAGGAGCCTGGCAGGCTACTGTCCACGGGATTCAAAGAGTCGTCCACGACCAAGCACCTCCACAGGCTCAGCAGCTGCAGCACATAGGCTTAGTCGCTCCACAGCATGTGGGATCTTAGTTCTCCATCCAGGGGTCTAACCTTGCTCCCCTGCACTGCACGACAGATTCTTGAGCACAGGCTCACCAGGGACATCTCCCCCTATATGCTTGAAGTTTCAATAATTTAAACATGCTACAAGTCTTCCATTCTTGTTACCTCTATTCTCCTATTCCACACACTTTTTTTTCTAGAGTAGTTAAATGCTATCATTATATTTCACAAGGAAACATTTCTAAGAGTATCTATAATAAATTTTCCTTAACTGCCATACTATCACTACAAGTAACAAAATTAAAAATGATTGCTTAACTTGTGTTCATTTTTTCCCCCTGACTATCTCAGAAATGTCTAAGAGAAAGTTTGAAATAGAAAGCACTCTTGTGGTTTTCAAATTGTGCTTTTATCTTTTAAAATTACTTTCCTGTTTTACATGATGTCTCATAAACCTGTTAAATGTTCAGTAATGAATTTTTAGGCAAATTAAGTTCAGGAATTACTACACTGAATGTACTTCTATCTCAAAATTTACAAAACTAACCTCACCAGCTTTCCTTCCCAGCATGATCCAGCTCCCGTATTCAAGAGCTCAGTGTGCAGGCTGACTGTCTACCCAATCAGATGAGTCACAAATGTGGGAGTCAAGTTTGACAACTTCATCTTCCTCAAACCATCCCGGCCAGTTGTTCACTATCAATCCTACCTCTTCCGTATCTCCGGAGTCTGTCCTCCATTCCTACTGGTTCAGGCCCTCGGTGGTTAGATTTTTTTCCTGGATTACTGCCGTTTTCTTAGAATTGATCTCTCTGCCTCCAATCTCTCATTTACCAGTACTGCCATGGAATCTTTCTACTAGTACGTTTGATCACATCGTATTTATATGAAAACCTTCAATAGTTCTCTGCAGTCTGCTTTCCTTGACATGATACTTAAATAATCGGGACCCTCTTAATCTATCTCTGTATTAGTCCTTTGAAATTTCAGCTCCCTTAGAAAGCCTTGGAACCCAGAGTGGAGATGAGGGACCTCCTCAGTATGCGTCCATAGCACTGGCTTGCCCTTCCCATCATCTATATTTTATCATTCTGTTAATGTCTGCTTTAGTCACCTCACTCCCACTGCAGGGTCTCAAGGGATCTTATCCTGTTCTTTTTAACACTCTCAACATGTACCAAGAAAGCCCACCAGCAAGTGACTGCTCACTGTATGAATAAATGAGCTGTAGGTTACTGAGAGTGCAAAACTGGGCCTGGAAGAACCTTCAAGCCTTAAATGAATGATAGCTTCTTCTAATACTGGTATTTCAACAGTAAATCTCACCAGGCATGTCTATGGGCCACTCTACAAACATCTTCACTCCCACTGCCTTCCCCATGCATACCACCCCTCTTCCCACTTTCTTCTTGCCCTATGCCGCAGCCCAGAGTAAACCTGGCCACCCAGCTCTCACCCTTGCCTTCATTTCCTGCTCAGGGTATCTCTTCACATCCATATTCATTGTTCCTTTTTGGCTGCATTATTTGAATACGGTAATGCTGTCAACTACTCTACAAGGTTGGAATTTGCTATTACCATTATAAAAATAAGAAATCCTGGGCTCAAAGAGGTTCATTCATTTATTTAGCAAATATTTATGGACTGTCCTCTATGTACTTGATAGTATGCTGGGCACCAGGCACCTACATGATCAAACTTGTAATCTAATGAAAACTTATCTCTAATGTCTAGAGACATTAAATAAGTAAACACACAAACCTACAAAAGCAAACTGTAAAAGGCAGCATAAAGGAAAAGAACTGAGACCCCATAGGAAGACTAACTGAAATGGAACCTAGTGATATTGTGATGGGATATGAAGTGTGAGTAGGGGTTAGCGAAGCAGTGGCAAGGAGAGAAGGCCCTGAGGCAGGCGAGGGGCTGGTTCCTTCGAGGAGACCTGTGTGGCTGGCGTATAGTAATTAGTGATTAAGAGACAACAGATATGAGGCAAGAGTCAGGAAGAAGCAAGACCACATAGGGCCTCCTGAACCACAGTGAGGTTTCTAAGTGCAATTAGTTCTAATGCTGTGACAACTTTATTCCTTTTCATTCCATGTGTGAATGTATGCTGTGGTTCCTACCTGACCTGCCTCCAGTCTCTCCAAAGCCAATCCATGGTGCACGCTGTTAAGTCTTCCTATAAAAGTAATTCTAGCTTCTCCTTTCAGAAAGATTAGGCAGCTCCTCCCTTTCTACAAGATTCAGTCTGAATTACCTGGCCTGGGTTTTCAGATCCCCTGTACTTTGACCTCTATCCCTAGATGACAGAAACTACTCTCCACTGTCAGTAACAATCCCCAATTACCAACCTAATGAGTTTTCCCCCTTTCTTCATGGTCTCACATCCTGTGCAGGATCTTGTCTCCTCGTTCAATCAGAATAGGGGTTCTTGGGAATTCCCTGGCAGACCAGTGATTAGGGCTTGGTGCTTCCCCTACCTGGTTCGATCCCTGGTTGGGGAACTAAGATTCACAAGCTGTACAGCACAATCAAAAAAGAAAAGAACAGGGGTTCTTAACCTGCAGCCCACATGCCATAAAATTCAGGGGTCCATGAACCTGGATAGAATAAAAAGAGCCACCTTTATTTTTAGGGAACATCTAACTAACTGAAACTTAACTATATCAATGAAAAGAATAAGTCTTTGTAGTATCAACAGTACCTGTAATGTTGTCATCAATAGAGAACACCATCAATTAACATTTTCATATCACAGTCTCAAAATGGATATCTCTACAATTATGAGTTGTTAGACTTGAAATAAATCATTTAACTTAATGTATTAGCATTCTATTAGTAAGGGAATACATATTAATAGATGATCACCTGTTCTTTAAATACTTTGATAACTGCATATTTTATTTATGCCCTTACAAATATTATCATCAGACAAGGTCCAAAGGCTCCACCAAATTGCCCAAGTCCATAGCACAGACAAGCTTAAAAAACTCCTGATTAGTCATACATTCTATAAACATGAGGTCCTCACTGGAGCCCTCTCTTGTTCTGGGTTGCTCATATTACATTGTTCTGCTTTTCCTTCTTGTTTGATGCTCTTACACTGGTTCCACTTCCTATTCTTGCTGCCTGTGTGAAGATGTAACCCAGATCTCGATGTTTAACCTACAACTAAATTGTCCCATACTTCCTCCCTTACAAATCTCACCTACCTGCATAACAAATTCAAACTATATCTCAAAGGTGACTCCCAAATCTACCTCTACCAATCTTTTTTCCTCAAACCTCAATCTTAGACTTTAAAATACCTGCTTCGCCTAACAACCACAATAACATACCATTCAGTGGCAGACTTCCTGGGTTCAAATCCCAACTCCAGATACTTATCAAACAAGTAGCCATGCTGTCTCTTATACACATCTAGATGTGTATAAGAGACCTATATAATATATAAAAAATATGTCATTATATATATACAACAAAATCAATAATGCTTTCAATTACACGTTTAGGTGTTTCTAGGAAAATCTGAAGGATCTCTCAACTTTGACACTATTTTTGTTGTTGTTATTGTTCATTATTTGCCTTTGTGTAAATCCTGATAGAACAACTTATGGAAGAAGCGTCAAATTGAAAAACTATCCTATTATAATTTGGACCACTATGATTCATTAAAATGTTCTTAACTGACTTACAAATTAAACAAGGTAAAACAGTTCCAAACAACAAAATGCAAACAAATGAAAAACAGCAAGGCTCTTCTTTATATTCCTAAAAAGTAAATGACACTTTGCCTCTGGAATAAAATAGAAGGAAAATTTGAGCTACTTTTGTTGTGGTAATTTTTCTTTTATTATTATGTTTCAATTGTGGTTGGCATGAAATATTCACATAATGAAACTGTATTCCTAGAATAATTTGGTTTAAATTCAGTACACAGATTCTCCAATATATACTGCTAAAAAGAGTAGTTTCAAATAATAATGAACAGGATTTATGGGAAAGGATAAAATTGGCAAGTTTTTCATAAATATCCTGCCAGTTTGGAATAATTTATAGAGCTATGATAGGAAATACAAAGTTAGTGTTTTAGAAATTAAACAAGTAAGGTTACTCAGTTGGTAAAGAATCTGCCTGCCTTGCAAGAGACCTGGGTTATATCCCTGGGTTGGGAAGATCTCCTGGAGAAGGAAACGGCAAATCACTCCAGTATTCTTGCCTGGAAAATACCAAGGACAGAGGAGCCTAGCAGGCTACATACAGTCCTTGGGATCCCAAGAGTTGGACATGACTTAGTGAGTAAACTACCATCATAGCCTTTGCTCTTATAAAAACAAGTTACTTGAATGGATAATATGCAGCATCTGACATTTTCATTCTACCTGTTCTCTCTTCATATATAATTTGAGAGTGTTTTTGTATCAGGGTTGATCTCCCTTAAGATTGACTGGTTTGATCTCCTTGCTGTCCAAGGGACTTTCAGGAGTCTTCTCCAGCACCACATTTTGAAGGTATCATTTTTTTTTGCATTCTACCTTCTTTATGGTCCAGCTCTCACAACCATAAATGACTACTGGGAAGACTGTAGCCTTGACAATATGGACCTTGGTGGGCAGAGTAATATCTCTGCTTTTCAACATACTGTCTAGGTTTGTCATCACTTTCCTGTCAAGAAGCAACTGTCTTCTGATTTCATGGCTGCAGTCACTATCTGCGTTGATTGTGGAGCCTAAGAAGAGGAAATTTGAGTGTAACCTAAAATCAAATAAGTCACTTGATGAGTTATTAACTTCTGGCTTCTCAGCTACTTGGTCTTCCAACAACATCATCCTATCAAAGGCTGCCTTTTTATTGATAAGTCTATTGATTTCCTAATTAATATACAGCTCTTGTACTGGTTATTACTACAGGATATATAATTTTAATGTTTCTATGGTCAATAATTTTATCAACACTAAAATTTCCTACTGTTTGAATGAATTGTGGTGTTGGAGAAGACTCTTGAGAGTCCCTTGGACTCCAAGGAGATCCAACCAGTCCATTCTGAAGGAGATCAGCCCTGGGATTTCTTTGGAAGGAATGATGCTAAAGCTGAAACTCCAGTACTTTGGCCACCTCACGTGAAGTGTTGACTCATTGGAAAAGACTCTGATGCTGGGAGGGATTGGGGGCAGGAGGAGAAGGGGACAACAGAGGATGAGATGGGTGCATGGCATCACTGACTCGATGGACGTGAGTCTGAGTGAACTCCAGGAGTTGGTGATGGACAGGGAGGCCTGGCGTGCTGTGATTCATGGGGTCGCAAAGAGTTGGACACAACTGAGCGACTGAACTGAACTATAGGGAATCTATACGAATGTATATTCCTTAATAAATGCAGGAAAACATTGTTAATGTTAACAAACCAATGAAAACAGATGTACTATGTTGTATTCTATTTCATTTTACTTCCAAAGAAAAAGAGAAGTAACAAGCAACACAAAGAAAAATATTTAAAGTAATTCATAGAAAAAGCAACCCAGTAGATGCTAGTTGTTTGGGGTTGAAAAGAACATATGGAAAAAATTATACAACCCTCATCTTCAATTTTTTTTATGCAGAATGTTAGATTATTACATCAAATTCTAGATTTTATTGTGGTATTCTTCAGCTCCTAAATGATTTTTTGGCAGACATTTGACTGATTTAATGCTAAAAAGGTCTGTGTGTTTTGACAAAAGGTTAATGTCATATATTCACATTACATAAGCACACCTGGACCCAAATCCCAGTTTCTAACATCATTTTCCAAAGAGGAACCAAAGCTCCTCACAGACCTGGCTAATTCCAGAATTAAGCACAAAATACAGGACTAGCCTAGACTATCTTACAGCACAAGAAAGTAAGGAAATACTTAAAACACACACACACCAACAAAGGAAAATACCCAAAAGCCAAGTGAAAGGGCTTCCAATGGCTAAGCTAAAATAATTTGAACACAAAAATATAAAATAGTACTGGACAAAAACACAAAGCTTAAAATATATCCACAAGTCTGTCTTTATAAATTATTGAATAAAACAATACAGAAGAGACACATCTCTCATGTAAAAGAATCCAACATTTATATAGATGCTCCACCCACAAGAAGTGGAGCTTAACTCCACACTTGTTAAGTGTGAGGTATGCATTGTGGTGTATTTTCAACCAGTACATTATGGAAAGGGAGAAAATATAACCTGACAAAGAAGAAATTATATTTTTAGGTCTGTCATAGTTTTTCTTCCAAAGAACAAGTGTCTTTTAATTACATGGATGCAGTCACCATCCACAGGTGATTTTGGAGTACAAGAAAATACACTCTGTCACTGTTTCCAATTTTTCCCCCACCTATTTGCCATGAAGTTACAGGACTGGATGTCTTGATCATAGTTTTTTAAATGTTGAACTTTAAGCCAGCTTTTACACTCTCCTCTTTCAACTTCATCAAGATGCTCTTTAGTTCCTCTTTGATTTCTGTCATTAGAATAACCTCACCTGCATATTTGAGGTAATTGATATTTCTCCAGGCAATCGTGATCCAGCTTTTGATTCATCCAGCCTGGCATTCCCCATGATGTACTCTGCATATAAATTAAAGAAGCAGGGTGACAATATACAGCCTTCATGTACTCCTTTTCCAATTTTTAACCAATCTGTTGTTCCAAGTCTGGTTTTAAATGTTGCTTCTTGTCCTGCATACAGGTTTCTCAGGAGATAGGTAAGGTGATCTGGCATTCCCATCCCTTGAATAATTCTCTACAGTTTGTTGTGCTCCACACAGTCAAAAGCTTTAGTGTAGTCAATAAAACAGAAATAGATGTTTTATTGGAACTCCCATGTTTCTCTATGATTCAGCAAAGGTTAGTAATTTGATCTCTGGTTACCCTGCCTTTTCTAAATATCAGCTTGAACATCTGGAAATTCTCGATTTACATACTGCTGAAGCCCAGCTTGAAAGATTTTGAGCCTTACTGTGCTAGCATGTGAAATAGGGGCGATTACGCTGCAGTTTGATCATTCTTTGGCGTTGTCCTTCTTTGGGATTGGACCATTTCCAGTCCTGTGGCCACCTTTGCTAACATATTGATAGTGAAATTTGCTCAGTCGTCCATGGAATTCTCCAGGCCAGAATACTGGAGTGGGCAGCTTTTCCCTTCTCCAGGGTATCGTCCCAACCCAGGGATCAAACCCAGGTCTCCAGCACTGCAGGCAAAATCTTTACTAGCTGAGCCACAAAGGAAGCTAATGCACAGCGGTTTAACATCATCATCTTTTAGGATTTTAAATAGCTCAGCTGGAATTCCATCACCTCCACTAGCTTTGGATGGGGCTTCCCTGATGGCTCAGAGATTAAGCGTCTGCCTGTAATGTGGGAGACCCATGTTCAATCTCTGGGTCGGGAAGATCCCCTAGAGAAGGAAATGGCAACCCACTCCAGTATTCTTACCTAGAGAATCCCATGGAGGGAGGAGCCTGGTAGGCTATAGCCCATGGGGTCACAAAGAGTCAGACAAGACTGAGCTACATTTTTATTTATTTATTAATACATCCTAAGGTCCACCTGAATTCACATACCAGGATGTCTGGCTCTAGGTTAGTGATCATATCATCTTCATTACAGTGTCAGTAAGATCTTTCTTTGTACATTACTTCTCTGTATTTTTGTCACCTCTTCTTAATCTCTTTCTCTTCTGTTAGGTCCTTGCTGTTTCTGTTCTATTTTGTGCCCATATTAACAGGAAATGTTCCCTTGGAATCTCCAATTTTCTTGAAGAGATCTCTAGTCTTCTCCTATTGTTTTCCTCTATTTCTTTGCATTGATCACTTAAGACAGTTTTCTTATCTCTCCTTGCTATTCTCTGAAACTCTGCATTAATTTGGGTATATCTTTCCCTTTCTCTTTTGTCCCATCTTATTTTCTTAGCTATCTGCAAGGCAGACAATCACTTTGCCTTCTTGCTTTTTTTTTCCTTTGGGATGGTTTTGGTCACCACTACCTATACAATGTGACAAATCTCTGTCCATAGTTCTTCAGGCACTCTACCAGATTTTGAATCTATTCATCACCTCCACTCTATAATCATAAGGGATTTAATTCAGGCTATACCTGAAAGGCCTAGTGGTTTTCCCTACTTTTTTCAATTTAACCCTAGATTTTGCAATAGAGAGCTGATGAGCTGAGCCATAGTCAGCTCCAGGTCTTTTTGGTTTTTTGTTTTGTTTTGTTTTGCTGACTTTACAGAGCTTCTACATCTTCAGGTACAAAGAATATAATCAATCTGATTTTGATGTTAACCATCTGATGATGTCCACGTGTAGAGTTGTCTCTAATATTGTTGCAAGAGGGTGTTTGCTATGATCCGTTCGTTCTCTTGGTGAAACTATTAGTCCTTTGTCCTGCATCATTACATACTCCGAGGCCAAACTTGCCTGTTACTCCAGGTATCTCTTGACTTCGTACCTTTGCATTCCATTTCCCTACGATGAAAACAATATCTTAAATTGATAACAGTTCTAGAAGGTCTTGTAGGGCTTCACAGAAGCATTTAACTTCAGCTTTGTTGGGGCATAATCTTGGATTACCGTGATGTTGAATGCTTTGCCTTCAAAATGAATTGAGACAATTCTGTCATTTTTGAGATTTCACCCAAGTATGGCATTTCAGACTCTTTGTTGACTATGAAGACTACTCCATTTCTTCTAGGGATTCTTGTCCATAGTAGTAGAAACAATGATTATCTGAATTAAACTTGCCCATTCCTGTCCATTTTAGTTCAGTGCTAAAATACCGATGTTCACTCTGGCCATCTGTTTCACCATGTCCTATTTACCTTGATTCATGGACTTAAAATCCCAGGTTGCTATGCACTATTATTCTTTAGAGCATCTAAGTTATATACCCTTAATATGAGATAAAGGCATTTTCACTTAACTCTATGGTTTTTATCCCCCAAAACTATAAACTCAGTTTAATCATTAGAGAGTAAAAGATGGGACAAATTCCAATAAAGAGGCATCCAACAAAATATCTTGACAGTGGTGCTTAACTCTCAAGGTAATCTTTAAAAACAGGAAGTCAGAAAAACTGTCACAGACAAGAAAAACCTAAAGAAACTTTACAACTAATGTCACGTAGAATCCTAGACTGAATCCTGGAACACAAAAAAGACTGAGAAAATGAAAATCTGAATTTACTTGGTAATTATGTATTAATCTAGGTTCTTTGTGACAAATGTACCATATTCAAATAGTGTGTTGGTTAACATCATTATTGATAATACTATAAATGATGTGAGATATATGGAAGTTCTCAAAATATATCCATCCTTTTCTGCAAATCTAAAACTGTTCAGAAAAAAACACTTAAGAAAATAAATAGGAGGAAAAAAAACACTTCTACTTAATTAACCACATAATATAATTTCTAAACCTTGTAATGTTATGTCATTCAGTTCAGTTACACAGTTGTGTCCAGCTCTTTGCAACTCCATGGACTGCGGCATACCAGGCCTCTCTGTCCATCACCAACTCCCAGAGTTTACTCAAACTCATGTCCACTGAGTTGGTAATGCCATCCAATCATCTCATCCTTTGTTGTCCACTTCTCCTCCCACCTTCAATCTTTCCCAGCATCAGGGTCTTTACCAATTAGTTCTTCACATCAGGTGGCCAAAGTATTGGAGTATCAGCTTCAGAATCAGTCCTTCCAATGGATATTCAGGACTGATTGCATTTAAGATAGACTGGTTGGATCTCCTTGCAGTCCAAGACTCTGAAGAGTCTTCTCCAACACCACAGTTTAAAAGCATCAATTCTTAGGTACTCAGCTTTCTTTATAGTCCAACTCTCACATCCATACATGACTACTGGAAAAACCATAGCCTTGACTAGAAGGACCTTTGTTGGCAAAGTAATGTCTCTGCTTGTTAATATGCTGTCTAGGTTGATTATACCTTTCCTTCCAAGGAGCAAGCATCTTTTAATTTCATGCCTGCAGTCACCATCTGCATTGATTTTGGAGCCCAAAAAATAAAGTCTGCCACTGTTTCTGCTGTTTCCCCATCTATTTGCCATGAAGTGATAGGACCAGATGCAACTTTTTCACTCTCTTTCACTTTCATCAAGAGGCTCTTTAGTTCCTCTTCACTTTCTGCCATAAGGATGGTGTCATCTGCATATCTGAGGTTATTGACATTTCTCCCAGCAATCTTGACTCCAGCTTCATCCAATTCAGCATTTCTCATTATGTACTCTGCATATAAGTTAAATAAGCAGGGTGACAATATACAGCTTGACATACTCCTTTCCTGGTTTAGAACCAGTCTGTTGTTCCATATCTAGTTCTAACTGTTGCTAGATTTCTCAGGAGGCAGGTCCAGATGGTCTGGTATTTCAATCTCTTTAACAATTTTCCACAGTTTGTTTAGATCCACACAGTCAAAGGCTTTGTCATAGTCAATAAAGCAGAATTAGATGTTTTTCTGGAACTCTCTCGCTTTTTCAATGATCCAACGGATGTTGGCAACTGGATCTCTGGTTCCTCTGCCTTTTCTAAGTCCAGCTTGAACATCTGGAAGTTCATGGTTCATGTACTCTTGAAGCCTGGCTTGGAGAATTTTGAGCATTACTTTGCTAGCATGTGAGGTAAGTACAATTGTGTGGTAGTTTGAGCATTCTTTTTGGCATTGCCTTTTCTGGGATTGGAATGAAAACTGACTTTTTCCAGTCCTGTGTCCACTGCTGAATCTTGCAAATTTGCTGGCATATTGTTATGCAATTAATAAATAATAAATACAATCATATTTTAATTAAAATTCACATGGGGAATTAGAATAAAAATGCTGAAATTTAGCTGTGACATATACTCCATTTATTGCTAATAAAATAATTATGTCCAAATTATAAAATGCTAGATTATATTCTCAATAAGTTGATATGATTTATCCCTTATTTTCCACCTGTTTGGCAAGATAATCACATAGGTCTTATAAACATGGAACATTCCAATTCAAATATTAGGTTTACAAGAGAGGTATTTAGAACTAGTGCATTAAATGTAAGTTCTGTAATTCTCACTCTGGGTATCAAAACCACAATAAGAAGCATGTGAGATTAAATTGTATGTATTTGAATTGTATAATAGTTCTTTTCTGATACTGCACAAAATATTTAACCATACCAATTTTTCAATAAGTTTAGTCTATCATAAATATCACAGTATCATCTTAAAGCTTTTTAAAGTTTGCACAGAACTGGCACTCACATGAGCTCATTTTTATATAATTTTAACACTCTAATATTCAGAGCAATTTCTGTAATATCCATTTTGTCAACAAGAAAACCATTGCCTAGAATTTAAGTGATAGGATTGAACTGCATATTTAATAAATTATAGTGTTTTGACTAAACCCAATTCTTCCAACTCCAAGTATTGTGAATCTTTCTTCTGTTCTACTTTATGTTTCCTTTGATATCTCACAGAAACTTGGGTAATCACTGTCAACAGCACAGTACGTTAGACACTTGAACACATCTTTCCAGCTGGAAAGAAATGTTGATGCCTGCTATGACTCTAACTGAAGTCCAGAAAATCACATATTCCTATATTCCTAAAACTCCTCAAGATGATTGTGGATGGTTCACTGTGTGTTAGTCATTCAGTTATGTCCGATTCTTTGCGATCCCATGAGGTGTTTCCCACCAGGCTCATCCATCCATGTGATTCTCCAGGCAAGAATATTGGGGTGGGTTGCCATTTCCTTCTCCAATGATCACTGTGTCTTCCATGAAAGAATGCAATTCAGTATCTTTTTATTCAAAAAATTATTCCATTTGTTAAAGTAACCTTCATGTTAATGACTTTGTGATTCTTTTCTGAGGCTGCCTTCAGCCTCTCCCAGTTCCACCTCAGGGAGAGGAGGCTTGGCGCCACCCTGAGGGGGTGCTCCCTTCAATTTAGGGGCAGAATTTGGCTTCCCTGGTGGCTCAGAGGTTAAAGCGTCTGCCTCCAATGCGGGAGACCCGGGTTCGATCCCTGGGTCAGGAAGATCCCCTGGAGAAGGAAATGGCAACCCACTCCAGTATTCTTGCCTGGAGAATCCCATGGACGGAGAAGCCTAGTAGGTTACAGTCCATGGGGTTGCAAAGAGTCGGACATGACTGAGCGACTTCACCTTCACCTTGGCTTTGAGACAAAAGTGAGAGCTACTATATTCCATAGACCAAATCCTGTTCTTCCATTCAAATGATCCCAAATGTCAACCCTCAATAAGGAGGATCACCTCTCAGTCAGAGCCACTCTCTTTGACTGTGAGTTCCATAATTTCCACAGGAGCACATTATCATACATTCCTGTCTGGCTACGTTTGGAGGCTGCCTAGTATTATAAACTGCCTTCTCATTTATTGCCAGAAAATTGAGAATATCCTTCATTTACCACAAATTTCTCTGATCTAACCAGGCACAAAAACAACAACTTATTTATCATTAAATTCAATACTGAATACAACTGCAATATTTGGGGAGTAAAATTAAAATTATCAATACACTGAAAAATGAATTTTGGCAGGAATTTGGGTCTGGAGATCCTGAGCAAAAAATCAATTTTTTTAGAGCTAAAAATAACTACCCTTATCCCTAGTGTACCTTACTGTATACGTTCACCCGCTTTACTTTTTTTAAAATACCATTTATTGTTTTTAGAATAGTATATAATTTAATTACTCATTGTACTAGTCTATCATTGCTAGAATACAGTTTCCATGAATACAATAACAGACTATGTACTGCTACTGCTAAGTCACTTCAGTCGTGTCCGACTCTGTGCGACCCACAGACGGCAGCCCATTGGGTTCCGCCATCCCTGGGATTCTCCAGGCAAGAACAGTGGAGTGGGTTGCCATTTCCTTCTCCAATGCATGAAAGTGAAAAGTGAAAGTGAAGTCGCTCAGTCATGTCTGACTCAGCGACCCCATGGACTGCAGCCCACCAGGCTCCTCTGTCCATGGGAGTTTCCAGGCAAGAGTACTGGAGTGGGATGCCATTGCCTTCTCCGAACAGACTATGTAACTACAATAAATATTAATTATTTTGTATCATTGTTATTTACCACGTACATAGAATTGTGTTCAGTACCCAGTAGATTCTCAATAAACATAGATTAAATAAATAAATTAATGAAAGAAAAGTTTCCTTTCTGATCTTTCCTTGTTTATAGAAACTTCTGGACAACCAGCCCCAAATTGAAGCAATTGCCTTTATCCTTTCTCAATGCTTCCAAGGATTAAATCATAACGTTTTTATAATTTTTAGGTTGAACTTAAACACACACACACACACACAAGAGTTATTCTTCTTTTAGACTTATATTTCCTTGATTATTTATTAAACTGGTCTATAAGAGATATGGTCTTTCTCAGCATGTAAGACATATCCTTGCACTAGTAGATGATCCATTTTTTAAAGTGTTTTCAAGACTTGCATGAAGGACACAGGCAAATCTAGCAGTCACTCTCAGGCAATTTTTTATAATTTGTTTAAAATGTTCACTTAGAAATCACCAGTGAGGTAAAAGAATCTATAAGAATATTAAATACAAGCTGACTTGAATTTTTAAGACACTGTATTTTGGATAATGAACCAAACATACAATTCTCATATGCATAATTAGAAATTGATTTATTGATATCCTTTATAATTAGTTTTGGCAAAGAATAAAATGACCCTTAAAAGAGTTATTAACCAAAAACACAGGAAATGATTTCAATTTAGACATGCTCTTTATTTAGATTTATATTTAGAAATGTTTTGTATTTAGAGGAGTATTTTTAGACAGACACCATCAATTCTGCACAGTAAAACACAGGAATGTGTTTCTTACTAGTCTATGCAGTAATGTGTTTCTTACTAGTCTTGAACAAAGATGGCACATCCGCAAAAGTAAATGAGAACTAGTGTGTACAGATCTACATTTATTTTACTCATTTTGATATCAACCTTTTTTCTGTTGAAATATAACTGCTTTACAATGTTGTGTTAGTTTCTGTGGTACAACAACATGAATCAGCCATATTCATACACATATCTACTCCATCTTAATAAATTCAACAATATCATTATTTTTCAATTATTCCCTCTGTACATTAGAATTCTGTTACATAAATGACACAATTCCCCTAACCACCCCAATAATGAGGGGGCTTTCTAGATAAATAAATTGAGACAGTTATCTATATTATTCAAAAATATAATGTGATGCTTTCATTGCATGTTACATTTATTTCACTGTTATTTTAATGTAGGTGACACTTTATAAATCACCTTACATGATATAAAACTTAGTAACTAAGTCAGATGACAAAACAGTGTTAAGATGTCTGATCTACCAGGGATGTATTATTGACTTTGTTTCAGTAGGACTATAAAATTAAAGGTAACTGAGTAATGAGGGGTTTATGGTCTTGTAGGGAATAATGAAGAAACCATAACACTTGCTAGCCTTAGAAGTCATTAAATAATTCGTCATTAAAGGGAATAATGATGAGAAGGCAAAGAAGAAAAAGTCATTACAAAAAGAAATATTAGCCTCTGTATATTAAAAAGCAGAAAGGCAAAGGAAATATAAATTTTAAAAAAGGGAGGAATGACCTTAACTTGGAGTTTAAATTCGATCTAAAAAAATCAAATACAATAGGATGTAATCTATGGAAGAGTTGGGAGACGGAGAAAGTAAGGATGGTTCAAGTTGGGGCAAGTGGTATGGGGCTGCTACAGGCAAGATATATTATTTCAGCCTCAGGCATTTTGAATTGACATCCAGGTAAAGAAAGAAAATCTAAGGTCACTTAGGTATATTATTAAAGTTTTGAGAACTGCCAAAAATTTCTGATGACTTGGGTATTAAGAAGCTGACTGGCTAATATTTGTTATAAACTGGAGATCACTATTATGAAATACAGGTTGCATCTCAATCTATAATTACATGCAGAGTTTGAGTGATGAGAGTAAGCACAAAATATATTGAATAAGTACTTTTTAACTATATAAGTGAATTAAATAACTATAAATCTGCCAAGAAAATATTACATAATTATTATTATAGTTTCAAGATTATCTATTAAATTTTTTAAATTTTTTTAAATTAATTTATTTTTAATTGGAGGATGATTGCTTTACAATATTGTGTTGGCTTCTGCCATATAGTAACATGAATCAGGTATAGGTATATAAATGTCCCCCTTTCACCTCCCACCCCATCCTATCCTCTAGGTTATTACAGAGTACCAAATTTGAGCTTCGTGCATCATACAGTAAATTTCTACTGGCTATCTAATTGTACATATGGCAGTGTATATATTTCAATCTTCTCTCTCAGTTCACCCCACTGTCTTTTTTCCCCTGTCCACAAATCTATTCTCTATGTCTGTGTCTCCACTGTTGCTCTGCAAAGAGGTTCATCAGTACCATCTTTCTAGATTCCATATATATGTGTTACTATATGATATTTTTCCCTCTTTCTGACTTACTTCACTCTGTATAATAGGCTCTAGGTTCATCTACCATACTAGAACTGAGTCAAACACATTCCTTTTTATGACCAAGTAATATTCCATTGTATATATGTACCACTACTTCTTTATCCATTTATCTGTCAATGGGCATCTAGGATGCTTCAATGTCCTAGCTATTGTAAACAGTGCAGTGATGAACACTGGGGTGCAGGTGTCTTTTTCAAATATGGTTTCCTAAGGGTCTATGCCCAATAGTGGGATTATTGGGTCATATGGTAGTTTCACTACTAGATTTTTTTAAGGCATCTCTATATGGTAAATTTCTTAAACTGAACTTATGAATAGCCTATAATATGATCATTTCTTCAGTCTACTTATTTAAATTGGTGGCATAAATATTATTTAACATTCCCTCCCAAACTTCTGCAGAATTTTCTCAGAAATTTCTAACAGGACAGTACTAAAAATATAAATTAATTACAAGTTTTTAATATTAATATGTGAAATCTAAAGTCAAGCCTTTATAAGAACAGCCATTTTTCTAAAGCCATGGCTGTTTTTAAAATGCTACATTTTCTATCAATAACATAAGAAACTTAACGAAACCCCAGTACCTCCTCTCATAGTATATAGCATATTCAGTTTAGTCGTTCAGGTGTGTTCAACTCTTTGTGACTCCATGGACCACAGCAAGCCAGGCCCCCCTATCCATCACCAACTCCCAGAGTTTACTCAAACTCATGTCTACTGAGTCGGTAATGCTATCCAGCCATCTCATCCTCTGCCGTACCTTTTCCTCCTGCCTCAATCTTTCCCACCATTAGGCTCTTTTCAAATGAGTCAGTTGTGGTGATTTTGGAGCCCCAAAAATAAAGTCTGAAGCTGTTTCCACTGTTTCCCCATCCATTTCCCATGAAGAGATGGGAATGAATGCCACAATCTTAGTTTTCTGAATGTTGAGCTTTCAGTCAGTTCAGTTCAATTCAGTCGCTCAGTCCTGTCCGACTCTTTGCAAGCCCATGAACTACAGCATGTTAGGCCTCCCCACCCATCAACAACTCCCAGAGTCCACCCAAACCCATGTCCATTGAGTCGGTGATGCCACCCAACCATCTCATCCTCTGTTATCCCCTTCTCCTCCTGTCCTCAATCTTTCCCAGCATCAGGGTCTTTTCAAATGAGTCAGCTCTTCACATCAGGTGGCCAAAGTATTGGAATTACAGCTTCAACATCACTCCTTCCAATGAACACCCAGGACTGATCTCCTTTAGGATGGACTGGTTGGATCTCCTTGTACTCCAAGAGACTCTCAAGAGTCTTCTCCAACACCACAGTTCAAAAGCATCAATTCTTTGGTGCTCAGCTTTCTTTACAGTCCAACTCTCACATCCACACATGACCACCACTGAGTGACTGAACTGAACTGATGGATCTGTTGTCATCAATGGAAGTCATCATGTATTTCAGGGGGATGGATGATGGTGTGTTACTGGAAATAGCCAAAGAGCAACCTCAGGGCAAGAAGGCTACAATAATCTTACTTTCTTTGCTGACAACATCAGGTCTTCTGGATACCTGCTAAGGGGTTACACTCATTTGCAACAAATTTATAATGAGAATACAACTTTTATCATCCCATCTAGTCTTTCTCTTTGATACTCCTCTCCCTTCCTGGATAGCAAAGTTACAGATTGCCCTACTACTCAGCAACCAATGCTGCATACATTGTCCTCTACAGATAAGAAACTCTGGGTCTTCCCATTCATTCATACCCAGGAGTATGTGTGTGTGCTTAGTCACAAGTTGTGCCCAATTCTGTGATCCCGTGGATTATAGATCCAAGACTCTTTGGTCCATGGGATTTTCTAGGTAAGAGTACTAGAGCGGGTTGCCATTTCTTAATCCAAGAGATCTTCCCAACCCAGTGACTGAAACCAAATCTCTTGTGTCTCCTGTACTGGCAGGCAGATTCTTTAGCACTATGCCACCTGGAAGCCCACTCAGATACAGAGCAGACAAATGGATGAGCACATCTTATTCCATGTTCAGTTCAGTCACAGTTGTTTCCAAGTCTTTGCGACCCCATGGACTGCAGCATACTAGGGTTCCTGTATCACTAAAACCCAGAACTTGCATGAACTCACATCGATCAAGTCAGTTTTGCCATCCAACCATCACATACTCTATCCACCCCTTCTCTTCTTGCCTTCAATTCTACCAAGCATCAGGGTCTTTTCATAAGAATCAGTTCTTTGCATCAGGTGGCCAAAGCATTGGAGTTTCAGCTTCAGCATCACTTCTTCCAATGAAAATTCAGGACTGACTTCCTTTAGGATTGACTGGTTTGACCTCCATGCAGTCCAAGGGACTCTCAAGAGTCCCTTCTCCAACACCGCAGTTCAAAAGCATCAATTCTTAAGTGCTCAGCTTTCTTTAGAGTCCAACTCTCACACCCATACATGACTAATGGATAAAACACATAGCTTTGACTAGATGGACTTTTGTCGGCAAGTAATGTCTCTGCTTTTTGATATGCTGTCTAGGTTGGTCTTAACTTTCCTTCCAAGGAGCAAATGTCTTTTAATTTCATGGCTACAATCACCATTTGCAGTGATTGTGGAGCCCAGAAAACTAGTCTGCAACTGTTTCCATTATTTCCCCATCTATTTGCCATGAAATGATGGGACCAGATGCCATGATCTTAGTTTTCTGAATGTTGAGTTTAAGCCAACTTTTTCACACTCCTCTTTCACTTTCATCACAAGGCTCTTTGGTTCTTCTTTGCTTTCTGCCATATGGGTGACGTTATCTGCATATGTAAGTTTATAGATACTTCGCGCAAAGATCTTGACTCCAGCTTGTGCTTCATCCAGTCCAGCATTTCTCATGATGTACTCTGCATATAAGTTAAACAAGCAGGGTGACAATATACAGCCTTGACGTATTCTTTTCCCGATCTGGAACCAATCTGTTGTCCCATGTCCAGTTCTAACTGTTGCTTTTTGACCTGCATACAGATTTCTCAGGAGGCAGGTCAGGTGGTCTGGTATTCTCATCTCTAACAATTTTCCACAGTTTGTTGTGATCCACAGAGTCAAAGGCTTTGGTATAGTCAATAAAACAGAAGTAGATGTTTTTCTGGAACTCTCTCGCTTTTTCAACGATCCAATGAATGTTGGCAACTTGATCTCTGGTTCCTCTGCCTTTTCTAAATCCAGCTTGAACATCTGGAAGTTCACGGCTCACATAGTGTGGAAGCCTGGCTTGGAGAAATTTTTTGAGCATTATTTTGCTAGCGTATGACATGAATGCAATTGTGCAGTAGGTCAAACATTCTTTTTGGCATTGCCTTTCTTCAGGATTGGAATGAAAACTGACCTTTTCCAGTCCTGTGGCCACTGCTGAGTTTTCCAAATTTGCTTACATATTGAATGCAGCACTTTCACAGCATCATCATTTAGGATTTGGAATTCCATCACCTCCACTAGCTTTGTTCATAGTAATGTTTCCTAAGGCCCACTTGACTTTGCATTCCAGGATGTCTGGCTCTAACTGACTGAGCACACCATCATGGTTATTTGGGTCGTGAAGATCTTTTTTATACAGTTCTTCTGTGTATTCTTGCCACCTCTTCTTAATATAATCTGCTTCTGTTAGGTCCATACAGTTTCTGTCCTTTATTGTGCCCAACTTTGTGTGAAATATTCCCTTGGTGTCTCTTATTTTCTTGAAGAGATCTCTAATCTTTCCCATTCTATTGTTTTCCTCTATTTCTTTGCACTGATCACTGAGGAAGGCTTTCTTATCTCTCCTTCCTATTCTCTGGAACTCTGAATTCAAATGGGTATATCTTTCCTTTGCTCCTTTTGCCTTTAGCTTGTCTTCTTTTCTCAGCTATCTGTAAGGCCTTCTCAGAAAACCATTTTGCGTTTTTGTACTTCTTATTCTTGGGGATGGTCTTGGTCACTGCCTCTTGTTCAATGTCACAAACCTCTATTCATAGTTCTTCAGACACTCTGTTTATCAGATCTAATCCCTTGAATCTATTTCTCACTTCCACTGTATAAGGAATTTGATTTATGTCATACCTGAATGGTCTAGTGGTTTTCCTTAATTTCTTCAATTTCTGAATTTGGCAATAAGGAGTTCATGATCTGATCCACAGTTAGCTCCTGGTCTTGTTTCTGCTGACTGTATAGAGCTTCTCCATCTTTGCCTGCGAAGAATATAATCAATCTGATTTCAGTATTGACCATCTGGTGATGTCCACATGTAGAATCTTCCCATGTGTTGCTGGAAGAGGGTGTTTGGTATGACCAGTGTGTTCTCTTGGCAAAACTCTGTTAGCCTTTACCTGCTTTGTTTTGTACTCGAAGGCCAAACTTACCTGTTACTTCAGTTATTTCTTGACTTCCTACTTTTGCATTCCAGTCCCCTAAATTGAAAAGCACATCTTTTGGGTCATTAGTTCTAAGGTCTTATAGGTCTTCATAGAACCGTTCAGCTTCTTCAGCATTTCTGTTCTGAGCACAGACTTGGATTTCTGTGGTACTCAATGGTTTGCCTTGGAAACAAACAGAGATCATTCTGTCGTTTTTGAGATTGCACCCAAGTACTGAACTTTGGTCTCTTTTGTTGACTACAATGGTTACTCCATTTCTTCTAAGGGATTATTGCCCACATTAGTAGATATAAATGGTCATCTGAGTTAAATTCACCCATTCCAGTCCATTTTAGTTCACTGATTCCTAAAATGTGGACATTCACTCTTGCCATTTCCTGTTTGACCACTTCCAATCTGCCTTGATTCATGGCCCTAATGTTCCATTTTCCTACTCAATACTGCTCTTTATAGCATCAGACTTTAATTCCATCTCCAGTCACATCCACAACTGGGTGTTGTTTTTGCTCTGGCTCCATCTCTTCATTCTTTCTGGAGTTATTTCTTCACTGATCTTCCATAGCATATTGGGCACCTACTGACCTGGGGAGTTCATTATTCAGTGTCCTATCTTTTGGCATTTTCATGGTATTCATGGGGTTCTCAAGGCAAGAATACTGAAGTGGTTTGCATTCCCTTCTCCAGTGGAACACCTTTTTTCAGAACTCTCCACTATGATTCGTTCATCTTGGGTGACCCTGCACGGCATGGCTAATAGTTTCATTGAGTTAGATAAGACTGTGGTCCATGTGATCAGTTTGGTTAGTTTTATGTGATTGTGGTTTTCATTCTGTCTGCCCTCTGATAGATAAGGATAAGAGGTTTATGGAAGCTTCCTAATAGGAGAGACTGACTAAGGGGGAAACTGGGTCTTGTTCTGATGGGTGGGACCATGCTCAGTAAATCTTGAATCCAATTTTCTATTGATATTCAGGATGATGTTCCTTCCCTATTGTTTGACCTGAGGCCAAACTATGGTGGAGGTTACGAAGATAATGACCTCCTTCAAAAGGTCCCATCCACACACTGCAGCACTCAGTGCCCCTGACTCTGCATCAGGCCACCATCGACTCACACCTCCAGCAGAGACTCCTGGACACGGACGGGCAAGTCTGGGTCAGTCTCCTGTGAGACTGCTCATTTCTCCTGCATCCTGGTGTGCACATGGTTCTGCTTGTGCCCTCCAATAGTCTTTTTCCCAGTCCTGTGTAAGATCTGGCGCCTCTATGGTGGAATTAATGGTGATCTCCTCCAAAAGGGCTTATGCCATACCCAGGTCTGTTGCATCCATAACCGCTGCCCCTGCCTTAGGCCACTGCTGACCCTTACCTTGACAGGAGACACTCAAACAGTTCTGGCTCAGTCTCCGTGGGTTCCCTGGGCCCTGGTGCATGCAAGGTTTGTTTGAGCTCTCTTGAGCATCTTTGGCGGGTAAGGGTTTTGATTCCAAATGTGATTTTGCCCCTCCTACCATCTTGCTGGGATATATAATATAATAACAACATGTATCAGGCTTCCCTGGTAACTCAAATGGTAAAGCATCTGTCTACAATGCAGGAGACCCAGGTTTGATCCCTGGGTTGGGAAGATCCCCTGGAGAAGGAAATGGCAACCCACTCCAGTATGCATGCGTAGAAAATCCCATGGACTGAGGAGCTTGGTGGGCTACAGTCCATGGGGTCGCAAAGAGTCGGACACAACTGAATGACTTCACTTTTATAATAACATGATTCTGCCTCAGGCCAGCGTTTTAGACCCCATTGTTTCCTTTTCCCTAATATTTAGGTATGTTTAACTGTCTATTGTTTACTTTTGTTTTTTAGTTGATTCTGGTTCAAGTTTATGTTAATCAGTCTAAAGCTGAAAATTTCTGATCTGACTTTCAGACTTAGTTAAATCAGCAACTAAGAGATAACTGTGTCATGCATTAACTCTGTAGACCGCTCTGTAAGTAATGCATTTTTTTTTATACCAAAAATGTTAAGGAGTTCCTTCTTTTTCTTACAGCTTCATCTATGCAAGTGAATGAGCAAGTGAATGAGATTCTAAAATAGTTAAACCTAACAGATCTACAAGTACCAGAGAACAGTGATTTTTCTCCCTTCTGGAAATGAGAACAGTGTGAGCCAATACTACATATAGCTAAAATGTCCAGTGGGATAGTATCATGACTGCATGGCTGTTATGAGTTCCAGTCATTTTGTCTTTGTGGGCCCCTTCCTCAGTAAATACATATATATACATATATATGTGTATATATATATAATTTATATTACTGTACTAGTATGAAGGTGAATATAAGCCAGACAAGATTTATTGCTATATATTTATTATTAATTTTTATTTTAAAAGATATTAAAATGAAAACATCTCCCCAGGCCCCAAGAATATTGTAGAATCTGGGCACTATGCCACCTATACCTCACAGATAAGTTAGGCTTGGTGGGTAGACTGTTCCTCATGTAGTACAAAACACTAAGTTTCCTAACATGAGACCCATGCCAAGAAACCACAACACTGATGACTACAAAGAGTCAAATGAAATATCATGCAAGAAGATGAAACATAATGAAGAAAAATAATCTCATAACATGACCTTTCAAACAAAAATCTTAGAGCTCATAAGCTTTCAAACAAAAATTACCATTTTTAACAGAAAATGCAAAAAATTAAGAATATTGAATATCAACAGATGGAAATATTATGCAGCATTCCCCAGAGGGCCATGAATATAGTTGCTGATGCTTGAAAGTATGAAGAGCAGAAACCTTGCAAAGAATAAAGGAATTTATTAAATAATGTGGTAAATATATAATAGATGACACCCCAATGTGTCATACTTAGTATACTCCCTTGAGTACAGGTGGAATCTGTGACTTGCTTCTAAACAACAGAACTTGACAAAGATAATGGGATGTTACTCCCATGATTATGTTTCTCGTGTAAGACTCCTAGCCACTGGGGAGAGAGACATAGGGATAGAAGTATTATGTTGGCCTTGAAGAAGTAAGCTTCCATCTTGTAAAAGTATTCGTGAATATCCTTATGGCAGGGAATGGTGGGCAACTTCCAAAACCTGGTGGAGCCCACAAGTCAACAATCAATAAGAAGAATTTGAGGACCTCAGTTAAAGAGTCACGAGGAAATGAACACTGACAGCAACCTAAATGAACTTGGAATCCTATTTTTCCCCAGTTAAGTTACCAGAATAAAATGCAACCTGGCCCACACCATGACCGTAGCCTTTTATGACCTGGAGCAGTGTCCAGCTAAGCCATGCCAGGACTCCTGGTTCACAGAAGCTGTGACACTGAATGTGTGTTTTTTTTCATTCAGCAGATTTTGGTAATTCATTAAATAGCAATAGAAAAAATATACAAATAAGAAGTTATAAGTATGAAAAAAGATGATTTTAGAAACAAAAATATTCAGGTGTTCAAATAAAAATTATCTCACACACCGTTAGCAAACAGAACAGATATTAGATACAACATATCTGTAAAAAGATTTAGTGAGTTGGAGAATAAACATAAATAGTCTGAAATGATGCATGCAGAGAACTAAATGTGGTTAGAATGAGTAGCTCCATCATATATTTAAAAGAAGTTATTAAGGAAGGGAATACTGACAATAAGGATAAAGGAACATTTGGAGACTAAAGATAAAGAGAATATCATGATTAAATATTTTTAGCACCAAATAATGTTTGGATCCTCAGACTAAAAGCATCACTAGATTACATTAGCAGAGCTGCATAAATTTTAGAAAAATCATCAATTAGACATTGAATACTGAAGTGTAGAACATAAAGAAAAAGACAAATATCAAAATAAAAGAGAAAGACTGATCTGGAAAAGTACAACAATCAAATTAGCAGATACTTTATAAGCAGGAATCAATCAGTAAACAGTGGAGTCAGAGCTTCAGAGTAAATGGAAAACATTGATAAATTGGCATTTAGTTACTCTCTACTGGTACTCAAGTGAAAGGGTACACTGTCAACATTTTAGGGAAATGATGCAGAAATGTATTATCTAGAGACTCTCAGTGAATAGATTACTAAAGACTATCATTCATTACAATGAAAAACTAAAGTAGCAGATAAATTAATCCATGTATTTTAAAAGGGACAAGAGCAGCTAGAGTGAACAAAGAAATTTATATAGCAAATCAGAAAGTATGAATAATATTTATTGTAAACATCAAATAAGTAAATAAATAATGCAAATTTTCTATTCAAAGTGAACTAGAATTAAAATATATATTTTTATTATTTATAACTAGAATTAAAAACATAAATAATATCTCAAAACTAAGGAATTTTAAAAAGTAACAAAATGCACAGCAAATAAAAAACACAATTTAAGGTGATAATAACTCCAATATGTCTATAGTCACTATAATCACATGTTAATTTCATCTATTAAAAATGAGAGCACTTCTCTTGTAACTATGTACTGTTTTGGCTGATAAAACTAAGCATACCTTCACAGAATATGTAAAAATTAATGGATGAAGGAAGATACACCTGAAAAAGAGGAATCTCCCTCCCAAGAAAATTCTTATACCTCAATATTTATAATTAAAAAATGAACTTAAGGCAAAAATATCAAGTAGAAAATATATACTACGAAAAGTAAGGGTACACAAGCAATATTTTAAAAGAGTCATATACACCTAAGTGTCTTCACAGGTGGCTGGCTCAGTGGTAGAGAATTTGCCTGCCAATGCAAGAGACACATTGAGTTTGATCCCTGGATTGGGAAGACACCCTCGAGGAGAAAATAGCAACCCACTCCAGTATTCTTGTCTGGAGAATCCCATGGATGGGGAGCCTGGTGGGCTACAGTCCAAAGGGTGGCAAAGAGTCAGACATGACTGAGCAATTGAGCATATACATATGTAATTAACATAAAGTCAAATTATATAAAGAAAAATATAGATAAAACAAAACCCACAAACTTATAAGAAATTCACAAATCCACAAATGTCATCGAAAATTAAAGCATATCCTCCCAGCCCCAAATTATTTCATACATAAAGGACCAGTATGACATAATTTATATGTTATCATATGCCTAGAAACTGTATCAATAGATTTAGGAATATAATTTGCAATACTACTTTTGAATCCCAACTTTATCAGATGATGGAAGTGTACAATCTAGGAAGAATTTTTTTTGCATTTAACAAGAATAAGACATATTTATGCAACACCAAAGTTTTAACACTGGCCAAGATAAGTTTTCATATACTATAGCAATAACAATTGAGAAAGAATAAAATTGAATGAGCTTTTAATTAAGGATAATAATTTCCAAATTTAACCTTGAATATTTAGTATCCAATATCATTCCACAATATTATTAACATAATCAACTACATTATCAATTACTTTAAAGGCAAAGGTAATAGTAGTAGTGTTTTAGTGTGCTATAATCCTGCCATACATTAGACTTAACTTTTCAGGGAAAATTTAGGGTATAACAAACAATATGCCAACATGTGAATAAAGCCCATGAGATAAACTCTGAGACAAAAACATCCTAGTGGCAACACAAATGTTTATGTCCCATGTGAATCATCAATTTCAGAGATAGAAAAGATCTCTGTGGAAGATAAACACCTTCCAACTACCTGCATATGGATTTTTGTTGGCAATACGGCATATTAAATAAAAATGACTAGTTAGGACTTCCACTACATAAAGGAAAATTTAAAAGATAAACTCCAAAGAAATAAGTGAAATTCCTACTATTTGAATGATCCAGAATGTCTCTATGTTTAACAGAGAGATCCAAGCACCTAGGAAAAAGATGACATCATATATAATCATCTGTTAAAGTATTTTCAAAAAATTAGACAATAGAGCCAATCATATTTCAGGCAAAGTGGGTTTATTAGTTTTAATGTGAGAGTTGTAATAAATTTGTCATATTATTGGGACACTAGGTCATAAGGAGATAAGGAAATGGTCCATGGTAAGGAGTGTTCTTAATTCAGTATTAAACTAAAGTAAACAAATAATTCTATTTACAGAGATAAAAGGACAATAACTGATGTGAAAATAATAAAAACTGATAATAATATTATGTTTTATGCTTCTTATTTTTATCAAGTGATTAACTTATTATCATATAAGCTTACCGAATACTTCAAGACTTTTTAACCCATGCATATATGGTCAATTAATTTATAATGAGTCAAGAATATACCATGGAGAAAGGACAGTCTCTTCAGTAAATGGTTCTGGGAAAACTAGAGTTACATGCTAAAGAATGAAAGTGGATGACTCTCTTACACCATACTCAAAAATTAACTGAAAATGAATTAAACACTTAAATGTAAGACCTGAAAACATAAAATTTCTAAAAGAAAATGTAGACAATAAGCTTCTTCATTAGGCCCTGGTGATGAATTTTTAAACCTGATTAACAAAAGCTAAAGCAACAACAACAAAATAAACAAAAAAGCAGTAGTACATCATTCTAAAAAGTTTCTGCACAGCAAATAAAAAAACAAAAAACATCAATTAAAGGAAAAAGCAACCTGACGAATGAGAAAATTTTTGCTAATATCATATCTGGTAATGGGTTAATATCCAATATATATAAAGAACTCGTACAATCCAAGAGCAAAACAACAGTAACAACAACAATCTGATTTAAAAGATATGTGTTCTGGGGGACATTGTGATGAGGCCAAAGTAAAGCTGTGGACATTCCCCACAGGACAACAAGGCACTGAAGAAACTCAACAAGAATAAGAAGTTGGTCAAGAAAGTGGCCAAGAACTATGATGCCTTTTTGACTTCAAGAGTCTCTTATCAAGCAGATTCCACAAATCCTGGCTGTAGGCCTGAATAAGGCTGGCAAGTTCCCTTCCTTGTTGACCCAGAATAAGAACTTGGTGGCCAAAGTTGATGAAGTGAAGTCCACGGTAGTGGTTGTTGGCCACATAAGGATGGCAGACGATGAGATTGTATACAATATCCACTTCACTGTCAACTTCCTGGTGTAACTGCTCAATAAAAATTGGCAGAATTTCCTCCAGGCTCTGAACATTAAGAGCTCCTTCAGCAAACCTCAGCATCTGTACTAAGGCACAGTGTACTAAGTACTAAGCACCTGTACTAAGATACTAAGCTTAGGAAACCATACTTGCATCATTTAAAAAAAAATAGCAATAACTCTTGGGTATTTATCTGAAGAAAATAAAAACACTAACTTAAAAATATCTATGTGTCCATTACTAATTGCAGTATTATTTACAATAGCCAGGACCTAGCAACAATCTAAGTCTCCATCAATAGAGGAATGGATAAAGACATTTTGACAACAATATAAGTCATAGAAAAAGAATGAAATCTTGCTGTTTGCAACAACATGGAGAGACTCTGAGGTAATTATGCTAAGTGAAATAAATCAGAAAAAGATAAGTACTGTTTGATTTCATTTATATATGTAATCTAAAAACAAAAAAAACAAATAGTTTCTAAATTCTTAATTATTCATAATTGTACCAGTATGAAATATTTTATGGGCAAATAATGTTAAGTGTTGAGTGTAACAGTTATGTGGGTATCTCTCTATATACAGATTTTTACATTTTGTTATATATCTACTGAGCATGAATAATTCACATGAGGGCTATAAGTCTACTTTCTTTGTATTTCCAACAATTTACTTCCTTTTGGTGACACTAATAAGTCAACATGGAGAGGGCTTGGCATCTTAGTTGCTCCTCTGAGAAAGGAAACCCTTCTAACTTTAAAGGACAATGTATTCATCTGGAATTCTTTTCATTTATTATTTAAATGCTTGCTAGAACAATCCATAAATTCCTTTATTTGATAAAATACCAGGTTAAGAATAGCTGGGGAGTAATTTTTCACTTCAACTTGAGTAATTGTGGGAAGACAATATGACAGTAGTTGTTTAAATGGTACATCTAAATTACTGTCCTTTAGAGAACTGTAGAAGGAATTTAAATTACAAAACAGACAACAGCTAAGCAGGAGCCTCCCTCAGTTTATCTAAGGTCCTACTGAGAATTCACTTGTCATGTATCTCATGCTATTTTTACAATGACAAACTATGATGCTGAGTTATACATTTTTCTTATAATTGCATTACTCTATAGTACTGTGAAATAATTAAAAGGACAAATAAATAATGCTATATGAAACAAAAAAGAAGGTAGTTCTTCTGAGTTCTTAAAAGAAAAATTCATGGTAATGCAGGAATTAGGTATGTATACAGGCAGGAAAAAAAAACACAAAATCACCTTTGTTAAATACTACAGATTGTAAGAACTATCATGCTTACCATAGTGCAATTTCAGTATAGTAGTATAATAGCTATAATGGAAGACAGTAAACTATGAAACTTCCTCTGGATCTATCTCTTATCATATCCCTTCTGTTTTGTTTTTTTCTTTGTTTCATACATCCACATTTACCCAGATCACTAAAATCTTGGCTCACACTCACAAAATCTCTACTTGAGATTGGCATATTTAAAAACTACCAAAAAAGAAACCCCATAGAAGACCAAAATAACAAACGAGGCATCTCCAATTTATACATTTAGACTTAAATTTATTTTTTGTTTTGTTCATGTAAGATAGTCACATAACAAGCATATGCTACTGCTGCTAAGTCGCTTCAGTCGTGTCCGACTCTGTGCGACCCCATAGACGGCAGCCAACCAGGCTCCCCCGTCCCTGGGATTCTCCAGGCAAGAACACTGGAGCGGGTTGCCATGTCCTTCTCCAATGCATGAAAGTAAAAGTGAAAGTGAAGTCGCTCAGTCGTGTCCGACTGTTCGAGACCCCATGGACTGCAGCCTACCAGGCTCCTCCGTCCATGGGATTTTCCAGGCAAGAGTACTGGAGTGGGGTGCCATCGCCTTCTCCGAACAAGCATATATACAAAGGAATACAAACATGAAGTGGAGGCTGCCTTAAAAGACTGATAGAAAACAGGCACTGATAAAATGTGCAAATAATTCTCTTGGACACAGTCTATAATTTATCTGTGGACAAAGCTATTAAAACACACACATTCCAGCAATAATTGTTAGCAGAAGTAGTGCTTCATTACCTTTTGTAATCTGTATGACATTTGTAATATGAGTATCAAAATAACCCTATCCTGGCTAAGAACTGTCTTTTAAGTCTCAGACTTGGATATTTATCTCAGATTGTTTTCCTCTAATTAGCTTATTGACAATAAACACATATCCACATGTCCTATCATCCAACCATGAAATGCATGAGGAGCGCAGCAGGCCCAAGCCAAACAGCAAGAGCTGAAATCAGCAAAAGTCAGTTGCAGGAGAAAAAAGCAGGGTAAATGCTCATTGCAGATCCCTTACTATTTGGGGAAAGATAAGATCTCAGCCAGCAAGCTTAGTAAACATCAAGGCCAGCAAGTATACTATTGCTGTCAAGAATCTTAAAGACTTCTTATAAGCTTTAAAGGTAAAGGTAAAGAGTGTAAAGGTCAATCAGTGATTTACTCTCTATTTCATTTTAAGCAATCATGCTTATTCAAAATTATAAACCAAATTTTACATCATCCTAGATAATTTACATTTATCAGATTTTTTAAGGACCTTTTTTGGAGCAGTTTTAGGTTTACAGTAAAACTGAGAGGAAGATACAGGGATCTGAACCTATATTGACACATCATTATCACCAATCATGGTTTACATTAGGTTTCACTCGTGGTGTTACACTTTCTTGGCTTTGAACAATTGTAGGGGTGGCATGTATCCACCATCATAGTATCATATACATTACTTCCACTGCCCTAAAAATCTTCTACAGTTCTGCTACTCATCCTTCTCTCCCCATAATTCCTGGCAACCAATGATCTTTTTACCATCTACACAGTTTTGCCTTTTACAGAATGCCGTATAGCAAGAAACATATAAGAGATTTTTAAAAAATAGGCATATAGTTGATTTACAATGTTTTCTTAGTTACAGGTGCACAGCAAAATCAATGTTATACACACACACACACACACACACTCTTTTCAAGATTCTTTTCCTGTATAGGCCATTACAGAGAATACAGATTATTTTAATGGAAAAAATATTTTCCTACACTTTAGTTTCCTAATCTTATTCCTTTGAAGTCATTCTTAAAGCCAACCACTATCATGAATTTGGAAGCATAAGGCCTTTTAAAGTGTGTGCCAAGTTGCTTCAGTCATGTGTGACCCTTTGTGACCCTATGACTCTATATAGCCTATCAGGCTCCTCTATTCCATGGATTCTCCAGGAGTGGGTTGCCATTGCCTTCTCCAAGGGATCTTTCTGACCCAGGGATCAAACCTGCCTCTCTTAGGTCTCCTGCACTGGCAAGTGGTTTCTTTACCACTAGCACCACCTGGGAAGCCCCAAGGTGTTTAATATGTATGTGTATAGATAGATAAATAGATAACATTTAATAATTTAATTTTTAATTTAATTTCCCAAAATTATATTTTCTTGAAGCTTGTTTTCCATGGGACAGTATTAGCTTTGAAAACTATCCATAAAGAATAAATACATAAAAATTTAACCAGTTCCATACTAATGGATGGGGCTCCCCTGGTGGTTCAGTAATAAAGAATCTGCCTGCAGTGCAGGAGACCTGGGTGGGGAAAATCCCCTGGAGGAGGGCATGGCAACCCACTCTAGTACTCTTGCCTAGAAAATACCATGGAAAAAGGAGTCTGGCAGTCTGCAGTCCATAGAGTCACACAGACAGACATGACTGAAGCAATGCAGCAGCATACTAATGGATACTTCCATTCCTTTTAAAGCTTTATGACTACCAAAAAAGTGAAATGCTTACTCTTATGTTTCCTTATTTAAATACATCAACTGTCTCTAGCATATATTTGCAATTCGAATCAGTATATGGAGATTTGCACAACTGCAAAGTAACACTAAATATTTCAGCATGCAATGTAATTTTCTATTAATCGATAACATGTATAGACTTTGCTAATAGTTACTTTCTTATTATTCTACATTTTCAGTCAGAGAATATATCTTTCAGATGTTGTATCTTACTTTACAGTTAATTCCAATCATTTTTATCAATGCTCAATTTATAGTGATTTTTTAATTGTATTCATTATATTATTTAAATCCTCTGAATCCTTAGAAAAATGACATCTTTATCAGTTTCTGATTAAGTCCTTTTAAAATCTATCACCATCTTTTCGTGGCTCTTTCAGTTTATGGAATTTCGACTATGTATTTTTTTTTTTAATATTTTAGGTAAACAGAAGTTTGTAACAGCTATGTCTTCTTCATTGGCTGTCTTATTTTATGGTTCTCCTCTGCATCTCTATATCTCTGTGAACTCCTTTCCATTTAAGTGTTATGAGTTTATGTATACTGGATTGTTACAGCAACTTTCACTGATCCAAGTTCATTCTTACTAGATAGTTCAGTAATTGTTCAATTTGTACTAATACTAATTCACAAATGGTCCATTAGTTTAATGAACATTTCTCTAAACTTATTTTATGTAACACATTGGTTTTAGTTAACAAGATTTTCTTTCCATTTAAGTGTTATGAGTTTATGTATACTGGATTGTTACAGCAACTTTCACTGATCCAAGTTCATTCTTACTAGATAGTTCAGTAATTGTTCAATTTGTACTAATACTAATTCACAAATGGTCCATTAGTTTAATGAACATTTCTCTAAACTTATTTTATGTAACACATTGGTTTTAGTTAACAAGATTTCATTTTTTTCTTCATGATGGAAAGTAAAAAACTGTACAATTTATCTATGGAGACTTGCTGTTTCTGCTAAAGATTTGGGAGTATAAAGAGAAAAAAACTGAAAAGTATGTGGCAAATTTAGCTAGAAAATAATAATTATTATTATTTTTAATATTTTTACATTATTGTT
>SJYT01036934.1:0-23229 GCA_006410635.1 Cephalophus harveyi | reverse complement strand
TGCTAATTTTTATTTATCACCAATTATACCACTCTGTTTTTGTGCAGTAACATATTTATTGTTGTATGCACTTGCTTTAAAACAATGCAGGAAATAAAAAGAGCTATATATCAAAAATAAAATATACTAGTGTTCATTTTACTTAGTTTTTTTTTAGTATTTATAATTTTAGAGCAGTTTTAGGTTCACAGCAAAATGAAGAGGAAGTTACAGAGATTTCCCATATACCTCCTCCTTCCATACATGCATAGACTCTGTCATAGAACATCCCACAATAGAGTAGTACATTGTTACAACAGACGAACCTACACTGAAATATCATGATCACCTAAAGTCTATAGTTTACATTAGAATTCCCTCTTGCAATAAATTCAGTGGGTTTGGAAAAATTTGTAATGCAATGCATCTACCATTATGATTTCATACAGAGTATTTGCATTGCCCTAAATATCATCTGTGCTCTATTATTCATCCCCTTATTCTTTTCAATGTCTCCTTCATTTTTCTTTTCCATACCATCATATACTTGGAATTATATAGTATGAAAGCCTTTTCAGATTAGATTTTTTGTACAGTATTATGCATTAAAGGTTTTTCATGTCTTTGATAGACTGCTAGAGCACTCTGCTTTACTGATGAATAGTATTCCACTGTCTGGATGTGCTGCAGCTTATTAATTCACCTCTGAAGGACACCTGTTATTGCTTCCAAGTTTGGCAACTATAAAGCTGCTATAACTATCCATGTGCAGGTTTCTGTATGAACACGTTTTCAATTTCTTTTGATAAAAATATCATGGGGAACAAATCCTGGATTACACAGTAAGATATGTTTAATTTTGCAAGCAACTGAAGTTATTTTCCAAAGTGTTTGCACCACTTTGCATTCCTACCAGTTCACTGGTTATTTCAGTGAAGGAACTGATTTCTGGAGCTTCCTAACCTGCTGTCTTCCATCATGTTATCTTTCCATACTATCGTCTCTCCCCCTTATCCCCCACCACCTTTGGATAACTCGTCTTAGGTTTTAAGGAACAAAACAGGCCAGTCCTCATCAGTGGGAATATTTTAAGCATAAATCTCTTTGTTTTAGTTAGGAATATGCTTACTCCTTGGAAGGAAAGTTATGACCAACCTAGATAGCATATTGAAAAGCAGAGACATTACTTTGCAACAAAGGTCCGTCCAGTCAAGGCTATGGTTTTTCCAGTGGTCACGTATGGATGTGAGAGTTGGACTGTGAAGAAAGCTGAGTGCCGAAGAATTGATGCTTCTGAACTGTGGTGTTGGAGAAGACTCTTCAGAGTCCCTTGGACTGCAAGGAGATCCAACCAGTCCATTCTAAATGAGATCATTCCTGGGTGCTCTTTGGAAGGACTGATGCAAAAGCTGAAACTCCAGTACTTTGGCCACCTCATGCGAAGAGTTGACTCATTGGAAAAGACTCTGATGCTGGGAGGGACTGGGGACAGGAAGAGAAGGGGACGACAGAGGATGAGATGGCTGGATGGCATCACCAACTCGATGGATTTGAGTTTGAGTGAACTCCAGGAGTTGGTGACGGACAGGGAGGCCTGCCGTGCTGCAATTCATGGGGTCACAAAGAGTCAGACATGACTGAGTGACTGAACTGAACTGAACTGAGGCTTTGGAATTAGAAACAGAAACCCAAGAGTAGCTTGAGGGTTTGTTCAGGACTTGAAAAAGTGTATAAGACCTATGACTAGCAGTGTTTCTGAAAATAAAATGTTTCTTTTTACTTCAACACACTTTTCTTCCAACTATGACCCAGAGTTATCTGCCCATGAAAATGTTTAATTTTTTTCATAGGTTTTAAAAAGCAGTGCAAATAATGATAAAAAAATAAAGCAGAAGTAGCTGCAGAGTATTTAACAGTTAAGATAGCAAGTGCTTTTGTAATATAATTGGATACTTAACAAACAGCAAAATGTCTCCTTACTACTATTAAAAATAATTTTTCACATAGAATTTACAAGTATATGCTTATGTGTAAGTTTCCGTGTGACAGTATATGACTATGTGTGTGCGCATACATGTGTGTGTGTGTATGTGTAAAAACAGGGATTTTCAAATGACAAAAGACCCCACCCACTCACTCTCCTTACCTTCTTAGCACTTTAAAGAAATTATTAAAATACCTGAGCAACTGTCTGACAAATCTAGACATAACAAACTATTTATGTCATTTTTATCTACTTAGTTTAAGAAACTAGCATACAAAATAGGTACATGACTTACTGAAGATTACCAATGCATTAGGGCCTCCCTGGTAGCTCAGCTGGTAAAGAATCTGCCTGCAATGCAGGAGACCCTTACTCAATTCCTGGGTCAGGAAGATCCCCTGGAGAAGGGATCCAATACTACTCACTCCAGTATTCTTGGGCTTCCTTGGTGGCTCAGATGGTAAAGAATCCACCTGCAATGTGGGAGACCTGTGTTCAATCCCTGGGTTGGGAAGATCCCCTGAAGGAGGGCACGGCAACCCACTGAAGTAAAATGCATTAAGAAATGAACAATGACTAAATTGTCATTTTGGTTTTGTTGTTCTTGTCATAGCTCTTGGTTGGACTGATTAAGTGAAATTATATTGGAACACAAAGCTCAGTGATTTGAAATGATGGGAGAAGTGCTATATTTATGATTTTATGTGTATACAAAACAATTGATCAAAATACTAATTTCAGTCAAGGTTTTTTGGATTGCAGATAACAGAATTCAAGCTAATGTAAGGAAGGAAAGCATATGCTGAAACATTTTGTGTAATTCATGTACAGTAGTCTTGCCTGGAAAATCCCATGGATGGAGGAGCCTGGTAGGCTGCAATGTGGTCGCGAAGAGTCGGACACGACTGAGCGACCTCACTTTCACTTTTCACTTTCATGCACTGGAGAAGGAAATGGCAACCCACTCCAGTGTTCTTGCCTGGAGAATCCCAGGGACAGGGGAGCCTGGTGGGCTGCCGTCTATGGGGTCGCACAGAGTCAGACATGACTGAAGCAGCAGCAGCAGTCTCGTAAACAGGAGGAACTAGAAATCCAGAAACCAGGCTATTCTCTTTTTCTGAATTTTACCTTTGCTTCTCTTTTGTGACTGCTTATTTCCCCCTAGCATCCATTATTTAATTCTCCATGCACACAAGAATAACATAAGGAGGCCACAGGGTCTGGTAGCAGCCCCACTAGATTTTATCCTTTGCTCTTGCAATTTATCCCACACCAATTTCAAATTTTCAAATTAAAGAATCTGATTGGTCTGTTTCAGATTAAGTAATTCCCTTACCCCATTAATTGCAGCTAGGGAGTTTGCTATAAGGTTTAAAAAAGACAGTTCATTGAAAATTCATAGTTTATTGTCTGGAAAAAGTAAACACTGGGGAAAGTCAACAAATAGGCAGAGCACAGGATTTTCAGTGCAGTGAAAATGCTCTGTGTGAAATTATAATGATGTACATATGTCATTATCCATTTGCTAAAAAGTTATATAGAATATACAACATCAAGAAAAAACCCTAAGGTAAACTATGGACTTTGAGTGATTATGATGTATCAATGCAGGCTCATCCGTCCTAAAAATGTACCAGTCTGTTGAGTAGTTTTGATAACTGGAAGGCTATACATGCATGGGAGCAGGGGTTTTAGGGGAACTCTCTGTAACTTTCTCTCAAAATTGCTGTAAGCTTAAAACTGTTCTAAAATAATCTTTTAAATATAATTAAAAGCAAACATAAATCTTCATAATTACCTTCACTGTCACCATCATAAATACGCTAATACTAAGTCACTTCAGTCGTGTCCGACTCTGTGTGACCCCAAAGACGGCAGCCCACCAGGCTCCCCCGTCCTGGGATTCTCCAGGGAAGAACACTGGAGTGGGTTGCCATTTCCTTCTCCAATGCATGAAAGTGAAAAGTGAAAGGGAAGTCGCTCAGTCGTGTCTGACTCTTCGCGACCCCATGGACCGCAGCCTACCGGGCTCCTCTGTCCATGGGATTTTCCAGGCAAGAGTACTGGAGTGGGGTGCCAATAGTAAAGGATAATTCTTCTAATTTATGTATCTATTCTAAAATAATGTGCAAACCAAGTATTATAACCAATTTGAGAAACACAAAAATCTTAAAGGTTAATACTCCAATGGAATACATGAAGAAGTGAATCTTGTAAAACATATTCAGAAAAAAATATCAATAATGATCAAATATAAACAATTTTAGTTTATCAAATTGATACCAGTTACCACTAGGATAAGTTCAATTATTTTGAATAAGAAGTTCAATAATAAGTTCAATCTGACCTTTATTTTTTAATGTCTGCTTTTTGAATTCTGAATCATTAGTCTTCAGAAAAGCTTTAGCAGAAATGTTTCCACTTAACTCAAAATAAGATCTGCATATTCTACATATCATAGGCAACGTGCTATTTAAAAGTTGAAGGATTGCTAATTATTTGGGATGTTCATAAGGCTGAGACTCAATGAGAAAGCCAGTGCTGCTGGCACTGAGGCAGTTTGAACAGTCAACTCGATGGATTTGAGTTTGAGTGAACTCCAGGAGTTGGTGACGGACAGGGAGGCCTGCCGTGCTGCAATTCATGGGGTCACAAAGAGTCAGACATGACTGAGTGACTGAACTGAACTGAACTGAGGCTTTGGAATTAGAAACAGAAACCCAAGAGTAGCTTGAGGGTTTGTTCAGGACTTGAAAAAGTGTATAAGACCTATGACTAGCAGTGTTTCTGAAAATAAAATGTTTCTTTTTACTTCAACACACTTTTCTTCCAACTATGACCCAGAGTTATCTGCCCATGAAAATGTTTAATTTTTTTCATAGGTTTTAAAAAGCAGTGCAAATAATGATAAAAAAATAAAGCAGAAGTAGCTGCAGAGTATTTAACAGTTAAGATAGCAAGTGCTTTTGTAATATAATTGGATACTTAACAAACAGCAAAATGTCTCCTTACTACTATTAAAAATAATTTTTCACATAGAATTTACAAGTATATGCTTATGTGTAAGTTTCCGTGTGACAGTATATGACTATGTGTGTGCGCATACATGTGTGTGTGTGTATGTGTAAAAACAGGGATTTTCAAATGACAAAAGACCCCACCCACTCACTCTCCTTACCTTCTTAGCACTTTAAAGAAATTATTAAAATACCTGAGCAACTGTCTGACAAATCTAGACATAACAAACTATTTATGTCATTTTTATCTACTTAGTTTAAGAAACTAGCATACAAAATAGGTACATGACTTACTGAAGATTACCAATGCATTAGGGCCTCCCTGGTAGCTCAGCTGGTAAAGAATCTGCCTGCAATGCAGGAGACCCTTACTCAATTCCTGGGTCAGGAAGATCCCCTGGAGAAGGGATCCAATACTACTCACTCCAGTATTCTTGGGCTTCCTTGGTGGCTCAGATGGTAAAGAATCCACCTGCAATGTGGGAGACCTGTGTTCAATCCCTGGGTTGGGAAGATCCCCTGAAGGAGGGCACGGCAACCCACTGAAGTAAAATGCATTAAGAAATGAACAATGACTAAATTGTCATTTTGGTTTTGTTGTTCTTGTCATAGCTCTTGGTTGGACTGATTAAGTGAAATTATATTGGAACACAAAGCTCAGTGATTTGAAATGATGGGAGAAGTGCTATATTTATGATTTTATGTGTATACAAAACAATTGATCAAAATACTAATTTCAGTCAAGGTTTTTTGGATTGCAGATAACAGAATTCAAGCTAATGTAAGGAAGGAAAGCATATGCTGAAACATTTTGTGTAATTCATGTACAGTAGTCTTGCCTGGAAAATCCCATGGATGGAGGAGCCTGGTAGGCTGCAATGTGGTCGCGAAGAGTCGGACACGACTGAGCGACCTCACTTTCACTTTTCACTTTCATGCACTGGAGAAGGAAATGGCAACCCACTCCAGTGTTCTTGCCTGGAGAATCCCAGGGACAGGGGAGCCTGGTGGGCTGCCGTCTATGGGGTCGCACAGAGTCAGACATGACTGAAGCAGCAGCAGCAGTCTCGTAAACAGGAGGAACTAGAAATCCAGAAACCAGGCTATTCTCTTTTTCTGAATTTTACCTTTGCTTCTCTTTTGTGACTGCTTATTTCCCCCTAGCATCCATTATTTAATTCTCCATGCACACAAGAATAACATAAGGAGGCCACAGGGTCTGGTAGCAGCCCCACTAGATTTTATCCTTTGCTCTTGCAATTTATCCCACACCAATTTCAAATTTTCAAATTAAAGAATCTGATTGGTCTGTTTCAGATTAAGTAATTCCCTTACCCCATTAATTGCAGCTAGGGAGTTTGCTATAAGGTTTAAAAAAGACAGTTCATTGAAAATTCATAGTTTATTGTCTGGAAAAAGTAAACACTGGGGAAAGTCAACAAATAGGCAGAGCACAGGATTTTCAGTGCAGTGAAAATGCTCTGTGTGAAATTATAATGATGTACATATGTCATTATCCATTTGCTAAAAAGTTATATAGAATATACAACATCAAGAAAAAACCCTAAGGTAAACTATGGACTTTGAGTGATTATGATGTATCAATGCAGGCTCATCCGTCCTAAAAATGTACCAGTCTGTTGAGTAGTTTTGATAACTGGAAGGCTATACATGCATGGGAGCAGGGGTTTTAGGGGAACTCTCTGTAACTTTCTCTCAAAATTGCTGTAAGCTTAAAACTGTTCTAAAATAATCTTTTAAATATAATTAAAAGCAAACATAAATCTTCATAATTACCTTCACTGTCACCATCATAAATACGCTAATACTAAGTCACTTCAGTCGTGTCCGACTCTGTGTGACCCCAAAGACGGCAGCCCACCAGGCTCCCCCGTCCTGGGATTCTCCAGGGAAGAACACTGGAGTGGGTTGCCATTTCCTTCTCCAATGCATGAAAGTGAAAAGTGAAAGGGAAGTCGCTCAGTCGTGTCTGACTCTTCGCGACCCCATGGACCGCAGCCTACCGGGCTCCTCTGTCCATGGGATTTTCCAGGCAAGAGTACTGGAGTGGGGTGCCAATAGTAAAGGATAATTCTTCTAATTTATGTATCTATTCTAAAATAATGTGCAAACCAAGTATTATAACCAATTTGAGAAACACAAAAATCTTAAAGGTTAATACTCCAATGGAATACATGAAGAAGTGAATCTTGTAAAACATATTCAGAAAAAAATATCAATAATGATCAAATATAAACAATTTTAGTTTATCAAATTGATACCAGTTACCACTAGGATAAGTTCAATTATTTTTAATAAGAAGTTCAATAATAAGTTCAATCTGACCTTTATTTTTTAATGTCTGCTTTTTGAATTCTGAATCATTAGTCTTCAGAAAAGCTTTAGCAGAAATGTTTCCACTTAACTCAAAATAAGATCTGCATATTCTACATATCATAGGCAACGTGCTATTTAAAAGTTGAAGGATTGCTAATTATTTGGGATGTTCATAAGGCTGAGACTCAATGAGAAAGCCAGTGCTGCTGGCACTGAGGCAGTTTGAACAGTTCTGAAGGATAAAACTGAAGGACTCAGAGCATTTGCAGCCTAAGGCTATGGCACAAAGAAGCCACAGCATTACCTTGCCTAGAAACCACAGAACAGTTTAAAGGATCATTGTGGGAGTAAGGAAAAGAGTGCTTAGAAGTGTTTGATTTTTAATATTTCTGAGTATACAAAGGATAAAAAGTACTGAAATGCAGCATTACCATATCTGAATCAGTTTAGTGTCTGTATTACAAAATCTCTTTGGGTCTTTATAAGAGAAAACAGTAGTGGAAACATCAAGGGAAAAAGAGCATCACTTTTTCACATTAGAACATTCTGAAACTTTACAACTGAATATGTTTCTTCATTTATAATACAGAGACACATAGATACAGGGTCAAAGACTATCTAATGCCTTGCTTTCAAATTTAATGGCATATTTAATAAAATCACAACCAGTTAAACAAGCTATGAAGTTTTGCTCCTCTGAATTGAATTAGTGCATCTCATTAATCCAGAGGGCTCAGTTAGTATTTGTGGCTTCAATCTTTTCAAATGAGTTGCTGGCACCATAGGCTCTGTCACCCAGGAAGCCTTGTTAAAATGATTGCAGCTCAATAGTCCTCACACTGGAGTTGTTTACTGCCAACAGTTGCAATTAACTGTGGTCTGTGTTAGCCCAAGAGCAACAAAACTTTTAAATCAGAGCCTCAGCACTTTTCATTCTTATGGAACCCTTATATCAATGTATTCACAAAGAGGTGTATAGAAATACTGAACAAATCAAATCATAGTCAAGTTTTAATGGGACACTATTGCTGTATCCTTTCTGTAAGACTTCAACAACAGCAACAAAGAACATTAAATCCCAACCTCACTTATGTTAATATTTAATCAGCATGCAATTTTGATCTTAAAGAGGCAGAAGAAAAATTTTTTAACTGAGAAAACAATGCTGGCACTTGAGTGAGAAATACAGTATACAAGACGTGATGCTGGGGACATGGCAGATCTAGTTCCTTATGATTGCTACAGGAAAAAAAAATAAAAAAACTTGATGTGGGTCCAAGAGGCCAGCTTTATCTTCCTAGAGCAAGACACATCTATATATATCAAGCAGATTGTGTACTGTTAACTTAATCTAACTATCTGTTAGAGATGCAGCATGTTTTATTTACCTTATTTCAGTTAAATCCAATTCAACATTGTGGAGTAGGTACTGCTGCTGCTGCTGCTGCTGCTGCTGCTAAGTCGCTTCAGTCGTGTCCGACTATGTGCGACCCCAGAGACGGCAGCCCACCAGGCTCCCCCGTCCCTGGGATTCTCCAGGCAAGAACACTGGAGTGGGTTGCCATTTCCTTCTCCAATGCATGAAAGTGAAGAGTGAAAGTAAAGTCGCCCAGTCGTGTCCGACTCTTAGCTACCCCATGGACTGCAGCCTACCAGGCTCCTCCATCCATGGGATTTTCCAGGCAAGAGTACTGGAGTGGGGTGCCATTGCCTTCTCCGGGAGTAGGTACTAGTGCCCCCATTTCAGATGAGAAAAACCAAGGGGCAGAGAAGTTAAATAAGCTGTTCAAAGTCAGATAACCAATTGATGGTGAAGCTGTGACTTAAACCCAACTCTACCTGACTCTAAAATCACTGACCATTTTTTTTAATGTCAAACTATTTTATATCACACTTTTCTGTCAAAATAATCACATTTTGAAAAACGAGTGAATTTAGCATGCTGCTGCTGCTAAGTCACTTCAGTCGTCCGACTCTGTGCGACCCCACAGATGGCAGCCCACCAGGCTCCCCTCTCCCTGGGATTCTCCAGGCAAGAACACTGGAGTGGGCTGCCATTTCCTTCTCCAATGCATGACAGTGAAAAGTGAAAGTGAAGTCGCTCAGTCGTGTCCGACTCCTAGCGACCCCATGGACCGCAGCCTACCAGGCTCCTCCGTCCATGGGATTTTCCAGGCAAGAATACTGGAGTGGGGTGCCATTGCCTTCTCTCAAGAATTGTAAAACCATCACTGCATTTCACTAAAACCAAATTTTAGAACATTCCCAAATACTAAAAAGGATTTTGTGCCCACCACTCTCCAAAGTAACCGTAACTTTATTTTCTATCTCTGTTAGAAAATACTGGTTAGCTTATATAAGTGAAGCCATACAACATGTACTCATTTATATCTGACTTCTTTCACTGAGCAATAATGCCCTATGAAATTTTAAAGATTATTTTTATTATCTGTTTAAATATTTTCAAAAACTGATATTCAAGAACTCTGAATCAACAATAGTTACAATCTTTTATATATGCAGTTTATATGGGAATTTAAAATAATATATAGCATATTTAAAGAGTGTTTATTTTTTCTCTAATTATGTGCTTATATGTACTCATACTGAATTGGAATGCACTTGACTGAAGTATACTAGAGAATAATATACTCTAGGAATATGAGAATTAATAGAATGAGCAAAAATTAGGTAAAATAATCCATAAGAAGACTTCCCTAAAAGCTCAGTTGGTAAAGAATCTGCCTGCAATGCAAGAGACCCTGGTTCAGTTCCTGGGTCGGGAAGATCCACTGGAGAAGGGATAGACTACCCACTGCCGTATTTTGGGGCTTCCCTTTGTGGCTCAGCTGGTAAAGAATCTGCCCAAAATGTGGGAAACCTGGGTTCAACCTCTGGGCTGGGAAGATCACCTGGAGAAGGGGAAAGGCTACCCACTCCAGTATTCTTACTTAGAGAATTCCAAGGACAGCCAGACACGACTGATCAACTTTCATTTCACTTCACTTCAATCCATAAGAAGGTCAATCTGCTATAACATATGTGAAAGTCCCTTTTAATTCGAAAATTCCATATTTTCTCAAAAGACTTTTGTCATCAAGCCCTTAAAGTTATAAAATTTAGAAAAATATATCTGAATAATAACAGCTTTTAATAAATATTACACTATTTTACTTGAAATGTAGGTGGGGGAGACTAGAAGAAATGTAGGTTATACTAAAAATTGACATTTATACTTAGGTATTCAGAATAAAGATGCAACTGTTTTAGTCAAAAATATTGGCTAACTATTCTTCATTAAAAATTATGTGTAAAAAATCCTATTGGTTGCAAGGCATGAGATGAGTGTGAATACATGGGAGTATCCTGAAATGTACCTAATCTGGATTCTGAACCAGGCAAATCAAAAGGATTGGCCAAATGAAACCCAGAAGAAATTCCCCATAAAAATAACTCAAACTACAAGGGTATGAATCAGCGACTCTCTCTGACTCTGCCTGTTTTTCTCCTCCTAATACTGTTCTTGTTTCACTACTTTCCGTTTTTGTGGGAATTCTGTTTCTGCAAAGCAAAAGGGCCAGGGACTTGTCACTGACCACTGGTCTAATGGTTAGGATTTGTTCACACTGCCACAACATGACCTCAGTCTCTGGTCTGGAACCAAAGCCCTGCTTCAAGTTATCGCAGGCCAGAGATCAGCTGTTTTCAGTTCTCAACTCAACAAAACTTCAGTTACATACAGGTTGTATTTCTGATAACTACAGTCAAAAAACAATCATTGTTAAATATAAAAAGATAGAAAACATTACTGATCAAAAATATAGCTACAGGTCAATGGAAAACAAAAATACAAAAGAAAATTTTAAATATGCATTCATTTTCAAAATCAAGAAAAATATGTCCACCGACACTAGAAAGAAAAATCAAGTTAGTCAAAATGAAACTTAAAGCTGTTGGAACAGAGGTAGCCAAGAACTGTTTAAAATGTCAAAGAAGCTCACTGGGAGAAACTGAGATACGACTTCTCATGAACGAAACAAGGCTGTGACCTTTGCCTGAGATCAGGGCTAAAATTTAGGGAGAGTATGATAACACAGGCAAAGCCTCAAAACTTGACCTCAAATACTAATCAGGTGCCCTGAATATTTAGGCATCCTGTGTTGTTGAATATTAATAGATTCAATTGTAAAACAATGTGACAGGAAGGGTAAATCTTATGTATTCTGCAGGAGAGTGTATTAAACAAGATAAAAGTTTTGACTTGGCACAAAAGTTTTCAATAGACCTGTGATTATTTTCAAGTGCTCAGCTGAGCTAGAAGAACTCAGCTGCTAGATACCAGAGCAGCCAATTAAACCAACAAGCCAAAAATTTAGAGTTAAACCTTTAATCACTAACTGCAATGGGATAAGCAAGAGTCTAAAACCAAAGGTGGTGCTGACTCTATCTGGGCCATCTTCCCCATGGAATTCTACACCTAATCAGATCATCAGGAGACTGAACACCGAAGTGGAGGTAGGAGAGTTCCTATACAGTCCACTCTCCTTTCTTTTTTTATTCTGACTTTACTGAGGTATTTACTTAGCAAATAAACTTATATACATGTAACATACACATGAGTTAATTTGATATACCATGCATACATTGTGAAGTGATTACCACAAATAAGTCAATTACTATATCTATTACCACATATAGTTTGGTGTTTCTTTTCTTTTTTGCTGAGTATGCTTAAAATCTACTCTCTTAGCAAATCTCAAGTATACAATCTAATAGTATTTACTACCATCACCGTACTGTACATACTGAGATTTTTGAGTGTGTCTGTGACATACTCTAGTAATTATAATTCTAACTTTACCGGGAATTCTGTTGCTATTTAATCATCCCAAACACATTTGAGAAATAAAATTCTGTGTTTTTTTGTTTTTTTTTTTTTCAGTTTCCTGTGTAGCACAACTGAAATGTTAAGCTGATGTTCACCTGTAGAGCCATCTTCCTTTGTATAGGTTTTAACAAATATAAAGGTTTCCTCCTTTATGGAAATAGTCTGTGTGCTACATACTAGCTTTCTGTGTAATTGCCAAGTCTCTTTCCTCTATTTCACAGGATATTGTATAAACAACTTGTAACTACAACCTGAGCAGAGAAGAACCTGTGGAATTATATGACAACAGCATTGGATACCAGAGAAGGCAGTGGCAACCCACACCCAGTACTCTTGCCTGGAAAATCCCATGGACGGAGGAGCCTGGTGGGCTGCGATCCATGGGGTTGCAAACAGTCGGATACGACTGAGTGACTTCACTTTCACGAACTGGAGAAGGAAATGGCAACCCACTCCAGTGTTCTTTCCTGGAGAATCCCAGGGACGGCGGAGCCTGGTGGGCTGCTGTCTATGGGGTCGCAGAGTCGGACACGACTGAAGCGACTTAGCAGCAGCAGCGGCAGCAGCAGCATTGGATACAAGTACAAAGTTGTTCTCTGGAGAGATTCATAATGGGCACCAAAGTCAGCAAAATGAAGGAACTCATTTGCATTTGTGGCTATTTCTTAGGTGTATACTGTGCATCATGTTAAGAGTTAAAACTGTGCAAAGTGACTAAGCCTGCATTTATTCCAGATGTTCTTCAAAATATTTAAAGCAGCATGTGTCCCTCAAAATGGTCTCTTCTAATCTTTAGGAATGTAGTACCATTTCTTCTACATAATTAACTCGTATAGAGAACATGTTATATTCATTTTCCAAAATTAGGGAGAAGAGAGATTATGAGAGGTTTAATACCTAGACAAATAAACACCTTGTGTTTTGGTATAAATAAGAACCATTACAAGAGAAAATGGCTTGCTACAGAACACTGAGCGTTGCAATTCTATAAAACGAAGTTTTGTTTCCTTAAAACATCTTAAAAGATTCTTGATGTTATTTATATGAACTGTTACTTAGATACATGTACACTATTTAAAAGATGTATGCCACCTTCATTGCAATTTGTAGAGAAAAATGTTCATAGTCGACAGTGTTTTATAATTTTCTCTACGAAGAAAGGTTAAAGAAAGTTGAATCCCCACGCCACCCTGCAAACAACTCCTAAAGCGGTTATGCAGATTTTTAATATTTCACTTTAAGTTTGAGAAGCCTCAGTACTGATTAAAAATCTATATGTGGTTGTCTAGGCCCAACCACAGGCTACAACAAAGGCTTTACTTGACAGGCCACATGGGAGAAGAAAAGCTATACACGCCCACATCCGATTCGGTGCACAGCCAGTGCAGTCTCAAAGAGAGTTGCATTCCAGGCCTCACGGCCTTCTGTGTATTTGTACATACAGTCGTCCCTTACCCTTGGCCCTTCCAGCCCATGCAGGTTCTGCCTGCTGACTGTACATCTATTTGCATCATTAGGCCAGCCACTTTAATTCCTAGGTCTCTTTATTGGTGTCTCACGGGCATCTTCATGAGTTGGGGGGTTACTGAAGATGCTTTTCCACTTCTAGCCTCTACTGTCTCCTTACCCCTGCCCCAGGGCCCTTAGAGTACGAGTTAGGAGTCCTGTGGAGTTCCCTGGACAGTGAGATGATAACGCACCCGTCCCTCACTTGGTGCACTTCCTATGTGTTTGGCTGGGGGTAATGAACAGAGGTGAGTAGGCACCATCTTCGGTTTTAGCATCTTGCTTATACTATCCAGTAAATTATTAAAGGTTTTATAGTTACTTTGATTTTGTGTTTGCCTAATTCAATACCTGAGAATTTAGCTCTCTCCAACTCAGCTGAGCTCTTGACAAAGTTATATATGCTTTCTTCAGAGGTTTTAAAAAGTCCTTCAAAATATGTCAGTCGCTTAGGAAAATTGTCTTTCTTCATGAAGCACACCCTGAGGCTTGCACCTCACTAAGTGCTGGATCACAAAACAGGAGAAGCCAATGTTCCTATTCCTGGGAGACTGGAGAAAAGCGAAGAAAAGGCTTTGCAAAGAGAGGATTATAAACCCTGGAGACTTTTCTAAGAATATAGGGCAAAGGAGTATAGTTAAGGCAACACAGTGCTATTCTAAAACTGGAATGGGGATAATTTAGTCAGGGAATGTTTCAGTCCTATATGAAATAAATGCTGGCATACATGAGTAAAAAAGTGAGATGAAGACCCCCACCACCACCATTTGCACACGTGCAGATCACACTATCTCTGTGGATTGCCTGCCCTGTGATCTGAAATGCTTCTATAAGGATATTAATTCCTTCCATGAATCCAGACTTTCCTCATTGATTATTTCAGTACGGTTGGTCTTACTAAAATGCATGTGACTGGCCTTCATTTTATTTAACATGCAGACATGTTTAATTAAATGAATCAGTTCAAATAAGGAATTAAAATTATATTCTGGTGAGAAGATGATATCTGGAAATAAGGCTAACTGATCATAGAAGGCTTGCTGGGATGGAGCTGTCTTGGAAGGGGAAGGGCCAGGGAGCCAAAACTTGGCCACTGACATCTGGAGAACAGTCAGGAAGCAAAAGCAAAAGCATAGAAGGCATACATGGCAAAGAAAAGAGAATCCAAAGAGAATTCATTTCCCCACAGTTTTAATAGTTGCCACACTCTCTGCAGCAAATAAAATTGATGCAAGATGTCAGTTAATATGCGGCTGAAGTCTATAAGAATTACAGTATTCTCACAGGAGTTCAATTATTCAATGTCAAGTTTGCTCCAGTAGTGACTTGTAGAAACTCTCTCTCTCTCATTCTATATATATATATATACACACACGCACACACATATATACATATATATGCACATATAAATATTTAATTATGAGTAGCCATAAGGGTTACAATGAGATCCACCCAAAATAACAATATTACACTGTGCCTTATTTTCCTTACTTACAAGGCAAACTCTCTAATTGATGACTCATAACCTGCTGGAATTCTCAGACTATTATGATCCAAAAAAGTTTTCCAGAGTTATATGTTTGGGTGCTTACACTGCCAACATTCACAACTCCTGTTACAGCTAGTGTATCTCAGCTCTCCAAGACACCCTGTCAAAATAATGAGATGGTGAAAATGCAAGATGTACATCCCAGTGTTCAAGACCCCAATCTGGCACTTGAGCTTCGCATGTGTCACAGAGAGAATAGAATGATTTTGATTTGACAGACATCTTTTATCTGCTTACCCATCACAAGGTTAAAAGTACAAGTCCACTCTAATGATATATTTAAAATTTCTAGGTCAAATCATACAATTTGGGATTATTCTACTGTGGACTCCAAGTAAATGTCTACAATTTACCTAATTACCAAAATATATTTAAATAACAGGAAGAGAGGCAAATTTTCATCCATTACTGCATATTTTGGGATCTATTGCAAATCATAACAGTAGAGGCCAAATGATTTTTACTACCTCAAGCTTCTTATTCTCAAGAAATACATTTCCATATAATTCAAAACATCTCTATTATTAGAGGACAAATGATTTTTACTACCTCAAGCTTCTTATTCTCAAGAAATACATTTCCATACAATTCAAAACATTTCTATTATTAGAGTTATGTTTGTATTAGAGTACATACATTTCTTTTAATAAACAGTCAAAATTTTCTCTGTCCTTACTGCTTTCCTAAAGTCTTAACAAAGAATCCTACAGTCTACACTGCTTCTCTTCTCATATAAGAATTAAAATTGCCCCTCATGTTGGTCTTTATGCTGGCATCTGTTCTAAACTACCTGTTTCTTTCATAATTTTCTGCCATCAAATTATTTCACTCCGCACATCTTTATGACCTATTGAAGTACTTACCTAAAAACCCCAAATCTTTCCCAGTACATCTTTGAAAATTCTTTCAGTCTTCAGAAATTTCTTGAGTCAGGAATCCATCTACTTTTGGCCTATATGTGCTCACTACTCTTTCAAACTTTCCCTTTAAATTCAGGATTATATTTCTAGCACTTTGACTAGCTCCTTGACTGTCACCTCGTAATAGCCAACATTTAAAAAGATCTCAGTTTTTAGCTTTTCTGCCATATTTAATAACACTGCAGCACATCCCAGTCTTTTGAAAATTGTATTTAGTTCCCATTCCTATTCTCTGCTATATACTGATATTCCAGCCTTTTAAGAAGATTCCTCTTTATTGACTGTTAATAAAGGATTAGGTCATTGTTACCACTACAGTTCTGACCACTGAAATGATCCAGCATATGTGCACTGTGTACTGTGCATTGTGCTTTAGTAAAAATAAAAAAAAATCCAATTATGGGTCATTCATGCCTCTTCCATGTCTTTCCAAATGATCTTTTCATTCATCTCTTCTAACGACTAAAACAAGGTTCTGCCTGTGCATTTCTTCCACGCCCTTATACTCTGGCTCACCAGCTACATCTGAAGCCAAATTGTGTGTATTATTTTCTTCAGGTTACTAACCTTGACATTCTCACTTAACTCTTGAAGTGTTTATTTCCTCAAGTTTTGGCTTGCACTCAGGTACAGGCAAGGCAGTCTCCTTATATAGACTTGGTTCCAGAGACCAAGGTGGGCTTGCCCTGGTGGCTCAGTGGTAAAGAATCTGGAGATGCGGGTTCGATCCTTGGGCCAGGATAATCTCCTGGAGAAGGAAATGGCAACCCTCTCCAGTATTCTTGCCAGGGTAAATCCCATGGACAAAGGTTATAGCCCATGGGTTCAAAAAGAGTCAGACACAGCTGAGTACACACATATACATACATACCAGAGTTCAAGAAAGTAAGGCATTTTTTGATACTGAACTCTGAAAAAGTGCTGTGTATCTACCTTAAGTGAACAGTCACAGTATTTATATACTTGCTCTACCATTTACGAATATGAGGCCTCAAAGCAATTCCACAATATGTTGATAAAGAGTGGGCATCTAATCTTATTGTAGTTGCTACACATAAAGAACTGTTTTGCTCTCCTTGCTTTCAACATTTTTCTCTTTGTCTCTGGCTTTCAACAGGTTGTGCTATCTAGTCGTGACTCCCTTATGTTTTATTCTCTGTGGTTTTTGTTGACTTTCTTAAGTATGTAGATTAATGTAGGCTTTGAATTTAAAACACTTTCAGTCATTATGCCTTGAAATACTTTTCTGTACCTCTCTTTCTCTCTTCTCTGGCTATCCATTATGGGTGCTTTGCCACCTTTCCTGGTGTACAATAGTTCTCTAAGAAATTATCTTAAATTTTTACTACTCTTCAGATTGGATGATCCCTTTTAACCTGTCTTCAAGTATAACTAATGGTTCTTTCTGCCAACTCTAATGTTCTGGAAAGTACCTATAAGGAATCTTTCAGTTATTGAATGTTTTAATTTTAGAATTTTCATTTTTTAATATAATTTTTCATCTTTTTGATATCACTATATTGTCTCATTGCATCAAACTTCCTTTAATATTAAACATGGTTTCTTTGAACATATTTACAATACTTTGGCGCAATACAACTCATATTTTAAAAACATATTTATAATAGGTGCTCTGATTTTCTTCTAAGTCCAACATCTGGAATCCCTTTGGACAGTTTCCCTAATAAAAAACAAACCCACAAATGTTTAGCTGGCAAAGTGAGGGCTAAGAAATAGGAGTAGTGTATTTGTAGAAAACATTTTTTTAAACCATTTTCAGGATTTTCTTCTCACCACACTTCATATATCCAGTCTTTTTTGTATGTATCATAAAAAGAAGGAGTCAGAAAAAATAGAAAATATCTCCCGTAATCTTCAATATTCTTCATAAAACTGTTCCTAGCAGACCTCCTCTAGTCTTCTGTTAATAATGCTATATGAATTATTTTGTGACTAATGCTATGTTCAAATATTATACTTATTTATATATATCCATAGTATATTTTGGACAAAGCAGGCAAATAATTGGAAATAAACTGAAATGTATAAAATCTATAATACACAGATACATGAAGGCCATGTGTTTTTTGGTTTGGGGTTTTGCTTTTTGTTTTTTAACTTACCTTATCTGACATCTTCTCCATAAAAATTCGGGACGTGGATACTTTTCAGTTGTGCTCTCATGTGCTGATGAGAAATTCTACATTCCATTCTCTGGTCCAGTGTATACCTTCAATCACAAAAGTTAAGAGTCATTTCTCCCCACCAAGGCCAATGTTTTTATTTGTACCTCAGTTCATCTATTCTTTATGATAAGTACTCTTCTATGAAATTCTTCATTAATTAGTTTCTGACAAGCTAGTCCTATAATTTTTATCCAAACACTGAATCCAAGTAGCTGTTATCTCATATTCAAATTAAAACTCCCCACCACGTAAGTCTTATTATATTTACCAACAAAATATTACGTGGGGACTCTGGTCTGCTCCTGGTTTTCCATGATGTTTGGTTTTTACAAAACAGAAGTAAAAAATAAAAATATATATATTTTACATAAAAACAATAAAACAGCTCTACACTCTTCACAACAGCATTAACCCTTAATTTCTCAAATCAAATCTGTATTCTCAATGAAAAGTATGAGCCATAGAGGTGAAAAGTAAAAAATTAAATCTCATTAATACTACATTTTAAAAAGGCATTTAAAATTCTCTATTTGCATTTATATTAAGAAACATTCTTTTTAAATGTCAGTGAGTATGCTTTCCAAATGCATTTATTTAAGCATTCCTCTTAATATTTCTGGTCTTATTTTAATAAAACATATCTAATCAAGATATTTTATATTTAATCTAAATATTATAGATAAATCAGACTACATTAATCATTTACATGCAATCAGAACATTAGAAATTTTAGAGCTACATAACTGTTGATTTATCTCAAAGCATGTCAATCAACTTTTTTACTGCATAATTACCACATGAGTTGAGTTGATTAACAGGTTAAATTTAAGACATATATTCCACTTTTTTTTCACTTTAAAAACATTCTCTGACTTATAAGATGGGAGTAAGAGGAATAACAAATTTGTAAAAACAAAAAATTATAAAATGATTTCAACTAGTATGGCTGTGGTTTTACATATTAAACATAGTATATGTAATAAAGCTGGTATATGTTTTCTCTCTTCCATGTAAATACGAGGCAAATAGGAGAAAGAATGATGTGGAAACTATGCATTATTTAAAGGATCATAAATTCCATTATCCTCATTTTCTGTCTCTTCTCAATCACCCATATCTTCTCTGCCATTATGATTAATTGTGCAGGAAAAAAAAAGACTAAAAATGAATTAACCAGTTGTAGGTTTCTCAGTTACATGGAGAAGAAATCAGACAGTACTTAATATCCTGACAATACGTCAGTCAGACAATAAAGGAAAAACCTGTTTAAACTACTTTGTTATCAAGTTGATGAAATAAAACTATTAATTTGTTATACTTTTCAATTATCAGTTAATAACATTTTCCTTTGCTTACTTCATAGTATTTTGAAAAGGAATAATTTTATAATATGGCTCTGTCATCAAACAGCAGAAATCGTTTCAGTGTTACTAATTAAAGATTGAAGGTGGGAGGAGAAGGGGACGACAGAGGATGAGACAGTTGCATGGCATCACCGACTCAATGGACATGAGTTTGACTAAACTCAGGAGTTGGTGATGGGTGGGGAAGCCTGGCGTGCTGCACTCCATGGGGTGGCAAAGAGTCAGACATGACTGAGCAACTGAACTGAATTTAGTGATAATAATAATGTTAAAGCAGTAAATAAATCTAACAGTATATTATGTTTTGTGTAGCAATTCCTAGTTTTAAAGACTACACATTTTATATATTTCACAGTTTCTCAAAATTCTGTGAAACTAGGTGAAAAATGAATTTATGAAAATATGAGACACAATACTACTTATTTAATTATAACCAGGTAGAGTCAGACTACTAGACACTATGCAGAAAATCTCTAAGGCGTGACAGTGAACACTACCTTTTATAGGAAAATGCTAATATTTCTTGATTTCTCGCCAGGTTCCAAGCGCTATTATGTGTACTTTATATGAGACAGATGGAACAGAAAAACCAACTCTGAAATATATGAAGCTTTTTTGTAAGTATATGTTAAACCAAGTGACAATAACCATGAACAATATTTCAGAGAAGTAGAAAAATTTTATGGGTTGAAATCAGTAGTGAAGTCTTTGTGGAAGAGGCACTTGATTTTTCAGAATATATGATGATTTGCATTAGTAAAGATAAAAGAAGAAACACTGTGGAAATAAAAGGTAAAAAACAATTAGTGAGTAAATGAGGGAGTGAGTGAATAAACTATTTGGGACATATGAGCTGTGGAGCAAAAAGAAAATACAAGGCAATAAGTACATAACTGGATTAAATATGTATTTATTACACACCACACCTGCAAATAAAAAGTTCCTTTATATAATGTGTAACTGATCTCATCTTTAAGACTTACTCAGGGAGCAGTAAAGATACTTAATTTTTCTCTAATCCATTAAATACATTAAGTACCCTTGTGGCTCAGACGGTAAAGCGTCTGCCTACAGTGCGGGAGACCTGGGTTCAATCCCTGGGTTGGGAAGTTCACCTGGAGAAGGAAATGGCAACCCACCCACTCCAGTATTCTTGCCTGGAAAATCCCATGGACAAAGGAGCCAGGTAGGCTACAGTCCATGGGGTCGCAAAGAGTCGGACATGACAGAGCGACTTCACTTCACTTTTGCACTGTTTATTCTCTCCAAGTTGTATCTCTGTCTCTCTGCTACTCCCCAAAGTGGTATGAAATATTGATTTTTATGTCCTATTAGCAGCATTAAGAAAAAGAGGACCTCAAAGCCTCAGACTCCTCAGATTGCCTGGTCTCTGTTGTGGAGTCACTGGAGTGATAAGTTCTGTGAACTGGTAAACACTTAAGTTGTAAGTGATTTCAATAACAAGCCCTCTGCAGGGTTTACTGCTATAGTGTGAAATCTGGTTGTGTATCTCTATCCAAGTCTAATGTAATGCATGAGTAATTTGGTCTCACCTTAGCTTTCATCTGTTCTATATATTATAGTTTCCCTGGTGGCTCAGACAGTAAAGAATCTGCCTGCAATGCATAAAGACCAAGGTTTGCTCCCTGGGTCAGAAAGATCTCCTGGAGACGTGAATGGCTACCCACTCCAGTATTCTTGCCTGGAGAATTCCATGGACAGAGAAGCCTGGCAGGCTACAGCAGGCTACAGTCCATGGAGTTCTATGTACTAATCTGTTTTAACCCACATTCTAGGAAGTCACTTTTTTCAATCTAATTCAATCCTCATTTTAGCAGACCTCATGGCACTTCAGGTGGTTTTCATTTCCACTAATCTCTGTGAAATCAATTGGAAGTATCTTGGAAATCAAGTCTAATTTATGCAAAAGGAGAAATGGATGGTGATCAGAAAATGAATAGCTGCCTTCATAAACACAATTATCTACTGTCAAATTTACTGACATAACTATGAAGAGGCTACTATTAAGAGCAAAATGCTATTTCTTTGTAGATCCAGGTTATAGGATGATGCAAAAATCTCCTGTTCTCTGTGTCCCCTTCAATTCATCTAAAACTATTCTTCAACCAAAATCAAGGGAGTAGAAAGCATACACTTTACAATGTCTTTCTTAATTTGGTCTCCATTTCCCCCACAAGTTCTTGGACCAGAAAGGGCACAACTGCTCCCTCTCACTTCCTGTTTTTGAGAAATTTTCTTATGTAAATGTTTATATTATGTCATTAAACTAAATTCTAAGATATCAGTCAGTAAATTTAGTGCAGTTGACCCTTGAAAAATGTGAGGGTTAATTCACATATAATTTATGGTCAGTCCTTTGTATCCATGTATCCAAACAAGACCTTCTAATAAAGCAGTATTTACTACTGAAAAATACCCACATATAAGTAGACTCAGTTCAAACCCATGTTGTTCACAGTGAACTGTAAATACATCTTTATAGGTAAAAACTTTCAAAAGTTATGTCTTGCATCAAAGTTCTATTTATAATGTTAGTGTCAAATCAACAACAACTTCTTTCATTCCTAGCTTAACAATACTATCAACTTCCATTTCTTCCTCTCCAATCTAAAGTACATAGAGATCTTGAATTAATGGTAGAAAATTATATACAAAATATAGATGATAAAAACACAATGATATATATTTAAAATAGCATTCCAATTTTAAGATGTTACCATTAGCTAAGCATAACCTGGGTGGAAGATATGCAGGATCTCTGTGTATATTTCTTACAAATGTAGGTCAATCGACAATGATCTCAAAATAAAAACTTTTAAAAATTAAGGGAAAATGAAACACAAATACTAAAAAAAAAAAAAAAAATGGAGAATAAGGGAAAATTACTTCAATATTAATTAGTGAATAATAAATAGAAGTAGAAGGAAGGTGAAGTCGCTCAGTCGTGTCCGACTCTTTGCGACCCCATGGACTGTAGCCTAACAGGCTCCTCCGTCCAGGGGATTCTCCAGGCAAGAATACTGGAGTGGAATAGAAGTAGAATATGTATTTAAAATTTAGCTACTAAAGGAATTGAATCAACAGTTAAAAATCCCCCAAATATTCTTTTCTTCAATGAATTTAGCAATAAGTACCACTGAACTTTTGTTGATGAAATAATACTATCTTATGCAAAATTACTAAAAACCACACAAAAAATAGAAAATAAGTGAAAATATACTTCTTTTAAACAGTGAAACATCATCTTGATATAAGATCCTGATATTAACACTGCAAAAAAAAGGAAAGAAACTAGTTCTAAGTGTAAAAAAACCTGCAAAAAATAAAATTAAATATATTAAAGGTATGATAAATAAAAATCAAGTTAGATGTATTCAAGAAATGAAAGCCAATTTACTAAAGTAATAAAGAAGAAACATATTCCTAATATGCATATAAGTTATTTTACAAATTTTAACTTATATGCAGAGTACATCAT
>SJYT01036914.1:98251-160230 GCA_006410635.1 Cephalophus harveyi | reverse complement strand
GTCCATTTTAGTTTGCTGATTCCTAGAATGTCAACGTTCACTCTTGCCATCTCCTGTTTGATCACTTCCAATTTGCCTTGATTCATGGACCTAACATTACAGGTTCCTGTGCAATATTGCTCTTTACAGAATTGGACCTTGCTTCTGTCACCAGTCATATCCACAACTGGGTATTGTTTTTGCTTTGGCTCCATCCCTTCATTCTTTCTGGAGTTATTTCTCCATTGATCTCCAGTAGCATATTGGGCACTTACCAACCTGGGGAGTTCCTCTTTCAGTATTCTATCATTTTGCCTTTTCATACTGTTCACAGGGTTCTCAAGGCAAGAATACTGAAGTGGTTTGCCATTCCCTTCTCCAGTGAACCACATTCTGTTCAGACCTCTCCACCATGACCCGTCTGTCTTGGGTGGCCCCACACGGCAGGCTTAGTTTCATTGAGTTAGACAAGACTGTGGTCCATGTGATCAGATTGGCTAGTATTTTGTGATTATGGTTTCAGTGTGTCTGCCCTCTGATGCTCTCTCATAACACCTATCATCTTACTTGGGTTTCTCTTACCTTGGACATGGGGTATTCTTCATGGCTGTTCTAGCAAAACGCAGCTGCGGCTCCTTAACTTGGACGAGGTCGCCCCTCCTGACCTTGAACATGGAGTAGCTCCTCTTGGCCCTCCTGCGCCTGTGTAGCCACTGCTCCTTGGACGTGGGTTTGGTCCTTTCATCCACTTACCTCGGGCGTGGGGTAGCTCCTCTCGGCTGCCACACCTGACCTCGGACACACTAGCAAAGGAATACTCAAAGTTCTCCAAGTTAGGTTTCAACAGTATGTGAACCAAGACCTTCCAGATTTTCCAGCAGGATTTAAGAAAAGAAAAAGTAACCAGATATTAATTGCCAACATCCATCCACTGGATCACAGAAAAACAAGAGAGTTCCAGAAAAGCATCTACTTTTGTTTTACTGACTTTGCAAAAGCCTTTGATTGTGTGGATCACAAACTGTAGACAATCCTTAAAGAGATGGGAATATCAGACCACCTAACCTACCTCCTGAGAAAGCTGTTTGTAGGTCAAAAAGCAACAGTTAGAACCAGACATGGAAACACAGACTGGTTCCAAATTTGGAAAGGAGTATATCAAGGCTGTATATTGTTACCCTGCTTATTTAACTTATATGCAGAGTATATCATGTGAAATGCTGGGCTGGATGAAGCACAAGCTGGAATTAAGATTGCTGGGAGAAATATCAATAACCTCAGATATGCAGCTGACACCACCTTTATGGCAGAAAGTGAAGAGGAACTAAGGAGCCTCTTGATGAAAGTGAAAGAGAGTGAAAGAGCTGGCTTAAAACTCAACATTAAAAAAACAAAGGTCATGGCATTCGGTCCCATTGCTTCATGGCAAATAGATGGAGAAACAAAGGACAGTGACAGACTATTTTTTGTGGCTCCAAAATCACTGCAGATGGTGACCGCATGCATGAAATTAAGACACTTGCTCCTTGGAAGAAAAGCTATGGCAAACCTAGACAGCATACTAAAAAATAGTGGCATTACTTTGCTGGCAAATGTCTGTCTAGTCAAAGCTATGGTTTTTCCAGTAGTCATGTATAGATCTGAGAGTTGGACCATAAAGATAGAGGAAAGCTGAAGAATTGATGCTTTTGAGCTGTGGTGATGGAGAAGACTCTTGAGAGTCCCTTGGACTGCAAGGAGATCCAACCAGTCCATCCTAAAGGAGATCAGTCCTGAGTGTTCATTGGAAGGACTGATGCTGAAGCTGACACTCCAGTACTTTGGCCACCTGATGCGAAGAACTGACTCACTAGAAAAGACCCTGATGCTGGGAAAGATTGAAGGCAGGAGGAGAAGGGGATGACAGAGGATGAGATGGTTGGATGGCATCACCAACTTGATGGCCATGAGTCTGAGCAAGCTCTGAGAGTTGGTGATGGACAAGGAAACCTAGCGTGCTGCAGTCCGTGGGGTCACAAAGAGTTGAACACAGCTGAGTGACCGAACTGACTGTTCAGTGTTGGACCAAAAGTGAATTTTCTTGTGTCTGAATCCATTGTCAAAACATCTCAGGCCATTTAATTGGGAATGTTCCTGGTATCATATTCACATTAAATATTTTTTTTCTTATATTTGATCATTTTCCTAAAATCCACCAGTAATTTAAGTTGCTTCACGTTTAGGCCATTATATTCCTGCATAGTAATTGTATTTTTTCAGAGTTTCTAGTTGCTTTTCTTTTTATCTGGCCTCAGTTTTTAAATCCTTTCTCTTAGAGCTCATTGTTAAGTTCTACTCAGTCAAGTGACTCCCTCCCTCTTTCCTCCCTAACCTTCTGTCCTCTGTTTTTTCTGTTAAAAACCTGTGTACTCCTGTTCCAGTCTGGACTAGAGTTTTTCACAATTGCTACCCAGCCTTAATCTCAGAACTTCCCTTCACTGATCTGCTAGGCTGAGTGTGCTTGTTCTCCTGCTCCATGTTTTATTTACTCTTACGTGTTTCATTTTTGTTAATAGAGTATAACCTGCAGTGACTTTTCAAGTAAGAATATGTGCACCATAAGCTTTCTGAGAACTCCAAGGACAGTGGAACCTGTCCGGCTACCATCTTTGAGGTCACAAAGGGTCGGACACTACTAAGCGACTAACACACACACACACACACACACACACACACACACACAAGCTTTCTGAATTAATCTTATGCTTTAAAGTACCTTGATTTTTTATCAGACTTTATTGACACACTTACTTTGTTTCAAATACTAGTTGAAAATTATTTTTTCCTAAAAATCTTAATGGTATTAGCCACCATTGTTTTCTGACATCAGGTCACTGATTAGAAGCTAGTGAATGTCTATTCTTTCTTTCATTGTCAGTTTATTTCCTTTCTCTGGGAGTGTTGAGTAGCTGGGTATTGAAATTAACAAAGGTGCTATTAAGTTTGGATTTTTTTCCTATTATTTTTATTAGCCATGCACAGGATATTTAGGGGTCCCATCCATCTGATAACATAACTTTTTTTCAGCCACAAGAAAATAGTTGTCCTTTACTGGTTTAATAATTTTTCCTTTAATTTTATTATTACTTCTTTCAAGGAATCCTACTGGTAAAATTCTGGATCTTTTGATTTGAGCATCATTATCTCATTCCTTTCCTATTATTTTGTTTTTATTTTTATTGCTATTCTTAAATATTCTGAGCTATATCCTTGACTTTATATTTTAGATTTTCTATTGATAGTTTTTAAATGCTTGCAATCATATCTTTAATCTCTAAGAGTGATTTCTTGTACTTTTTTTTTGTTTTTACCCTCCTTCACAGGAATCCCTACTTTATGAGTAAAGTATCTTCACGAATCCCCCTGGCTATATTAATTAGAATGCTCTTTTTAAATTTTATTTATTTTTTAATTGAAGGATAATTGCTTTATGGAATTTTGTTGTTTTCTGTGCAACCTCAACATGAATCGGCCATAGGTATACATATATCCCCTCCCTTTTGAACCTCCCTCCCTTTTCTTATTTTTTTGAATTCTCTCTCTTTTTTTCTTTATGAAAGTATATATTTCTGTTTTAGATTTGTAGGTCATTTTCTAAGGTACTTAATCTTCTCATAAGCATAGCAATTTGTGGTACTCTCTTCACATTCAATTGTGAGTTTCCATTGCTATTAAATTGTTAAGGCCATTTTCCAGCTACATTGGTCTCTAAGACTCAGCTTTTTTATGACTTTCAAAGACACATTTTTAAAAGGAGCAGTTCATTGTTCAGGGAAATCATAGGTTATTCAACTAGAAAATCTGAAAGAAAAATTTGTAGTCAAAATTATTCCTGTCTTTCCAGCTTTAGGACTCGGTCTTTTTAAAGAGTACTTCCAGAGTCCAAATACTTGGAATGTTCTGTAGGCTTATAGCTCTTCTAACTGACCTAGAGAAGCTGTACTAGATGGAATATAATAGGTTGAAAATATTAAAGAAGAAAATGACAGCAGTAATTTTTATATCAAGTGCATCTACCCTGGCATAAGGAAGCAAATGAAGTCAATAGTCTCATTATTAAAAATCACATTGGAATAAACTGGGACAGCAGAGTGGCTGTTTTTGCATCCATAATATCTTAGGAATATTACTATTATTGCCCTCACTCTTTTATGTTATAATTATTAAATGAATTATTTATCTCTCCTCATATTAATATATTTGGTCCACTGCATTGTGTTCATTCTTGAGTAAGTAGTGTTTGTCATACTTCAGAGTAAGTGGCAGATAGTGTTTGTTGACTAAATGACTGAATAAATAAGCCAATGAATGAATGAAGATTCTTGTTTCCCATTTAATTGTTACTTTACCTGGGCAAGGCATTTAACTTGTCTATCAGCTTCCTCATTGTGATATAAGAATAATGTATATATACTTTTATTTCTTTTCTGTGGTTTCATAAAAACCCAAGTACTTTAAGATATACTAGTGCCATTTCCTTCTCCATTATAATGGAGAAGGAAATGGCAACCCGCTCCAGTATTCTTGCCTGAGGAATCCCAGGGACGGAGGAGCCTGTTGGGTGCTGTCTATGGGGTCGCACATGATCGGACATGACTGACGCGACTTGGCAGCAGCAACAGAAGTGCATTATAAAAATCTATGCTGCATATACATGACTTTTATTATTATCATTATCATAATCTTATCATCACCTTCATTATCATCATCATCAACATCATTTACATCTTTCTAAATCAAGCAAGGGCCTTTTTCTATTTAGCCAAATCTACCTATTTGATAATGCTTTCCAAGTTTACCTGTCTTTATTTTCTACCTTTTAATTACTTAATATTCAGAAAATGCTTGCTAGATTTTATAAAGAAAATATAAATTGGGGTAATAATATAATGGCCTAATATCTTCAAAAACTTTCTAGATGACTAACGTAAATGCTATTTTTAAAAATAGTAGGGATAATAAACACAAAGAGTATATATAATATATATAATTTTTATGCTTTTCAAAGTATCTTCACAGGAATTTATACATTTAATTATTATTATTGAATGATGATATAGTTAAGTGATGTTCTGTTATTCCAATTTGAGTGATGAGAAAGCTGAAAGCCAAAAGGTTAAGTAATTTGTCTGAGGTCAGAGTTAATCACAGAAGTGATAACAGAGCTCATGTACAATCCCCTAATTTAGTATTATTTTATTATATGACATCAACATATACATCCAAATTTTAATTTGATCACTGCTTTTTCAACAATAAAATTTAATGTTTTTCTTTAATAATGGAAGAGGCAGAGTGCAGAGAAAATCAAATGTACTTGGCTTCTTTCATCTTATCCACCAGCTGTTCTTAGTTCTAATTTATAAAACTGCATTAACTGGACCCCTGAATAATGAGGCTTTAATGACAGAACAGAATTACTAATTCTTTTTCCTTAGCCAATTTTTCCTTGGCCAATGAACTAATTATTGAAGAGAACTTTATTATATTTTTCCCAGTTCACTTTTAGACAATCAAAGAATCAGGAAGGAACATGATAGTGTCTAGGGACAATTACTGCAACTCTTTTGCTTCAGTTTAAAAGACACTCTAAAAAAAGACAAAGTGATGGGAAATGGGTGTTACTTTCTACAGATAGAGTACTGCCTGACTAATACGGCCAAAGAGCAAAGTCATTTATGGGGAACCATTGTCTCCAGCAATATCGTTAAAGAAAATGAATGCTTTTAAACCAGATGGAAATGTTAGAGAGTTGGACCTAAATTAGGGAATCCATTGGCCACCTGTGAATCTCAAGCTACATGCATAAGGCTGACCTGATTAACTGTTTTGAAAATTGCCTTTGCAGTGAAATTTAGAGCACACAAGGAGAAAGATGGCTTTCTGAAGATATTGAAAGCTTGGCTCTAAGGGTGGAAATCTGAGATTTGTACTGGACCACCCAACTCAACCACCTCTATCCCCTATTTAAGGAATAGTAATTACCTTTGTTGAAAGATGCTTATGTTATAGGAACCATTGAATGTTTTCCATATATTATATCAAATCTTGCCAACAATCGTATAAGGTGAGATGAGGAAGCTCTAAGTCAGAGGAAGCTTTGAGTAAAAATAATGATATTGATATTGGAAATAGTTTTTATGTAGTGACCATGATTTTTTTAACCCTCCAAACAACCTATTGCTACAGGTGCTATTCTTTTTGTTCCCAATTTACAGATATGGAAACTGAATCCAAAGATACTAAGTAACTAGCCCAAGGCTATATTTGCCCAGGAGCCAGAATTTGAACCTAGTAATATAGTTATGGAGACTGTATCATTGATCACAGTGCTAAACTGACAAGAACTAAGGGGTATGGATCAATTCACCACATAATATTGTGTTGGCCAACAAAGTTCATTTGGGTTTTTCTGCGCCATCTTGTGGAAAACATCTTTATTGAAATTATCTCTGACTCCTTTTTGCCTATTTCTTTCAAGGTGATTTATCCTAGAATATCAGTCTTGAGGAAGAAAATACTTCACAGAGCAAGAACGAAAAGGCAGAAATAATTATGCTTAAGAAGGGCCTGGAGATAAGCTCTGCTTTGTCTTGTAAATATCTTTTTATCTCATTTAAAATATTTCAAAGCAAACTAGTTAAAAATCTCTATGTGCTTCACATGGAAGTAGTTTTGTTTGTTTTGGGGTCGAAAATATACTGGAAAACTATCTTCTAAGAGATGTTATGGCAAAATGAGAGTGAGCACAGGCCTTGTTGCTGAGGACTCACAGATTGTAGAGAGTCTAACTTACTTAAACTTGCATTTTCTTATATCTGAAGTGAAAATAATAACATGATCACTCCATGGTTGATGGAAACAGTAGATATAACAAGTGTCAGGTGTACAACTTCAATGCTTGGAAAACAGTAGATATAATGAATGGTGGTCATAGTTATTAAATCAAGTATTGCCTTATTAAGCACCTACTATGTGTTAGTCAGGGCTTTCCAAGTGCTCAGTGATAAAGAATCTGCCTGCCAACGCAGGAAACACAGGTTTGGTCCTTGGATTGGGAAGATCCCCTGGAGAAGGAAAGGGCAATCCATTCCAGTATTCTTGCTTGGGAAATCCCATGGATGGAGGAGCCTGGTGGACAGCAGTCCACGGGGTTACAAAAGGGTGAGACACAACTTAGTGACTAAACAACAATAAAGTGTTGATGATTATGCTAGATGCTGAACCATAGGATAGACAATCTCTGCAAATAGACAATCTCTGCATTCTAGAAGCTTATGATGTTGTGGGGTGAGGAATACTAACAAAGAGGCAATCCCTGCAGTGTAAAAAAGGCTTTGAGGTGATAAAAACAAAGTACTATACGAATATATATTAGTAGAAGGGTCACTGAACCTAGAATTAGAAAATCAGAGAGGTCTTACTGAGGAAAGTATCTTTAAGAGACCAAGCATAAGTAGAATTCTAGCGGTCAAAAGGTAAAAGTAAGAGTAGAGGATAATTCTTAGTAGAATAATCAGTATATCTAAAGTCTTGGAGGTAAGAACAAATACAAACACTCCATGTTCAGAAAACCTGAAAAAGAAAAAAAATCATGGTGGGGATTGAAGGTGATAGAGTAATGGGGAGGCAAACTATGAATTGAAAAGAATGAATCACTATTGACAATGGTATATCAGCCAATACTTAAATCATAACATAGCAGATACTAAGTTATTGTTAAGTATAGGGAGTTATTTCTATCTTGCTATTTTTCTGAGATAACCAGTACTTTTCTACCAAGATATCCTTTGGAAAGAAAAGTGTGTGTCACATAGAAGCACTTCTGAGTTTTCCTTACAAGTTCATATTGCATCTGAAAATCTCCCAAGTGGTATACATGTCACAAAATCTTTAAAGTTAGAATTATAACATGGGATTAGTATTTACTTCCAACAAATTGAATGGCTTCTCTAAACTAGAGCATTCTAGTTTTCCCATGAGGGTGTCAATTTCATTTCCTTTAATTAAGAGTGTCTGTTAAAAGAGTCCAAGATCCTGTCTGGATGAGCCAAGGGGAGCTATGCGATCAGAGACTGGAGCACAGAAACACACACATGAACTCTTTCCAAAGCAGCTGTTTGAAATGGTCCAGAAACATCCACAAGCTGCAACTTTGATCAAAGAAAAATAAGGGATAATCCCCACGTCAAACTGAATTCTCCATGGGTATTTGTGGCAATTTGACTGAAAATTGTATACTATCAAATCCCCATGGTGTATGTTTGAGGTTTGAAAAGACATGAATAATCGACGATGATGGAAATCTGTGAAGTCCAAAGATATTTATTAACAGAACTTATTTTACTTTTCCCAAGCCAGAGAGACAAAAAGATTTTCTCTGTTTTTCTTTAAATACTTGGTCCATTCCAAAGAGAATAGCTGGATAATCTCCAGCCAGGCAGAAATACTGACTTACCATAAATGCATAAATGTGGGACAACAATGTGGTCCCAGCTATTGGCTTTGTGAGTGGTTAGAATCTCTGGACATTACTATCCATTTGAAAATTATGTCATGTGGTCTTTTGTATTAATTGACTCCTTATGTCCCATCTTCCCTGATCTACATCTGTCCTAAGAGAATATATAAGGGACTAACTAAAACTTGTGCTGTATAAGACTATCAAATGGGAGTTTTTAGTCCAGTCTATTGCCTGTATGTTGAGCCATTCCTTTCAAGCCTGAGTTTACATTTAGCTGAACAGAGGCAAATCTGACCATGCACAGTGGAAGTGTCAGATGTATGAATAGAAGCATTGCCCAGCAATCAAACAAAGATGCCAAAAAGAGAAGCGAGGACAGTCCAATTTTGGGGACCCTCAGCAGAGTAAATGGAGTGACTAATGACCAGAAATAAGCCTTGATCAGGGCGCACTCTGATATGGCTGTGCTTGGGAGGCAGTCAGACAAACCAGAGGTTGGAATTCAGCTTTGCCATTCAACAAGCTGTACAGCCTTAGGCAAGCTGGTTACTTAGTCTAAGTTGTGGTCACTTCACCTTTGAAACTGGGAGAATGGTACCTAATTTCAGACTTATTTGAGAAGTCAATAAGATGACATGTAAAATACTTAGCATGGTTGTTTTCATCACATGGTAATTACTGCTGCTACTGCTAAGTTGCTTCAATCATAACTACTATAGTTTATTATTATTATTGCTGTTATATTGTTATTAATAAAAATATTAGTGGTGGAGACCATAATTATCACCATCACTTGATGTCTCTTCCTATCCACTTAGTTTATTTAATTTGCTTTAGAATTACCTAACTGCTTGACTCATGATGTAAACAGTCCCAGTGTACTATTGCATGTGTGCTAAGTTGCTTGGGTTATGTCTGACTCTTTCCAATCCTAGGGACTGTAGCCTGCTAGGCTCCTATTTCCATGGGATTCTCCAGGCAAGAATATTGGAGTAGGTTGCCATGCCCTTCTCCAAGGGATCTTCCTGACCCAGAGATTGAATCCTGAGTTTCCTGTATCTCCTGCATTAGCTGGCCAGTTCTTTACCACTATTGCCAACTGGGAAGCCCAGTTTATATGTAGGAAGCATATATTAGATATAGATACAGATATAGATATGTGTATATATTATATAAGGATGTAATGATCAAATAGAGTAAATAAATAAATTAGAATACAATTGAATATAGATATGTAAATAAGACTTAGGATATCATAAACAGTGGAGTAATTAACTTTCTATAGTGAGAGAATAAAAGTCCCAAGGTGTAACAATCACAAACTCAGGTCTGTATCTATGGCCTTTTAATTGTATGTTAGATATAGTTTAAAATAATCTTTTTTTTTTTCTCTTCTGTCATTTCAAACACAGTCGACCAACTGTGAAAATTCTTACATGTAGTTGAGTTATTAATTTAAATAAGACCTTTTCCTGATGGCATAAAGGAGAGAAAAAAGAAATGAAAAAAATTAGATTGTTATGCTCCTGGACTTTTTTATTTTTGACAGTCCTCATTATAGATTTTGAAAACAGTGGATTTGGGAAGACTGGTCATTTATTTTTCTCTTTTCTTGCTCTAGATCTAAATTTACCTTATTAACTTAATTTATTCATTACACCAAGTTCCATATACTCATTACTTGAAGATTTTAAAAAGGAATATAATAATGTGGACAAAGGATTATCTAACAGTAGCATTCTATAGCAAAGTGATCAAGTTAAATACTTAGGGAACTTAAAAAGTCTAATGGCCTGGTTGCTACATTAAAGATGTATGGCTTACTTCTCATCTGATGAGGACATTTCCCTAAATTATAATGTTAATTTAGCCCTATAATATAGTTATCCCACGCTATAAATATGTGAGTAGTTTGACCGATTTGGTTGATTTCTTTGTCTTAATTTTGTTTGTGAGGTTGCATCCATTTCACAGTATCCTCTTAAGATGGAATGATGAGACCAATAAGGCAGAAATGCCCAAGTTTCATAAGACATCTTGGAAACTAGTTTCCTGTAAGTGATACCAAGAAACTTAAATACCTGTGGGGTGTTTGCAATGTCTTTAATGAAAAGATCATCATACTTGATAACTAGAAAGACTGAGCATAGCTTCTTGTATGCAGTTATCTTAACTAAATCATATTAGTAGGTATCGAATTCCTGCTGCTGCTGCTGCTGCTAAGTTGCTTCAGTTGTGTCCGACTCTGTGAGACCCCATGGACTGTAGCCCACCAGGCTCCTCTGTCCCTGGGATTCTCCAGGCAAGAACATTGGAGTGTGTTGCCATTTCCTTCTCCAATGCATGCATGCGTGCTTAGTCGCTTCAGTCATGTCCGACTCTGCACGACCCTGTGGACAGCAGCCCACCAGGCTCCTCTGTCCACAGGATTCTCTAGGCAAGAAGACTGGAGTAGGTTGCCATTTCCTTCTCCAACTGAATGCCTAAATTATAATAATACATTTTCGGAGAACCATGAAGAATATAAATGAATAAGGGAACAGATTTCTCTTCTTTAAGACATTTTATGTTTCAGTCAAAAGGAATATCTTCCCTCTAGCCACTGTTAGAAAACAGTCTGCAATCTGGTGTTAGAATTTTATGTTCAAGGTCATACTCATTTCTGATACACTATTATAGAGTGCTTCCCAGGTGACCCATTTGGTAAAGGATCTGCCTGCCAATGCAGGAGACGCAGGTTCAGTTCCTAGGTTGGGAAGATCCCCTGGAGTAGGAAATGGCAACCCACTCCAGCGTTCTTGCCTGGGAAGTTCCATGGACAGAGGAACCTGGCAGGCTACTGTCCATGGGTCCCCAAAGAGTCAAACACCACTGAGCAATGGAACACACACACGTTGTAGAGTGAAGTAGATGAGGATGATTTCAGAGAGGAGGACTTTAGAGACAGAATAGGATGTAAGCAGGCATGTATACAAGAAATACTGTATACAGTGACACAGTATGGACAGAAGCAGAGTTAAGAAATAATATGCTAAATACTATTATTTTAAGGGGACTTCATGAGACAGCATATATTTTATTTTAGGAAATGTAGAATAAGGTTTGACTCATTATTAGCTGCTTTATACTCTACCACTGGAAACTTTGTCCAGAGATGATCATTCATACCATTAATTAGTAAGATTTATAGTTCCTTGTGATTAGAGTCTATGAAGATATCCTTATTTCTGCTCTCCCATGACCCTGAATATTTTGGTTACATAATGGGCTTTTGACAAAAGTTCATTCATCAGACTAGAAATGATCATTTTTATTTACATGTTGTTTACAAAGCAACAGTATAAAATTTTATTAAGCTAAATAGTTCATGTATATTTTTTCAGACAAAAGAACTATTTAGCTTAATATGGAATAGAAATCTTTTGTAGGTTTTGACTGTTGGTGGTTTTATGTTTTATGGAAAGCATTTAACTATATTTCAGCAAGGTAAACATAAAAGAAGGTTAAAAGGAGCAGTCTTTTAGATAGCTAGTGTTTGACAGCATAAATTGAATCTGTCCCTTATCTTATAAAGGCAGAATACACTGAGAATGAATGAAGAAAATTGGACTTCTAAAATGATAAAATATTCAATAACTCTACTGGAACAAAATCTTGTTTTTCATAACTTGATTTCTAATCAAATTTATGTTCTGTGAAAAAAATAATACTTCAGAGAAAACACTTCAGTCTTCTACTTCATTTTAAAACATGACAAAAACAATGGCACTATAACAATTGGAAGCACTAATTGGGTTTCTGCACTGTGCCTACTTTTATTTAAGTGCTTTGCATGTTTCTTTGCATATCCGTACAGTGCCTTGGTTTCACAGGCAGTGAAAGTGAGTCTGACAAAGATCAACAAATGCCCAGGGTTCTCAGCAAGTACAAAACAGCTCTACTTGAAATCCAAGGTCTCTCTGATCTGAAAGCTCATGTGTATTCCCTATGTCAGTATTTCCCAAACTGTCATTTATCAGGCTTCCCTAGTGGCTTAGACAATAAAGAGTTCGCCTGCAATGCAGGAGACTCGAGTTCAGTCCCTCAGTTGGGGAGATCTCCTGGAGGAGGGCATGGCAATCTACTCCAGTATTCTTGCCTGGAGAATTCCATGGAGAGGTGAGCCTGGTGGGTTACAGTCCATAGGGTCGCAAAAGTTAGATAAGACTGATTGACTAACACAGCAGATTGACTTTTAAAATATCTGAATACTATCTGGACTCTTTTTTATTGTGATAGAATGCGTGTGACATAGAATTTACCACTTTAACCTTTCTAAAATATTCAATTCAGTGACATAAATATATCACATCATTATGCAACCATCATCATCCATCTCTAGGACTTTTTCATCATCCCAGACTGAAACTTGATACCTGTTAAGCACTAACTACCCATTGCTCCCTACCCTTCATCCCTGGAGAACACTATTTTAATTTCTGTCTCTATGAATTCAACTGACTTAGGTAACTCATATATGCAGGATCACATAATATGATTTGTATTCTGTGACTGGCTTATTTCACTTAGCACAATGTTTTCAAGACTTATCCATGTGGTAACATGTATTAAAATTTTATTCTTTTTTCCCTCTACCTTTGTTAAGGCTTATTTCTATTGAACTGTTTTATACATATTTGTTCTTTTTGAGTCTTTCAGTCCTGTCCAACTCTATGACCCCATGGACTGCAGCATACTGGGTTTCCCCTAACCTTCACCATCTTCTGGAGTTTGCTCAAACTCATGTCCATAGAGCTGATGATGCCATCCAACCATCTCATCCTCTATCGTCCCCGTCTCCTCCTGCCTTCTGTTGTTCCTGGCATCAAGGTCTTTTCTAATGAGTCAACTCTTCCAATCAGGTGGCCAGAGTATCGGAGCTTCAGCTTTAGTGTCAGTCTTTCCAATGAATACTCAGGATTGATTTCCTTTAGGATTGACTGGTTTGATCTCCTTACCATTCAAGGGACTCTCAAGAGTCTTCTCCAACACCATAGTTCAAAAGCATCAATTCTTCAACATTCAGCCTTCTTTATGGTCCAACTCTCACATCCATACATGGCTACTGGAAAACCATAGCTTTGACTATACAGACCTTTGTCAGAAAAGCTATGTCTCTGCTTTTTAATATGCTGTCTAGGTTTGTCAAAGCTTTTCTTCTGGGGAGCAAGTGTCTTTTAATTTCATGGATGCAGCCACCATCTGCACTGATTTTGGAGCCTGAGAAAATAAAGTCTGTCACTGTTTCCATTGTTCCCCCATCTATTTGCCGAGAAGTGATGGGACCAGATGCTATGATCTTCATTTTTTGAATACTGAGTTTTAAGCCAGCTTTTGCACTCTCTTCTTTCACTTTCATCAAGAGGCTCTTTAGTTCCTTTTCACTTTCTGACATAAGAGTGGGTTCATCTGAATATCTGAGGTTATTGATATTTCTCCTGGCAATCTTAATTCCAGCTTGTGCTTCATTCAACCTGGCATTTCACATGATGTACTCTGCATAGAAGTTAAATAAGCAGGGTGACAATATACAGCCTTGATGTACTCCTTTTCCTATTTGGAGTCAGTCTGTTGTTTCATGTCCAGTTCTAACTGTTGCTTCTTGACCTGCTTACAGCCTTCTCAGAAGGCAGGTTAGGTGGTCTGCTATTCCCATCACTTGAAGAATTTTCCCCAGGTTAATTTGATCCACATAGTCAAAGGCTTTAGCATAGTCAATGTTCAAGCAGATGTTTTTCTGGAATTCTCTTGCTTTCTCTATGATCCAGGGGATTCTGGCAATTTGATCTCTGGTTCCTCTATCTTTCTAAATTCAGCTTCAATATCTGGAATTGCTCAGTCAATGCACTGTTGAAGCCTATCTTGGAGAATTTTGAACATTACCTTGCTAGTATGTAAAATAAGTACAATATTGTGTGGTAGTTTGAACATTCTTTGGCAGTGCCTTTCTTTGGGATTGAAATGAAAACTGACCTTTTCCAGTCCTGTACCACTGCTGAGTTTTCCAAATTTTTGGGCATATTGAGTATAGCCCTTACACAGCATCATCTTTTAGGATTTGAAATAGCTAACCTGGAATGCCATCACCTCAACTAGCTTTGTTCATAGTGATACTTCCTAAGGGCCACTTGTCTGTCTCTAGGTGAGTGATTACACCATTGTGGTTTTTGGGTCTTTAAGATATTTTGTATAGTTCTTCTGTGTGTTCTTGCCACCTCTTCTTAATATCTTCTGCTTCTGTCAGGTACATTATTGTCCTTTTTTGTGCCCATATTTGCATGAAATATCCCCTTGATGTCTCTAATTTTCTTGAAGAGATCTCTAGTCTTTCCCATTCTGTTGTTTTCCTCTATTTCTTTGCATTGATCACTTAGGAGACTTTCTTATCTCTCCTTGCTATTCTTTGGAACTCTGCATTCAAATGAGTATATCTTTCCTTTTCTCCTTTGCCTTTCACTTCTCTTTTATTCCCAGCTATTTGTAAAGCCTTGCAAGACAACCATTTTGCCTTTCTTTTTCTTGGGGATAGTTTTGATCACTGCCTCCTGTACAATGTTAGAAACCTCCATCCATAGTTCTTCAGTCAGTCTATCAGATCTTATCTCTTGAAACTGTTTGTCACTTCCACTGTACAATCTTAATTTATTTGATTTAGATCATACCTAAATAGCCTCGTGGTCTTCCCTACTTTCTTCAATTTAGTCTGAATTTTGCAATCAGGAGTTCATGATCTGGGCCACAGTCAGCTCCCAGTCTTCTGTATAGAGCTTCTCCATCTTCAGTTGCAAATAATATAATCAGTCTGATTTTGATATTGACAAGGAGATCCAACCAGTCCATTCTGAAGGAGATCAACCCTGGGATTTCTTTGGAAGGAATGATGCTAAAGCTGAAACTCCAGTACTTTGGCCAGCTCATGAGAAGAGTTGACTCATTGGAAAAGACTCTGATGCTGGGAGGGATTGGGGGCAGGAGGAGAAGGGGACAACTGAGGATGAGATGGCTGGATGGCATCACTGACTTGATGGACGTGAGTCTGAGTGAACTCCGGGAGATGGTGATGGACAGGGAGGCCTGGCGTGCTGCGATTCATGGTGAAGAAGGCTGAGCACCGAAGAATTGATGCTTTTGAACTGTGGTGATGGAGAAGACTCTTGAGAGTCCCTTGGACTGCAAGGAGATCCAACCAGTCCATTCTAAAGGAGATCAGCCCTGGATGTTCTTTGGAAGGAATGATGCTAAAGCTGAAACTCCAGTACTCCAGTCAATGAAGAGTTGACTCATTGGAAAAGACTCTGATGCTGGGAGGGATTGGGGGCAGGAGGAGAAGGGGACGACTGAGGATGAGATGGCTGGATGGCATCACTGACTTGATGGACGTGAGTCTGAGTGAACTCCGGGAGATGGTGATGGACAGGGAGGCCTGGCGTGCTGCGATTCATGGGGTCACAAAGAGTCGGACACGACTTAGCGACTGAACTGAACTGAACCATGTGCCAAAAACTGTGTCATGTGCTTGACAAAGGCTTCATCTAATCACATTTAATCCTTGTCACCTCTTTTGAGCTGTCTCCTATGTGTCCTGCACTATGTTGTGGACTTTCTGTCCGTTATCTTATTTAATCTCCACAATAAATTTATGGAGTAGGTACTACTATTATTTCTGTTTTATAGAGGAGGAAACTAAAACTCAGTGGAATTAAATTATTTGCTTAAGGACATATACATAAAAGTTAGTAGTATTGAAATTTAAAATCAGGTTTTCAAGGAAAGACTTGAGTCCTGTTCACTCTAGGTTGATTTAGGAAGATGGGGAGGAGAGAGAAATGTCTGGTTCAGGCAAAATATTTTTCATCTGATCATTCATTCAACTCCTTTTTCAAGTCATTCAGGTCAAAACTCTTGGAGGCACCCTTAATTTTCACAACCATATCCATTCTATTAGCTAATCCTTCAAAATATAGTGCAATGACCCTTGAACAATGCGGGTTTGAACTGCATAGGTCCACTTATATGCAGATATTTTTTCAATAGTAAATACTACAGTACTACATGATCCATGGTTGGGTGAACTCAGGGATACAGAACCTTGGATTCAGAGGAACTGTGGACTCTGAGGGTGGGCTATAAGTTATATTCAGATTTTTGTCAGCACAGAGGGTCAGTGCCCTTAACCCTCATGTTGTTCAAGGGTTATGGCTATATTGGCTATACTGGCTTATGGCTATATCCATAAGCCAACCATTCCTCCCCACCTCCACTGCCACCACCTTAGTCCAGGCCACCATCATCTTTCGTTTGGATGATTACAACATCTTCCTTCTTTTGTCTTTGCCCTTTATGACAGACACCACTAGCGTCCATTAAAACCACTTGACTCTTATATAGCCAAAGGGGTCTTCCCAGGTGGTGCTAGTGGTAAAGAACCTGCCTGACAATGCAGGAGATGTAAGAGACATGGGTTTGATCCTTGGGTCAGGAAGATCTCCTGGAGAAGGAAAAGGCTACCCACTCCGATACTCTTGCCTAGTGAATCCCAAGGACAGAGGAGCCTGGCGGGCTATAGTCCATAGGGTTGCAAAGAGTTCGACATGACTGAAGCAACTTAGCACACACACATACAGCCAAAGAAATATAGCTGAAAGCACAGCTGTCCTGCTGAACCACATAATCCAACATTGCTTGCAGTTAGCTATGGGCATGTGACTAAGTCTTCATCAATGATATGTTAACAGAAGTGACATGTGCCATTTCTGAGTCAGGGGCTTGCTTCCTCCATAACTTCCTCCTCTTTTTCTATCTGCTCGAACCTGGATATCTGACAATCTTGCTTTAACCTTGCAGACTAGGACAAGGCCCTAATTGATAGTAGAGTGACAACTTGGAAAGAATCCGGGTCTATGAATTAGCATGAGCAATAGACTGGCCCTGTGGACCTGCACTATTCACATTAAGGCTGTTGAGAGAAACAAATTCCTTTGTTCTTTAGTCTTTTTGTTACAGCAATCTAGCTTCATGCTAAGTAATGTGCCCCCTAGAGTACGTACACTACACAGCAACCAGAGTAAACCATGTAGTAACATAAGTCATATTATTGTGCTTCTCTGCTTAAAACCCTCCAGTGGATCCCCATTTCTCAGAGTATAAATGCCAATGTCCTTAGAATGGCCTACAAAGCCCAGTAGGACTTGTCCATCCTCCCACACCTGTATTACCTCTCTGACTCTTATCCAGTCATTTTTCCCACTGGCCCATTCACTGGCCTCTTTTCTATTTTGAACAGGTCAGGCATTCTCCCACCACAGAGTCTTTGCTCATAATATCCCTTCTGCCTGGAAAGCTTTTCCCCAGATGTGTGCCTGCCTCATTCCCTCACTTCATTAAGATCTTGGCTCATGTATCACCTTTCTAGAGAGACCTTTCTGGACTACCCTCTATGAAATAGCACCCCATCACTACCTGGCCCTGGCTTTAGTTTTCTTCATAGCACTGGTTACTGGTTGACATATGTGTTTATTTTCTGCCTCCTCCCTTTAGATTGCACACTTCATAAAAGTAGGAAATTTTGTGTGCTACTAGATCCCTAGTGCCTCAAACAATGCTAGCCCATGCTAGGGACTCGATAAGTTGGTGAATGAATGGCTTTGTTCATTGATCTTCCAACATCCACTAAGTCAGTGGTTCTCTGACTTCAGTATGCAAAAGCATCACCTGAGGTGCCTGTTAAAATGCTGACTCCTGAGGCCATAGCCATTCAGATTCTGATGAAGCTGATATGTAGTCCTAGGAATTTGTTTTTTTGACTCCTACACCCATCTCCTAGAATTATATATATATATACATGGTAAGGTGACACCTCTTAGAGAAACACTGCATTAGGTTGTAAGAATCATGAGGACTTTCTCAATAGTGTATCCATAAGGCCTTGAAGCAGAGAAAGCAATGGCACCCCACTCCAGTACTCTTGCCTGGAAAATCCCATGGACGGAGGAGCCTGGTAAGCTGCAGTCCATGGGGTCGCTAAGAGTCGAACACGACTGAGCGACTTCACTTTCATGCATTGGAGAAAGAAATGGCAACCCACTCCAGTGTTCTTACCTGGAGAATCCCAGGGACGGGGGAGCCTGGTGGGCTGCCATCTATGGGGTTGCACAGAGTTGGACACGACTGAAGCGACTTAGCAGCAGCAGCAGCAACAAGGCCTTGAAGAGTGCCTCACACATAAAGTGTTCAACAAATGTTTTTAAATGATCAATGAACAAATATTTATTGTAGTCTCTAGGTTCCAGGCACTCTGCTAGATGCCAAGATTCATTCATTGTGAGTACTTTATCCTTAAACTTCTGTGCCCAACAGTCCAAGTTGCTGTGACCTGAAAGTCTGCTCAGTGCTGTTACAGTGTGGACTAAGCTATTCTTTTATTTATTTATTTTAATTGGAGGCTAATTACTTTACAATATTGTAGTGGTTTTTGCCATACATTGACATGAATCAGCCATATGTGTACGTTCTTTAAGGAAGTGCTTCTCAAGTTTCATGTTCACACGAATCACCTGCTGTATTTTGTTAAAAGATTCTGATCTAGCAGGCTTGAGATGGGCCTGGGATTCTGCATAGCTTACAAACTCCCAGGTGATGCTGATACTCTGGCCCATCAACCACTTTGAGTAGCAAGGTCTTAGGCTAAAACGTGGAAGTGGGGAGAGCCATCCAGGTGATTGCTGTTTACCAGGGGCACCTTGCTCCTTGGCTGCACAAAACCATCTTGCCTGGAGCCCAATGGTAGCTGCTTAATTTTCAAGCTCTACCAACAACTTTATATGTTTTAATTAAAAAGACCCCAAATCAATTAAGATAGACATCTCTGCAAACTATAAAATTCATGGATGTAAATTGTGTTGTTGTTTTTCTGAGGGGGATGGAATAATGTTCCTGTCTTTGTTTAATTAAAAATTGAGACAAGGGAGGTTTTGGAGGTGACAGGCAGATGTCTGAAAGTGCTACAAAGAGCTTGGATGAGATCATTTCTGTCTCATGAATGTATTAGTCTCCTGAAAGTGAAGTTGCTCAGTGGTGTCCGACTCTTTGTGACCCGTGAACTGTAGCCCGCCAAGCTCCTCAGTCCATGGGATTCTCCAGGCAAGAATACTGGAGTGGGTTGCCATTTCCTTCTCCAGGGGATCTTCCTGACCCAGGGATTGAACCCAGGTCTCCCACATTGCAGGCAGACGCTTTAACCTGTGCACCACCAGGAAAGCCCTTAAATACAAGAATACAGTCTCTCAGAAAACCTCCTATAGAGACACAGAACTTCAGATCTAAGTACTAACATCAAAGATTTCAAGGGAGGAGAGGAAGCCAGGTTGAAAGAAGAAGGGGGAGGAGGCGGGAGAGGGGGTGCTGGATGGCTGAAGCAATAGACATTTATTTCTCACAGTTCTGGGGGTTGGGAAGTTCAAGATCACAGGATCAACAGGGCAGGCTTCATTCTGGGGACCCTTCTCTTGGCTTGTAGGTGGCAGCCTTCTTGCCATGTGCACACATGACCTCTTCATGTATGTGTTTGGGAGAGAGTCCTAGCTCCCTTGTGTGTCTTCCTATAAGGACACCAATCCTATCTGACTGGGCTCTCAGTCTTTTTTTTTTTTTTAATATTTATTTATTTGGCTGCACCAGATCTTAGTTGCAACATGGAGGATCTTAACTGTGTCATGAGAACTCTTTGTTACGGCATGTGGGATCTAGTTCCCTGACCAGGGATAGAACCCAGTCTCCCTGCAGTGAGAGTGTGGAGTCAGCTGCTGGATCACCAGGGAAGTCCCAGGGCCCCCTCTTATGCTTCATTTAACCTTGGCTACTTCCTTAAAGTGCCCATCTCCAAATATAGCCACACTGGGGGGCTAGGAGCTTCAACATACTAATATGGGAAGGACACAGCATTCACTTCATAACAGTAAATAAGACCTACAAACAGTACATCTCTTAATTTAGGCCATCTGTGTGGAATAGTTTGGTCGCCTTTCAAGAAACCTAAAATTTGCATCATCACTTAATTCTTTTGTCTTAATGCATTTAGATTCCAGAAGTTCCTCCTTGAATGCCCCAGAATTAGGAAAACAGTAAAACTACCTAATCCTTGTGAACTTCTAGGTTTTTAACTCTAGGACTCCTTATTTAGGCTTTAGGGGATCTCTGCTGCTAAGTCACTTCAGTTGTGTCCAACTCTGTGCGACCCCATAGACGGCAGCCCACCAGGCTCCCCCGTCCCTGGGATTCTCCAGGCAAGAACACTGGAGTGGGTTGCCATTTCCTTCTCCAATGCATGAAGTGAAAAGTGAAAGTGAAGTCACTCAGTCGTGGCCAACTCTCAGCGACCCCATGGACTGCAGCCCACCAGGCTCCTCCATCCATGGGATTTTCCAGGCAAGAGTACTAGAGTGGGGTGCCATTGCCTTCTCTGTTAGGGGATCTCTGAATTCCCCCAAATTTAATGAAATGTTTATGAATGTAGATCTGTACTGTCTGTGACATTTTTTTCTAGGGAGAGTCCCTAGCTTACATAGAATTCTGAGATGGATCCTGTGATTCCCTTAAGCTTCAAAAGCTTCTTAGATATGAGGCTAATAGAGCTTAGGATAGGGGATTTTGAATGGTAGGGGAGAAGTGCACAACACTTTATTGCATTTTGTTTTATTTGGGGGCTTCTCTTGTGGTTCAGCTGGTAAAGAATCCACCTGCAATGTGGGAGACCTGGGTTCCATCCCTGAGTTGGGAAGATCCCCTGAAGAAGGGAAAGGCTACCCACTCCAGTATTCTTGGCCTGGAGAATTCCATGGACTGTATAGTCCATGGGGTCTCAAAGAGTCGGACACGACTGAGCGAATTTCACTTCACTTTATTTTTATGTGTCTCTTTCCCTCCATTATCTTGTGTCTTCCTTGAGGGAAAGTCATACTCATCTGTGTATCCCTCACGCCTAGCATGATATCTAGCACAGAAAAAGTATTCAGCATATGGTTTTGAAAGCAGGCTGCTTGGATAAGGTGGGAGCTCAAGGAGGTGTGGGTATCTAGGTCCTCACCTAGGTGGGCATGAGCAGAGAAGAGAGAGGGACAAGAGTATCCAGAGAAAACTTCGGTTAATTAATGCCTATTACAGGGCTCAGGGCTTCCCTGGCGACTCAGGTGGTAACGAATCTGCCTGCCATGTGGGAGATCTGGGTTTCATCCCTGGGTCAGGAAGATGCCCTGGAGGAGGAAATGGCAGCCCACTCCAGTATTCTTCCTGGAGAATTCCGTGGACAGGGGAGCCTGGCAGGCTACGGACCATGGGATCCCAAAGAGTCAAACACAAGTGACTAACACTTTCACTTTCACTTCACTTTGCAGGGCTCAACTTTATATATACATGTACTTTTGGGAGGTCATTTTCAATAGAATGTAAAATCCAAGTCTAACATCTCAGCTCTTCTTGTTTCCTAGTTAAGATGTGCTCTTCAATCAATAAAAATGAATAATTTAAATTCAATATCCCTCTGTCACTATCAATAATACTTTTGTGAGTGATATAGTACTATGGTAATTCAATTTGTTAGTCGCTGCCACACTTTCACATGACAGTCTGCTGAAGTTGTAAACTTAATTTACTCAAGGTATTTGACACAAATAACATTGATGGGTTTTGTCTTTAAAAGTATTGATTTTTCCCCCACCCCAAAATATCTCCTCTGTGTTTGTTTTTATTGAGTAAAGAGGCACCTGTCTGGTTAAGGAAACCTTTTTTAAGCTAAGGAAGCCTCTCACTTGGTTTTACACATACCTTTGTTAAACAATTTAGGCTCACAACCTCAGAATTGGGAAAGACCTCAGATGTATTGTTCTGTTTGCCCACTTCCAGGGACAGTTTCTTACCCTCTAGAGCACAGACTCCACTGCTGGATGGCTCTCATAGAAAGTTCTCCACAGAAGGGACAAAACCTCCTATTTTGCAATTCAAACCCATTATTATTAGCTTTCCTGAGTGACACATTGTAAATCTATCCATCAATAGGTTTACTATCAATAGATTTACAATCTATCCTGCTTGCCAATTCTTTCATATATTTGAAGGCTGTTTGCATGTACACCTAAGATTTTCCTTGTTCAAGATAAACTTTCCTAGTACTTTCAATTCCTTTCCACGGTTTCTAGATCACCTCACTCATGTCATACTAAAAAGCTGCAAAATTTACTAGTAATCTGGTAAATGGTTAACAACTAAAATATATAAGGAATTCATACAGCTCAATAGCAAAAAACAGACATTTCCATGTTGATATTTATCAGAATATTGATTTATAATATTAGTGACATTCAGTGATATGGAATTCTACTGTATATGCTCAGATAATGTCTTTATATTGTGCTGTACATGTGCATGCGTGCATTCTAAGTCACTTCAGTCGTGTCTGACTCTGTGTGACTCCATGGACTATAGCTTGCCAGGCTTCTCTGTCTATTGGATTCTTCAGGAAAGAATACTGGAAGGAGTTGCCATGCCCTTCTCCAGGGTATCTTCACGACCCAGGGATCAAACCCAAGTTTCTTATGTCTTCTGCATTGGCTAGTGGGTTCTTAACCACTAGCACCACCTGGGAAGCCCCCATGTTTTGTGGTTTCCTCAAGAATACTTGTCTCTTGTCTTTTTGATAATAGCCATTCTTGCAGGTGTGAAATTTTTGATTTGCATTTCCCTGATTAATGATGGTGAGCATATTCTCATATGCTCGAGAGGCTTCCTCTTGATTGGAGGTAAAGAAAGCTTCCCCTTCTGTTGCCTTGTGAGTATCTATCTTTGCTTAAATTGAGTCCGTATAAGTTGGACTACGCCAAAGAAGGAAAGTAAACAAAGTTTAGGCATAATTTGATTTCACTTTCATTTTTGAACATGCTATGTCATAAATAGGAAGAGTACATGAACAAGGCAAATACAACCATTGGTAATTAATTAAATGTATTTAAAGACTCATATAAACACATGTACTACTAGATTTAAAATATCTTCTTAAACACATATTTGGATGCATTCTTGACTAAGCTCTTGAATATGAAGAATTCTTATGAACATAACCATGTTAAGATAATCTTGAAAAATATTCACAAAACTTCCTTTCATACAACAGTATATTCCCATGAATGTATTCTCCTTGCACCCCCAGTCTAATTCTCTTTCTGCCTCTCTTTCTCCAGCTGTAGCAGAAGAAAGCTAAGGCAGAAATAAATTGAATATCCCTCAAAATGCTATTATGAAGACCAAAAAACCCTAAAACTAAAAAGATGAAAAAACAAGGAACTTAAGTCAGTTGACCAGTCAACAAGTTGACTATGAAGCTGACTGGCAAATTTTGGTGATTTAATTTAGGCTTGTGGGGGTGGGGGATGGAGAAGGAAATGGCAATCCACTCCAGTACTCTTGCCTGGAAAATCCCATGGATGGAGGAGCCTGGTAGACTACAGTCTATGGGGTTGCAAAGAGTTGGACACGACTGAGCGACTTCACTTAGTGGGGGTGGACTGTATTTATGGCTGGGAGACATATCATGTCCTCTGGTGCTGGCCTTGGGGAGTTTATTGCCTTCTCCCTGGTCCTCTCTATCCTCCAGGTAAATTTTCTGCTACTGTCAATCAATAAAGAGTCCCACTCAGTCATAATTATTGAAACTATGTCTAAAATAAAAATGATATTGAGACCTCTCTGGCAGTTCAGTGCACAGAGTTAAGGCTCTGTACTTCCACTGCAGGGAGCTTGGGTTCCATCCCTGGTTTGGGAACCAAAATCCTGCATGCTGCATAGTGGACCAAAAAATAAATTTACCTTCTGAGTAAATTAAACCACATTAGAAGATTGATTCCGTGATGATATAAACTTTTGCTTCTTTGAAACTTGTTTTTTATTTGTTATTTTAGCTTTGTTTTTGCTTATTTCCCTTTATTTCCACGTAATTGCAGATAAATAAGGTTTCTGGAAAAGTGATCTCAAGTTGAAAGAAATATGAGAGATGTACTTCTGTGGTCCTCACAGATACAATAATTTGCTGGGAAGTTTATTTTCAAGTCTACAGAAATCCCCCAAATTTGTTATACTACTGCTAGAATCATTTACATTGCTTGATCTCTAGCTTTACTTTTATCTTCAAAAGAGATCAAGTTTACTTTTTTTTCAAATTTACTTTTGAAATTGAGTTTATTATCACATAATTCTGAAGTTTTGATATGGACTAGGCTCAAGGAAATTGATTTTAGATGCTATATGTTTCTGTCTTGTGCTTTAGGAAGCATTCTGGAGTAGGAAAAGGCATTAAAAGTCCAAACATGTCAGAACACCTAGGCAATCTGGTTCCCCAGCTGGGGAAAAGTGTTCATATCAGATCCCAACGAGGATGATAAATATTAGGGGTAGGTATACTAAGCATGTGGTCCCCAAATGTTAGAGTGCTCCAGAATTGACTGAAGAGCTTGTTAAAACACAAATGATTGGGTCCCAGCCCCAGAGTTTTAGATTCAGTATGTCTGGTTGTTGTCCAGTCAATAAGTCATATCCGACTCTTTGCGACCCCATGAACTGCAACACGCCAGGCTTCCCTGTCCTTTACTATCTCTGAGTTTGCTAAAACCATGGAGTTGGTTATGTCATCCAACCAGCTCATCCTTTATCGTCCCCTTCTGCTCTTGCCCTAATCTTTCCCAGCATCAGAGTCTTTTCTAATTAGTCAGCTCTTTGCATCAGGTGGCCAAAGTATTGGAGCTTTAGCTTCAGCATCAGTCCCTCCGATGAATATTCAGGGTTGATTTCCTTTAGGATTGACTGGCTTGATCTCCTTGCTGTCCAAGGGACTCTCAAGATTCTTCTCCAGCACCACAGTTCAAAAGCATCAATTCTTCAGAGCTCAGCCCTCTTTATGGTCCAACTCTCACATCCATACATGACTACTGGAAAAACCATAGCATTGTCTATACAGACCTATGTCAGCAAAGTGATGTCTCTCCTTTTTAATATGCTTCTAGATTTGTCATAGCTTTTCTTCCAAGGAGCAAGCATCTTTTAATTTCGTGACTGCAGTCACAGTCTGCAGTGATTTTGGAGCCCAAGAAAAGACAATCTGTCACTGTTTCTATTGTTTCCCCATCTATTTGCCATGAAGTGATGGGACCGGATGCCATGATCTTAGTTTTCTCAATGCTGAGTTTTAAGCCAACTTTTTCACGCTCCTCTTTCACCTTCATCAAGAGACTCTTTAGTTCCTCTTCACAGTCTACCATTAGAGTGGTATCATCTGCATGTCTGAGGTTGTTGATATTTCTCCTTGCAATCTTGTTTCTGGTCTGTGAGTCATCCAGCCTACCTTTTCACATGATGTACTCTGCATATAAGTTAAATAAGCAGGGTGACAATTTACAGCTTTGATGTACTTCTTTCCCAATTTTGAAGCAGTCTGTTGTTCCATGTCCAATTCTAACTCTTGCTTCTTGACCCCCATACAGGTTTCTCAGGAGACATAAAGTGGTCTGATATCCCCATCTCTTTAAGAATTTTCCATGTTTTGTTGTGATCCACACAGTGAAAGGATTTAGTGTAGTCAGTGAAGTAGAATTAGATGTTGATTTTTGAATTCCCTTACTTTCTCTATGATCCAACAGATGTTGGCAATTTGATCTCTGGTTCCTCTGCCTTTTCTAAAACCAGCTTGTCCATCTGGAAGTTCTCGGTTCATGTACTATTGAAGCATAGCTTGAAGGATTTTGAGCATTACCTTGCTAGCATGTGAAATGAGCAAAATTGTACTGCAGTTTGAACATTGTTTGACATTGCCCTTCTTTAAGATCGGAATGAAAACTGATCTTTCCCAGTCCTGTGGCCACTGCTGAGTTTTCTGAATTTGCTGGCATATTGAGTGCAGCACTTTTAGCAGTATCTTTTAGGATTTGAAATAGCTCAGCTGGAATGCCATCACCTCCACTAGCTTTGTTCATAGTAATGCTTCCTATGGCTCACTTTACCTCATACTTTAGGTAATCTGACAATACCATTGGGTCATTATCTGGGTCGTTACGACCTTTTTTGTATAGTTCTTCTGTGTATTCTTGCCACCTCATCTTAATCTCTTCTGCTTCTGTTAGGTCCTATGTAGTCATTAATTAATTATATTTTCCTTTGTAAATATCTCTTTCTTCTCTTTATTACAAAAATTTGGCTTCATTAGTTTAGTTAATGGTTCATGTTTCTCTCTCTCCCTCCTGTCATATCTTTAATTGTAATGTATCTTGAATCCTTTAACAAATGTAGAAAATAAATCAGTAGGGGAAGAAATAACCCTTCAGTGCCTGTAATGGTAGGAGGAACAATAGATATAAACATTTGAGTAAATGGCCTTCTACACCCTGTATGCAGGCACCAGTTCCAGAACTCCTTTTCTACTTTCCTTTGGGATAAAATAAATATCATTTTGGCATTGCATGTCTGCTAAAGTGGGTGTGATGTATCTGCTTGTACAGTGAATGGTATTCATTACATATTACCATAATATGCAATATGTAATATTGCTAAGGCAGAAAAGGGGGCATGAAATAGCTCTCCTGATTGTGCATATTTAAAAATACTTTAGATTATACCTATGCCTAATTATTCTAGATATGTGTTATTTTCTTCTACTATTAGACCTTAGGTTTAGGAAACGGGGTTGAGGAACAAATCTTCAAAAAATATAATATCCTATTTTCCATTGAAGAGCTCTACATAATTCAGAGACAATGAGAAAAACTGCATTCCTCAGAAAGAGGGCTTTTCATAATACCCTGTAAAGCATCAGATGCTCTTTAAAATTGACTTATTGATGTCGAGGGAGGAAACATAATGAATACAGCCCAGACATGATCAAGAAATGTGGCCTATGTAAAAAAAAAAAAAAAAAACCAACACCTAATTGCTACTTGCTGAACCCATCAAATAAGATATGTTGTCCCAGTAGGCAGGCTTATGGAAAGAGCATTGCAAAAAGCTACACACTGCCACTTATAACAGAAGCTAAAATGAGACTCTCAGCATCCAATACAAGATACAGAGTGTCTCTGTATGTTCATTCAACCCTCCTATACCTTCATCATCATTTTCTGTATCTGGACACAGTCTTGGTGTTCAGATAATTGCCATTCAAGTTTGCCAATAAATGAAATTTTGTGAGGTTAGCTAGCGTTGGCAAAGTATCCTGGTTTATGCTCTACTCTTTCAACCCAAAGACTATTTATTGGCCACCTATGAGAGGAATAGGTGCAGTGCAAACATAACTATAGCTGATGTCAGAATAGGATAAGGGTCTGAAAAGGAGTACACACTATTATGGGATTTCAGAAGAAAACAAGATCAAAACTGATTGTAGGAGTCAGGGAAGACTTTCAGAGGGAAGAATATGCACAGCTTAAAAAAAAGCAGAGAACAGAGTTTTGTGGAGTGGGATTGGGTGGTGGTAGTGTATTTTTATCTTTATAAATTTTTTTTAAAACTTCTGGAAGGGAATAAAGCATATTTTGGGTAGGATGAAATGGGTACAGGAAAATTATACTTAAAAAAATTTTATTGGACTATAGTTGATTTACAGTGTTGTATTAGTTTCAGGTGTACAGTAAAGTGAATCATATATTCCTATATGTATGTATGTATATTCATTCTTTTTCAGATTATTTTCTCATATAAGTTATTATAGAATACTGAGTAGAGTTCCCTGTACTATACAGGGTAATGGATTTCTTAATAAAAGAGTAAGAAATTAAATAGATACCAAGTCTCTTCTCCAAATGATGTTTTGAAATTTTGATTTTGTATATTACATATTTTCTTCCTCCCTTATTTCCTCAAGAACTCACTTTAATATGTGTTTTTTAATGCAGGATTTCAAAAAATGTGGTATGTGCAGTGACACTCAAAAAACGTAAGTGATAGTTGTATGTGGTACACAGGTCGGTATTTTATATTTTAATAGTCACATGTTTAGTTTGATACACAGTTGAAAAACATTACAACTCATATATCAGCCCCATGATTTCATGGATATTATGGCTTCGGAGGTGTAAAAAGTAAACAAAGGACTTGATTTAAAGAAAATGTTGAAAAAATAAAAAGATCTGCAGAACTCCTTTTCCTAACTACTAGTCTATATTTGAGTATTTGAAACTATTGCAGAAACCTTAACATCTATGACAATGAAAATGAATGCAAAATTAATCTCCAAATATTAGGAGGTACCATTTCTGCCCATTAAAATGATCATAAGATTTTGTTTTAAAGAGATTTATGGTATGAAAAATGTAGTGATGAAAAAAATACAATTTTTTGTCATATTGTCCCTAAACTCCCCTAATGCCAGACCCATTATTTGGCAGCAATAATGCTTTCCGATAATGAACTGTTTTCCATTCAAGGCAGCAAGTCAAATATTCGTTTCTCATTAATAATTCAATGTGACAAATTTATTACCTTGAAGGTGCTGCAAGTCAATTAGACAATGGGAAATTGTGTCTTCCTTTCAGCCCATTTAATTGGCTTCCAAGTGTGACATTCATCAAAACCTTGACTTTTAATGTAAACTTTATTATATGAGCTGGAGTTGGAGTTTGACACAGGGCACACTTGACTAACCCTCAGTGTTTGGGAGCTCCAGAGCCTTCAGAGAAGCTGGTCAATCATTGCTGACATGTTGCTGTAGAATATCAGGGCCTGGTTGGTCAGTGTCATACCTGCTGATGCTGGGCATGCAGAAAAGTCTTTAAGATCTTTTTGAACTCTATGCATTTTTTTTTTTGGCATTTATACATTTATCTTTTTTTCTGTTTTTTAAAATACATTTTAAATTGCAGTATTATTGCTTTACGATGTTGTGTTAGTTTCTGCTGTACAATGTGAATCAGCAATACTATACATATATCCCCTCCCTCTTGAGCCTCTTTCCCCATACTCCACCCCATCCCAGCCATATAGGTCATCACAGAGCGCCAGGCTGAGCTCCCTATGCTATGTAGCAGCTTCCCACTAGCTGTCTATTTCACACATGGTAATGTATATATGTTAATGTTACTCTCTCAATTCGTCCCACCCTTTCTTTCCCCAACTGTGTCCATAAGTTTATTCTCTATGTCTGTGTATTCCTGCTCTATAAATAGGTTCATCAGTACCATTTTTCTAGATTTCATATCTATACATTAGCATTTTTTTTCTGGTTTTTAAAGAGTGTTTATACCTGGGAGAATGTAGGAGCAGTGCTTAGAGTTGTAAACAAGACTTTAAACAGCTTGCAAGGCTACTGCAGGAATTTAGTAAGAGAGAAATCTGGTGGGTAAAGTATAGCCACAGAATAATCATTTCAATGCCAAGTCAGCACATTTGAAACACTGCAAGTCAAATGATCCTCCTACTTTTGTTTCAGATTTCAAACATCTGTATTACTTACTAATGAAATGAAATACTTCCTAATATCATATGCTTCATGAGATAATCACTCAAATCTCTTATAGTTGCTTATTTATCTTTGATACACTCTCATGATTTTCAACGGAGAAGGCAATAGCAAGCCACTCCAGTACTCTTGCCTGGAAAATCCCATGGATGGAGGAGCCTGGTGGGCTGCAGTCTATGGGGTCGCTAGGAGTCGGTCGCGAGTGAGCGACTTCACTTTCACTTTTCGCTTTCACACAATGGAGAAGGAAATGGCAACCCACTCCAGTGTTCTTGCCTGGAGAATCCCAGGGACAGGGGAGCCTGTTGGGCTGCCGTCTATGGGGTCGCACAGAGTCGGACACGACTGAAGCGACTTAGCAGCAGCAGCAGCAGCATGATTTTCAAAATGATGGGGCTGAACTAGCTTAGAGTTTCCCAAAGTGTGGCATACCTGCTAATAATATATATTAAATTCTTTTTTATCTGGATGTTGGGGATTTATTTGGATTATTTTAGGCTTTCATAATAAATACATAAATATTGGAAATAAAAATGATCATCTATATATAACCTAAAAGATTTCATACGGCTGGCACAAAGACCCATGATTTTATAGATATTCTAGCATAGAAGGAAACTAAAGTAGATATTTGAATAAAAGCTAATTTAAATACTTAGCAGCAGCAGCAGCAGCATGGGGCTTCCCTTGTGGTTCAGACTGTAAAGAATCTGCCTGCAATGCAGGACACCTGGGTTCAATCCCTGGGTTGGGAAGATCCCCTGGAGAAGGAAATGGCAACCCACTCCAGTACTCTTGCCTGGAAAATCCCATGGATGGAGGAGCCTGGTGGGCTGCAGTCTATGGGGTCGCTAGGAGTCGGTCGCGAGTGAGCGACTTCACTTTCACTTTTCGCTTTCACACAATGGAGAAGGAAATGGCAACCCACTCCAGTGTTCTTGCCTGGAGAATCCCAGGGACAGGGGAGCCTGTTGGGCTGCCGTCTATGGGGTCGCACAGAGTCGGACACGACTGAAGCGACTTAGCAGCAGCAGCAGCAGCATGATTTTCAAAATGATGGGGCTGAACTAGCTTAGAGTTTCCCAAAGTGTGGCATACCTGCTAATAATATATATTAAATTCTTTTTTATCTGGATGTTGGGGATTTATTTGGATTATTTTAGGCTTTCATAATAAATACATAAATATTGGAAATAAAAATGATCATCTATATATAACCTAAAAGATTTCATACGGCTGGCACAAAGACCCATGATTTTATAGATATTCTAGCATAGAAGGAAACTAAAGTAGATATTTGAATAAAAGCTAATTTAAAGAAAGTATTGAGTAAATAATAGTACTGCTGACACATAATGAATGGAAAATCACAGTACTGGCAGTTGATATATTTAAAGAATTGTGAAGGTGGATATGGGTGGCTGAATTGGGGGAACACTGCAATCTGTGAGCAAGATTGGCTTTATACATTAGGTAGAATTGATAGGTGATGCAAAGTGTGTCAGGAGTCCTCACTCTAAAGGTCTTTTCCTCATCAGTCTGTCTGAAGGGATCCTCATCAGTATTGCATGCTAAGCATCCCACCTAAGGCTCTTTATAACCCAAGACAGACAGGTCACGGTGGAGAGTTCTGACAAAATGTGGTCCACTGGAGAAGGGAATGGCAAACCATGTCAGTATTCTTGCCTTGAGAACCCCATGAACAGTATGAAAAGGCAAAAAGATAGGACATGGAAAGATGAACTCCCCAGGTTGGTAGGGGCCCAATATGCTACTGGAGATCAGTGGAGAAATAAGTCCAGAAAGAATGAAGAGATGGAGACAAAGCAAAAACAACACCCAGTTGTGGATATGATGGAAATGGAAGTAAAGTTCAATGCTGTGAAGAGCAATATTGCATAGGAACCTGGAATGTTAGGCCCATGAATAAAGGCAAATTGAAATTGGTCAAACAGGAGATGGCAAGAGTGAATATTGACATTTTAGGAATCAGTGAACTAAAATAACTGGAATGGGTGAATTTAATTAGATGACCATTATATCTACTACTGTGTGCAAGAATCCCTTAGAAGAAATGGAGCAGCCCTCGTAGTCAACAAGAGAGTCTGAAATGCAGTACTTGGATGCAATCTCAAAAATGACAGAATGATCTCTGTTTGTTTCCAAGGCAACTCTTTCAAAACCACAGTAATCCAAGTCTATGCTCCGACCAGTAATGCTGAAGAAGCTGAAGTTGAATGGTTCTGTGAAGACCTACAAGATCTTTTAGGACTAACACCCCAAAAAGATGTTCTTTTCACTATAGGGGACTGGAATGCAAAAGTAGGAAGTCAAGAAACACCTGGAGTAACAGGCAAATTTGGCCTTGGAGTACAGAATGAAGCAGGGCAAAGGCTAATAGAGTTTTGCCAAGAAAATGCACTGGTCATAGCAAACACCCTCTTCCAACAACACAAGAGAAGACTCTACAGATGGACATCACCAGATGGTCAATACTAAAATCAGATTGATTATATTCTTTGCAGCCAAAGATGGAGAAGCTCTATACAGTCAGCAAAAACAAGACCGGAAGCTGACTGTGGCTCAGATCATGAACTCCTTATTACCAAATTCAGACTTAAATTGAAGAAAGTAAGGAAAACCACTAGACCATTCAGGTATGACCTAAGTCAAATCCCTTACAATTATACAGTGAGTGAGAAATAGATTTAAGGGAGTAGATCTGATAGACAGAGTGCCTGATGAACTATGGATGGAAGTTTGTGACATTGTACATGCGACAGGGATCAAGACCATCTCCAAGAAAAAGAAATGTAAAAAAGGAAAATGGCTCTCTGAGGAGGCTTTATAAATAGCTGTGAAAGAAGAGAAGTGAAAAACAAAGGAGAAAAGGAAAGATATACCCATTTGAATGCAGAGTTCCAAAGAATAGCAAGGAGAGATAAGAATTCAAGACCATTTCCAAGGAAAAGAAATGCAAAAAAGAAAAATGACTGAGGAGGGCTGATAAATAGCTGTGAAAGAAGAGAAGTGAAAAACAAAGGAGAAAAGGAAAGATATACCCATTTGAATGCAGAGTTCCAAAGAATAGCAAGGAGAGATAAGAAAGTCTTCCTCAGTGATCAGTGCAAAGAAAGACAGGAAAACAATAGAATAGGAAAGACTAGAGATCTCTTCAAGAAAATTAGAGATATCAAGGCAACATTTCATACAAAGGTGGGCTCAAGAAAGGACAGAAATGGTATGGACCTAACAGAAACAGAAGATATTAAGAAGAGGTGGAAAGAATACACAGAAGAAATAAACAAAAAAGATCTTCATGACCTAGATAATTACGATGGTATGATCACTCACCTAGAGCCAGACATCCTGGAATGTGAAGTCAAGTGGGCCTTAGGAAGCATCACTACGAACAAAGCTAGTGAAGGTGATGGAATTCCAGTTGAGCTATTTCAAATCCTGAAAGATGATGCTGTGAAAGTGCTTCACTCAATATGCCAGCAAATTTGGACAACTCAGCAGTGGCCACAGGACTGGAAAAGGTCAGTTTTCATTCCAATCCCAAAGAAAGGCAATGCCAAAGAATGCTCAAACTATCGCACAACTGCACTCATCTCACACGCTAGTAAAGAAATGCTCAAAATTCTCCAAGCCATGCTTCAACATTACGTGAACAGTGAACTCCTAGATGTTCAAGCTGGTTTTAGAAAAGGCAGAGGAACCAGAGATCAAATTGCCAACATCCGTTGGAACATTGAAAAAAGCAAGAGTTCCAGAAAAATTCTATTTCTGCTTTATTGACTATGCCAAAGCCTTTGACTGTGTGAATCACAATAAACTGTGGAAAATTCTTCAAGAGATGGGAATAACAGACCACCTGACCTGCCTTTTGAGAAATCTGTATGCAGGTCATGAAGCAATAGTTAGAACTGGACATGGAACAACAGACTAGTTCCAAATAGGAAAAGGAGTACATCAAGGCTGTATATTGTCACCCTGCTCATTTAACTTATATGCAGAGTACATCATGAGAAATGCTGCAACAGAGAGTAGGATCCTGAGTAAGAGGTACAAGGGGTCAGCAAGGCCTTGTTGGGATGGAGAAGAAGTCATGTATGAATTTCTATTTGTGCTCTACCTGTACGTTTGGTTAGGGTGCCTCAAATGGAGACCCTTTGCTTTCAGGACACTACTCTATTGTTTAAGTTTTACACTCACTCAAATAGGTCTTCCTTTAAGAAACTATACTGTATTGGGTCTTTCCTGGTGGTACAGTGGCAAAGACTCCATGCTCTCCATGCAAAGGGCCTGGGTTCAGTCCCTAGTCAGGGAACTAGACTCCACATGCTGCAGCTAAAGAGTTTACATGCCACAGTTAAAGATCCTACATGCCCCAACAAAGATCCTGTATGCTGCAACTAGGACCGGGCACAGCCAAATAAATACATAAATAACTATATATATTTTAAAGGAAACTATACTATACTAATCCAACCACAGGGGATATACACATTCAGTTCAGTTCTGTTCAGTTCAGTCACTCCGTCATGTCTAACTCTTTGTGACCCCATGGACTGCAACACAGCAGGCCTCCCTGTCCATCACCATCTCCCGGAGCTTACTCAAACTCATGTCCATGGTGATGCCATCCAACCATCTCGTCCTCTGTCATCTGTCCTCTGTCTTTCTCCTCCTGCTTTCTTTCCAAGCATCAGGGTCTTTTCCAAGGAGTCAGTTCTTTACGTCAGGTGGCCAAAGTATTGGAGTTTCAGCTTTAACATCAGTCCTTCCAATGAATATTCAGGACTGATTTCCTTTTGGATGGACTGGTTGGATCTTCTTGCAGTCCAAGGGACTCTCAAGAGTCTTCTTCAACACCACAGTTCAAAAGCATCAATTCTTCAGTGCTCAACTTTCTTTATAGTCCAACTCACATGACTACTGGAAAAACCATAACTTTGACTAGATGGACCTTTGTTGGCAAAGTCCTGCTTTTTAATATGTGGTCTAGGTTGGTAATAGCTTATCTTCCAAGGAGTAAGAGGTGAGGTGAAGTCGCTCAGTCGTGTCTGACTCTTTGCGACCCCGTGGACTGTAACCTACTAGGCTTTTCTGTTCATGGGATTCTCCAGGCAAGAATACTGGAGTGGATTGCCATTTCCTTCTCCAGGGGATCTTCCCGACCCAGGGATCGAACCCGGGTCTCCCGCATCAGAGGCAGAGGATTTAACCTCTGAGCCACCAGGGAAGTCCCAAGGAGTAAGGGTATTTTAATTTCATGGCTGTAATCACCATCTGCAGTGACTTTGTAGCCCCTGAAAATAAAGTCTCACACCATTTCCACTGTTTCGCCATCTATTTGCCATGAAGTGATGGGATCTGATGCCATGATCTTAATTTTCTGAGTGTTGCATTTTAAGCCAACTTTTTCACTCTCCTCTTTCATTTTCATCAAGAGGCTCTTTAGTTCTTCTTTGCTTTCTGCCATAAGGGTGGTGTCATCTGCACATCTGAGGTTACTGATATTTCTCCCGGCCATCTTGATTCCAGCTTGTGCTTCCTCCAGCCCAGCGTTTCTCATGATATACTCTGCATATAAGTTAAACAAGCAGGGTGACAATTTACAGCCTTGACGTACTCCTTTCCCTATTTGGAACCAGTCTGTTGTTCCATGTCCAGTTCTAACTGTTGCTTCCTAACCTGCATACAGATTTATCAAGAGGCAGGTCAGGTGGTCTGGTATTCCCATCTCTTTCAGAATTTTCCAGAGTTTGTTGTGGTCCACACAGTCAAAGGGATTGGCATAGTCAATAAATATACAAATTAGGGGAAGATTATTCCCATGATAAATCAATGATTTTGTTTACCAAAAGATTCCATGATGGGCAATTTTATATAGAGAGTTTCCTTCCCACATTGTATATTGTTAGATCATAACCACTTTGAGAAAAAGACCAAAGGGAACAGAAATACTTTAGAACAAAAATATTTGGACAGAATGTCCATGAAAGTTCCATCTAAAATGAAGAGAAAACATCTTGGAGAGTTAAGCAAAGAAGGTGGAGTTTCCTTTGTAGGAGCTCAGTTTACCTGCAACATATTCAAGAACTCCTTTCATTTAAGGAGACTCATGCTAAAGGGATTTGATTTCCTTATACCATATTTTCCTCTTTGTTTTCCCAAGACTTCCTGGACAACACAATGACCTGTAGAAGCTTCCTTTTGGTCCTTTGCCTCTCAGGAGATGCTTTACTTCAACCCTTCCACGTGCATCTTAGCAGGATGTGTTTGGCCACAGAGATTCATACTAGTCTCTGTTAAAGTAGATGTTGGTCCTAGTTTGGATCTGTTGATAGTCTTAATCTTTTCAAAAATTTCTTAAAAATGTGTTCTTCAACCCTAGAAAGACCTTGAGGTCTTTCTCAAGCCTCACAAATGATATGATTACCCTGTCAATACAGGATATTTTAAGTAGTAAGGGTTCCATTAAGGTGGATCCATGGACCAATAGAAACCCAGGAGGCCTCTCAGCTCTCTGCTGCTGCTGCAATGCTTCAACTTACTTCAAACTCTTTCCCTCCCAATCTTACAGCTGTTGGGTATGTGAGTGTAAGGTGGATGGTGTAGAAAGTGTGCCATCTACATGTTGAGAAATGAAAGTGGGAAGTGCTTGAGGGATAGGAGCAGAAAGGAAATGTACATGATAAGGTAAAGAGAGACATTGAGGAATGTAGAAATATTTATTTGAAGCCATGGAGCCTAGTAGAAACTATTTTCTCAATGACATGTTCTTTTGAAATAAGTAAAGATTATTAGCCACATGCCTCTGTCTCTCCCAGCCCTTCGTAATTGGACATATGGCTTTATCAGGACCACTGTAGTACTGAGCCAATTTCATCCGAGTCAGGGTGTTTATTAATAGTGTCCCTCTGAGCCATTATCCTCCAATTAAAAATAGATAAATTAAAAAATAATGTCCCTCTGCATCTCTTGAATACCTCTAAATAGCTTTGTGAAGCTTAGAATCTGGTTACACTGACTAACATTCCTGTTTGCTTTTTCTTTTCACAAGATCTGAATCAGAATCTGAGTCTTGGCTCAAGAGATATTTCCATCGAGGGCCTAGGATCATCATTCTCCCTTGGATGGAGTATTAGTCAGTGTTGTCCAGAGAACCTATGTATCATATATATATGTGTGTGTGTGTGTGTGTGTGTGTGTGTGTGTATCTCCTATTGGTTCATATATGTCAACATTTGATATGAACTAGTAGATGGCGCTAGTAGTAAAGGACCTGCCTGCCAATGCAGGAGATTTAAGAGATGCGGGTTCAAACCCTGGGTTGGGAAGATCCCCTGGAGTAGGAAATGGCAACCCACTCCAGTATTCTTGCCTGGAGAATCCCATGGACAGAGAAGCCTGGAGAGCTATGGTCCATAGGGTTGCAAAGAGTCAGACACAGCTGAAGCAACTTAGTATGGAAATACAATAGGACCTGGTATATCCTCACTACTGTGAGGAATTGGCTCACACAATTATGGAGGCTGAGAAGTCCCACAATCTGCCATCTATAAGCTGGAGGCCCAGGAAATCAGGTGGTGTCATTCTAGTCTGAATCTGAAGGTCTGAGAACCAGGGGAGTCAACGGTATAAATCCCAGTCCAAGGACAGAACAAGACTGGTGTCCCAGCTCAGGAGGCCGGCAGAAACAAAAAGGGTGGATTCCTCCTTCCCATACCCTTTTGTTCTATTCAGGACCTCAGGAGACTGGATGGTGTCCATGCACATTGAGGAGGGTGATCTACTTTACAGAGTCCACTGATTCAAAATGCTAATCTCACCTGGAAGCATCCTTAGAGACACACTCTGAAAAAAAAATGTTTCATCTGGGTACCCCTTGGACAGTCAGTTCAGTTCAGTTCAGTCACTCAGTGTCCAACTCTTTGCAATCCCATGAATCGCAGCACGCCAGGCCTCCCTGTCCATCACCAACTCCTGGAGTTCACTCAGATTCACGTCCATCGAGTCAGTGATGCCATCCAGCCATCTCATCCTCGGTTGTCCCCTTCTCCTCCTGCCCCCAATCCCTCCCAGCATCAGAGTCTTTTCCAATGAGTCAACTCTTCACATGAGGTGGCCAAAGTACTGGAGTTTCAGCTTTAGCATCATTCCTTCCAAAGAAATCCCAGGGCTGATCTCCTTTAGGATGGACTGGTTGGATCTCCTTGCAGTCCAAGGGACTCTCAAGAGTCTTCTCAAACACCACAGTTCAAAAACATCAATTCTTCGGCGCTCAGCCTTCTTCACAGTCAAACTCTCACATCCATACATGACTACTGGAAAAACCATAGCCTTGACTAGACGGACCTTAGTCGGCAAAGTAATGTCTCTGCTTTTTAATATGCTATCTAGGTTGATCATAACTTTTCTTCCAAGGAGTAAGCGTCTTTTATTTTCATGGCTGCAGTCACCATCTGCAGTGATGGGTTGACACAAAAGTAACCATCACAGATGCTTTTCTCTCTGTCTTAAGGGTATATTCTCTGAACCTGAAATTAGGTTCTATGTATGGTCAAAATCTTTGAGAAGTATGTTTTCCATGAACTGATGAAAGGATAAAATGTTTTACATATATATATATGCATATGTATATATGGACTTCGCTGATGGTCCAGTGGTTAAGACTCCATGGTTCCACTGCAGGGGCCGCAGGTTTGATCCCTGGTTGAGGAAGTTCTGTATGCCATTTGCTTTCATCTTAATCTGCCTGCAATGCAGGAGACCCGGGTTCGATTCCTGGGTCGGGAAGATTCCCCAGAGAAGGAAATGACAACCCACTCCAATATTCTTGCCTGGAGAATCCCATGGACAGAGGAGCCTGGCAGGCTTCAGCCCATGGGGTCACAAGAGTTGGACATGACTTAGCAACTAAACCACCACCACCGTATGTATATATGCATATATATATTTAATATTATTGTTATTTGGACACAGAAAAACATGATGCTTGTTACTACATGGGTGAACCTTGACACAAAAGGCCATCATGCATTGCATGATTCCATTCATATGAAATGTCTAGGATACACAAATCTATAGAGACCGAAAGTTGGGTAGTCTTTCCCAGGGCTTGGGAGGAGGTAGGAGGTAGAAAGTGATTGCCAATGGGTATGAGGTTTCTTTTTAAGATGATAAAATGTTTTGGAATTAGATAGCAGTGATGCTTGGAAAATTTTGTGATACACGAAAAAAACACTGAAGGGTATACTTTAAAATGGTGAATTTTATGGTAGTGAATTATATCTCAATCAGTTGTTTTTAAAAGTATGTATATGACCTATCTGTGAGATCTTAGATAAGTCACTCAAGCTTTCTTTATCTCAGTTTCTTCCTTTGTCAAAGAAAGAAGAAAACAATCCCTGACCTTTCTATCATGTGTGAGTAGGATGAAGATTAAATGGGATAAAAGATATAAAGCATAAAATGCCTCATAAATTCAAAGGTTTATTTCTTTTTTCTTCTAATTCCTCTCCTGCACTTATGACCAAGTGCCTCTGCCACCTAACCCCAACAGAATCTAGGTGGTCTGTGTGTAGTTAGGGTTAGGATCATGAGGGAAGAAAGGCCAACACTTCATTCTCTTATCATCCCCTGTATGTCACCCCCTCCCAACACACAAACACACACACACACACACTCCAGCTGAAGAATACTTTCTGTTTCTCTGTTACAAGGTAAGGAAAATCCCGGTAAAGTCTTCTTCCTTCCCAAAGGGAGAATACAAGCGATTGCATTAAGATACAATGGCAAGCTTTTAAGAAACTTGATTTTAGGATGGAAAAAAATAAATACAGTCTATAGTTGAAAGCACAGCATGGGAGCCAGCAAAGTGGCTACGTGACTAATCTCCCTTTTATTCTTAGAGCAGCCCTTTTTTATACTGTTCAAGTTGTTTTAGATCAAATAATGGGCAATCAACCCCCCAAATTGTTGTGTGCTGTTAATTCTGCCTTCCTGACTGAATCCAGGAAGACTGGGGTGTGGGTGGAAACTGGCACTCCTACAAGAAGCACAGTCAAATGTAGCTGAAGGATTTGTCTATAAATACGTAAAGACGCACACAAACTTGTGCACGTGTCTTCCTTTTTTTTTTTTTGATTGTGCCATTTGTGTATAACCCCTTGGGGTATAAATCAGTTTAACATTAATTAAAATATATGAAACCTCATAAAATGGAATTAAAATGTTAGGCTTCAGTTGCCACCCCTTTAGGAAAGGCCTATAAAAAAAGATAAATCTCGTCCTGCTCATCTTTTCCACCCCATCTCTTTTACATTTGAACATAGATACACACAGAGCTCATAAGTCCCTTTTCTGCTGGATTCTGCTTGAGTCTCTCCAATAGCTCCCTGTTGCCACTGGGATCAACTCTGAGTGCTTCAGCCTGGTTTTTATGGCCTGCCATAAACTGGTTCTACCTTATCTATCCAAACCTGTCTCCTCTTGCTCCATGACAAAGATCTTCTACTTTAAGTTTGCATCCTTGCTGCTTCTGGCTCATCTCGTGTTTATTCTCTCCTCCTCACTCTCCATGGCCTATCTGTCCTACTCATTTTCAAGAAGTCTTCCCTTTTCCTTGGCCTCCATGAAGGCACTTGGGAACTACTTCATTCTGTAGTAATCTTCATCTTCTCTGAGCTTTTATGAGACCTACAGTCTCTGCCAAGTGTTCTCAACCATGATATTGCAGTACCAATTGTGAAATGTGTTTTAATTTGGTAATAATAATAATAATTTATTTGGGGAGGGATTATATATATGTACATGGGGCTTCCCTGGTGGCTCAGATGGCAAAGAACATGCCTGCAATGCAAGATACCTGGGTTTGATCCCTGGGCCAGGAAGATCCCTTGGAGAAGGGAATGACAACCCACTCTAGTATTCTTGCCTGGAGAATTCCATAGACAGAGGAGTCTGGTGGGCTACAGTCCATGGGGTCACAAAGAGTCACAGTGACTAGCACACACACACATGGGTATATGTATATATGTGTGTATTCACGTGGATTAGTCCTACAATGGATATCCCTTTCAACTGCTTTTATTCAAATGTATATGATTATGCTAAGCATGTAAGATTAATTACATCCCCCCTGGTGCACGGGGATGATCCAGAGAGAGGATATGGGGTGGGATGTGGGAGGGGGATTCAGGATCATATACGCCCGTGATGGATTCATGTCAATGTATTGCAAAACCAGTACGGTATTGTAAAGTAAAATAAAGTTAAAAAAAAAAACAAATAAAAAACAAAAAACAAAAACAAACAAACAAAAAAGATTAATTAATATATTTATTGAATAAATATTTATTGAGCCCCTACTCTATTCCAAGTATAGAGAACATTATTCATTGTATATGTTGTAGAGGGTAAAAAGTTTGAGAATTGCTCACTTATACCACACAATTTGGCACCTAATTATATATTGTCTGATGTTAGTCTCTAATTGTTTCTTGAGAATAAGTTTTGCTTCCCTTACACCAAGAGAAGCTTTCTGAAATCAGTGAAGTTTATTTGAATCCTCTGCAGCAACTAGTTCTGGAATGGGCATTCCATACATAGATGCTTAATAAATACTAGCAAATGGTTAAAATATTATTAGTGTGAGACAATATATTGGGAAAATTGTAGTACACATAAGAAGCTGTCTCTTATACACATCTAGATGTGTATAAGAGACAGGTAAATTTGCTAGTTTAAGAATCTTAAAAAATATATTTAGAAAATAGGATATATGTAGATGAAAGGGGGATTTTAAAATTAAATATATAATTTTCTAGTCATTTGCATTTGAATGCAAAATAGAATCAGAGACTTTGAGAGCCAAAAGAAACTTTAGCTCATATCTAGTCCAAATCACTTATTTTGTAAGTGAGGAAATTGAGGTCCAGTGAGGGTGAGGACTTGCTCAAGGTCACACAGTCTGGGGATAAAATGAATGTTCTCAGTTATCTGGATTCACATGGATGGCTCCAGTACTCTGGATTTTATTTGTTAAGAATGGCAGAAGCATAGAAAGATAGAATGAATGCATATCTATTACCTGGGAAATAACCTGCAAAATGACAAAGCTGACACACTCATCGACATGGTAAATTATAAGTGGTTTAAAGGAATTGCTAACCATTTTTATGGCCAAATGGTACAAAATGAAGAAAGATAATAAATAATCCTGAAATGATTGATGTCGTCATGGTCTCCTGAAGAAGACAAAAGGCTAGCTAGTTAGTTCCATACTTCTCACTTAATCACACTTAATCATGGATTATTTCCTAAACTTCTGGCAAGATCTCAGAATACATTAAACAAGGAAGTGATTTTAAATAAGAAACTATGCCATTCTTCTGGTTTTCAGCATAGGTATGTTTACATCTGTTCCTTTCTTTTTTTTTTACACCATCCCTCCCAAACTCAGTAGAAAAGTAATTTTGTCTTTACTATCTGGTTGATAATTATTTTCCTTTTTAATTGTAGCCTATGTTCTAAATGTATACTGTACTCTACAGTCTTGCTGTTATAGTCCTGAAGAAAGAGTAGCTTTTGGCATAAAAAGGACTAGGATTGAACCTTATTTTAATTCTTCTTGGTTAACTGGGGTATGATTACATTCTTTGAGAGAAAATCTGGTACCAAGAGAGCCTCCCTCTGAGGTGACTTTGCTCCCCATAGAGCCCTCTGGAGCTGGACTGGACCTGAGATCAGCCAGGGAAGCAGTTCTGAGTGTCAAAGTGTGTTCCGTGGAACGTACCTCTGGAATGTGACGGGTGCAAGGGGTTCCTAGATCACTTGAGTTTTGAAAACACACAGCCCAGTCTGCTTGTTTCCTAGAGGTTCTCAATCTATGTGAAAACATTTTAAGGCCCTGAGAAGCAGCATGGTAAAGAAACCTGCCTAACTCTAGCCAGTGTTAACAGTCTTTTGTCCATACATCTACTAACATTCTGATAAACATGATTCTTGAGGGGGACAAACTGGTTTAGGATATCTCACTGATTAGAAGACTGAGGATCTGCAAGGGAAAGTGGCTTGCTCAAGGGTGCTAGCTCGGTAGTGGCAGAGCTGGGGCAGTGCATTAATGAATCTTTCGTTCCTAAGTACAATATACTTTGGCACCTTTCAGTGGAGGATATGACGCTGGGGCCTCCCTGATAGCTCAGTCAGTAAAGAATCTGCCTGCAATGCAGGAGATGGCCTGCAGTGCAAGAGGCCCACGTTTGGTCCCTGGATCAGGAAGATCCCCTTAAGAAGGAAATGGCAACCCAGGATTCTTGCCTGGGAAATCCCATGGACAGAGGAGCCTGGCAGGCTACAGTCCATGGGGTCGCAAGAGTTGGACATGACTTAACGACTGACCACCACCACCAAAGGACAGGACAAAGAGCTATTGTATCTCTTTTGCTTCCCATTTTATATGCCATAGACTTCTTTCTCCTGGCATCAGTGGCATCTATCATATAATGTCTTTTGGCCTTTTAACTTTTCTCATCAATGTTATAGACAATAAACTCTGATCTATACCCCTTGATTATGTGATTTCTCTAGTTCTTCACATGGCTAGATCTTTATCACTCTTCAAGTCTCAGCCTAAATACTACCTGTTTAGTAAGGTGTCTCCAACCATTCTACCTAAGTTGTGCTTTCCCCTCCTACAATGATTATTCACCATCACAGTACTGTCTTTCTTTTCTTTTAATTTAATTTTTATTTTTTAACAGCAAAAACATTTTGTATCGGGGTATAGCCGATTAAGTGTTGTGATCATTTGAGGTGAACAGTGAAGGGACTCAGCCATACATATACATGTATCCAGCATTGTCTTCTTTTATGCTATTTCACAGTCTTAGGTATGTTTGCTCACCATGTGCGCTCAGCACAGTGCCTGGCCCATAGTAGAGAGTCAAGAAATATTTACTGAAGGAATGACTAAAACAAGCAACTAAAACTGTCTCTGTTAACAATTTCCATTTGATCAGAATGCCTCTCTGCACCTTCCCTGACACTCTGGGATCTTTATAACATTTTTTTCCCATTGGGTGAGTGACTGGGTAATTTGTGGAATTCCTAACCTATCAGTGAGATGCAATTTGTCTGTACATGCTGCCCCCAGACCCATTTCTATTCAAGTCAAATAGCATCATTTATCTCCTTCACTCCAGTAAATATGTGATTCAGTATTCCCTAAAGAGAGCATTTGAGGATTTCTAGAAGTTTAGTGGAGGAGACTTAGCCTCTGGAAGGAAGGTAACAGAAGAGAGATAGGTCTCTAGCACAGACATGATACACATTGATTGATCTGATAGATTACATTCCTGTTCAAAAACATCTACTTCTTCCTTCCAAATCCATGGGAGGGGTACACATTTTCACCTGTTGACTTTGAACTCAATCATGCGATTTGCTCTGGTCAGAGGGATGTTAGCAGACATGATGTCAAGAGAGACAAGAAATATACATGCATTTCTTGTGCCTCTGTCATCACATAAGGAGAGCTATACCTGCAGTCTGGGTCCCAGAATAAATAGACAAAAGTGGAGTTGAGCTTCTAAGCAGCAAGCTCAGCTGGACCTGCAAGCTGGACCTGCAGCTTAACACAGAGCTGCTCCTTTGAACTCAGTCTTGATCAGCCGCTCACTGTCAATCTACAGACTCATGAAAGAGTAGATATGGGTTCTTTTTTTGGGTAGAGTTTTCTAAAAAAATATATTCATTTATTTTTGGCTGTGATGGGTCTTTGTTGCTTTGTGCGGGCTTTCTCTCGTTGCGGCCAGTGAGGGCTACTCTTCACTGTGGTGTGCGGGCTTCTCATTGCCATGGCTTCACTTCTTGAGGAGCACAGACGCTAGGGTGTGTGAGCTTCAGTAGTTGCAGCATTCAGGCTCAGTAATTGCAGCTTGAGGACTCAGTAGTTTAGGTGCACAGGCTTAGTTGCTCCAGGGCATGTGGAATCTTCCCGGACAAGAGATCAAACCTGGGTGCCCTGCACTGGCAGGTAGATTTTATCCACTGTGCCCCCAGGGCAGTCTGAAATGGTTAAGTCATTGAGTTTGAGGTGCTTTTTGTTTAATTTTCTCTCTCTCTTTCTCTTTTTTGCTTTTACTAGCAATAGGTGATGATTGACCTCTAGTCAATCTGTTAATTTTATCCAGATATTTCAGGTTTCTTTAAGGAACTTCACTATGGTCTCTTTAGGATAATATTTGCTAATGCATTTCTAATCTAGGGAGAGATCCATTTTTGAAGGTTGTGGTAAGATACCTGGAAGTTTATCAATTTGGCTACTGCCTGAAACTGAGAGGTGTGATAGAGCTAAATTGATAGGACAAGAAATGAGAAGAAGATTGAATGTGGACTGAGCAATAAAGAGGGCTAATTATATTAAGATATAATTTTTATTAAGATAATCTAAGTTCAAATGCCATAAGAAATAATACAGAGATCTGATTTACTCCTTATGCAGTTTCCCCCGATGATAGATAGGTGTGTGTGCTCAGTCATGTCAGACTCTTTGCAACCCCATGGACTGTAGTCCCCCCCAGGCTCCTCTGTCCATGGGATTTCCCAGGCAAGAATACTGGAGCGGGTTGCCATTTCCTCCTCCTGGGGGTGTTCCTGACCCAGGGATCAGATCTGTGTCTCCTGCATTGGCAGGTGGATTCTTTACCACTGTGCCACCAGGGAAGCCCCCTATGATAGATAATATAAAAAGATAGTACAGTACCACAGGGTGCTTTCCAGGTGGCTCAGTGGTAAAGAATACGCCTGCAATGCAGGAGATGCAGGTTCAATACCTGGGCCAGGAAGATCCCCTGGAGGAGGCAATGACTCACTCCAATATTCTTGCCTGGGAAATCCCATGGACAGAAGAGCCTGGAGGGCTATAATCCATGGGGTCACAAAAGAGTCAGACATGATTGAACCACTAAACAACAACAACAGTACCAAAACCAGAAAATTGATATTGATACAATTCAGCCATTTTAACTGTGTGCATGTGTGTGTTTAATTCTATGCAATTTTATCACGTGTGCAGGCTTGTGTGTAGCTTAGTTGGTAAAGAATCTGCTTACAGTGCAGGAGACCCGGGTTTGATTCCTGGGTGGGAAAGATCCCCTGGAGAAGGAAATGGCAACCCACTCCAGTATTCTTGCCTGGAGAGTCCCATGGACAGAGGAGCCTGGTGGGCTATAGTCCATGGGGTCATAAAGAGTTGGACACAACTTAGTGACTAAACCACCACCAGGCTTTTGTGTCTACCACCATATCAAGAACATTGCCATCACTAAAGGATTGTTCATGCTGCCTTTCATAACCACAGCACCTCCTTCCTGTTCGCCCTTCCTAACCCGTAGCAACCACTAATATGTTCTCCATTTCTAAAATTTTGTCCTTTCAGAAACATGACGCACCAGAAATTGAGGATTTTGATGAATCATTTGCTCTTTGATGTAAACCTTTGCCTCTTCCTCACTACAAAATCTCCAGTAAAACCTATACCGTCCACTACTACTTGATAGAGGGTTTTTCTTTTGATGTGGTGTAATTCTGACTCCTCCTTTGGCGTTGACTGGAGAGCATCTGAGGCTCACCAAAGGCCTGGGTTTAACACCTATGTTCGAACTGTTAAAGTGTTAAAGCATTGGGATAGATCTGAAAGGAAGTGGGACCACTCACAGGGAGAAAGTGGTTCTTCTAAAACATGGTAACAGCTTTGTGAGCTCTAGGTGCTCCCAGGTATTCCTTTTAAAATTCACTGCCTACTCTCCCCAACTTGCTTTTTGCCTTTCTTTTACTCCTTTCTCTTTTCTGTCGAGATATGGGTTATCATTTGAGAGATACCTTGAAGGCTCCTCCTGCTGGTTCCTAAATCTTAACTACTGGTCTGTCTTGGTAACTGAAACTTGAATATTAGAGATTCATTCATCTAGATTCAGGTATCATTTGTTTTTAAAAGCAAATGATGGGTATATAGTGCCTACTCAATAAACATTTGCTGAATGGATAAATGCTTTAGTAGGAATTTGCTTATAAGAGAAATGCATTGGAGTGGGCATTTTGATGGGGGGTAGTGCGTGAGTGCCACATTGCTCAGTGGTATCCGACTCTTTGTGACCTCATGGACTGTAGCCAGCCAGGCTCCTTTGTCCATGGGATTCTCCAGGCAAGAATACTGGAGTGGGTAGCCATTCCCTTCTCTGGGGGATCTTCCCGACCCAGGGATCAAACCCACATTTCTTAAGAAGTGTTGGCAGGTGGGTTCTTTACCACTAGCGCCACCTGCGAAGCCCATTATTTTCTCTTGTCTTATTTATTTTTAGATTACGAACTATTTCAAACAGAGAAAATATAAAGATCAATACGCTGAATACCCATGACTCTAACCCAAAGTTAATAAATGCTAATGCATTGCCTTTTGTAAGAAAAAAAAAGTGTTGGTGGAGAATGGATACATATGTAATATGTATGGCTGAAGTCCCTTCATTGTTCATCTGAAACTACCACAGTATTGTTTGTTAATTGGCTATACCCCAAGACAAAATAAAAAATTAAAAAGAAAAACAGAAATGTTATGGGTGGAGTTGTTGCCCCCTGATTACACTGCTCTCCCTGCTCTCCTCACAGGTAGAGGAGACTGTAGACTGTAGACTGTAGTTTGTATGTGTGCTTCCCATGCATGTTGGTATATTGTGTATATTTGTGTTCAAAGATAGGATACAGTATTATTGTTTTCTGAACTTCATATAAATGATTTCCTGTATACATATCATTCTGCGGCTTGTATTTTTCATTTAACATTATGATTATATTTATCCATGTTAATACATGTGTATCTAGATCATTCATTGCATCTGCTGCCTTGTATTACACAGCATGACTATAACACAGATGATTCATTTCTCTTTTGATGAATACCTAGATTGATTCCTTCAATCAATGGACTTGGACTTCCCTGGGGGCTCAGATGGTAAAGCATCTGTCTACAATGCGGGAGACCTGGGTTCCATCCCTGGGTCAGGAAGATCCACTGGAGAAGGAAATGGCAATCCACTCCAGTACTATTGCCTGGAAAATCCCATGGACAGAGGAGTCTGGTAGGTTACAGTTCATGGGGTCGCAAAGAGTCGAACACGACTGAGCGACTTCACTTTCTTTTAGATTGATTCCTATTACAATTCTGTGCCAAACACCTTGAACAGGTTACTTTTTCAGGTGTGCAAGAGTTTTTCAAAGATAAATGACAAAAGGTGGAACTACTGGGCATTAGGGAATGTGCATATTCAGATTGACTAGATATTGCCAAATTACTCTCGTATGTGATATCCCAAAATACAGGCAAGCCTTGCAGATAATGTGATTTTGGTTCCAAACTACTGCTACGAAGCAAATATTACAATAGAGTCACATGAATTTTTCATTTTCCCTGTGCAAATAAAAGTTATTTTTCCACTATCTTATAGTCTATTAAGTATGCAGTAGCATTGTTGAAAGAAGTGAGGTACAAACCTTAATTTAAAAATACTTTATTGCTAAAAAGTACTAACCATCATCTGAGCCTTCAGTGAGTTATGATCTTGTGGCTGGTGAAAGATCTTGCCTTGATGTTCATGGCTGCTGATTGATCAGGGTAGTACTTGCTGAAGGTTGGGTGGCTGTGACGATTTCTCACAATAAGACAACAATGAACTTTGCTGTGCCAGTTGGCTCTTCTTTTCTCAAATTTCTCTGTCACATGCAACACTGTTTGATGGCATTTACCCACAGTAGAATTCTTTCAAAATTTGAGTCAATCTTGTCAAACTCTGCCCTGCTTTGTCAACTGTTTATGTAATATTCTAATTTTTTTGTCTTCATTTCAACCATCTTCAAAGTATCTTCACCAGGAACAGTTTCTGTCTCAAAAAACCACTTGCGTTGCTCATCCATAAGAAGCCACTCATCCACTAAGTTTTTATCATGAGATTGCAGCCATTCAGTCACATCTTCAAGCTCCACTGCTAATTCTCTTGCTATTTCTATAGCATCTGCAGTTACTTCCTCCACTGGAATCTTTAGCCCCTCAAAGTCATCCATGAGAGTTGGAATCAACTTCCTCTAAACTCCTGTTAATGTTTTATTTTGACCTCCTTCCATGACTCACAATATACTTAATAGCATTTAAAATGGTGAATCTTTTTCAGAAGGTTTTCAATGTAGTTTTCTCATATCCATAGACGAATCACTCAGTATCTATAGCACTATAGCTGTATGAAATGTATTTCTTAAATAATGACTTGAAAGGCAATGGAGGATGAGACGGCTGGATGGCATCACTGATACAATTGACATGAACTAGCAGTGATATGCATGTTGGTATATTGTGTATATTTGTGTTCAAAGATAGGATACAGTATTATTGTTTTCTGAACTTCATATAAATGATTTCCTGTATACATATCATTCTGCGGCTTGTATTTTTCATTTAACATTATGATTATATTTATCCATGTTAATACATGTGTATCTAGATCATTCATTGCATCTGCTGCCTTGTATTACACAGCATGACTATAACACAGATGATTCATTTCTCTTTTGATGAATACCTAGATTGATTCCTTCAATCAATGGACTTGGACTTCCCTGGGGGCTCAGATGGTAAAGCATCTGTCTACAATGCGGGAGACCTGGGTTCCATCCCTGGGTCAGGAAGATCCACTGGAGAAGGAAATGGCAATCCACTCCAGTACTATTGCCTGGAAAATCCCATGGACAGAGGAGTCTGGTAGGTTACAGTTCATGGGGTCGCAAAGAGTCGAACACGACTGAGCGACTTCACTTTCTTTTAGATTGATTCCTATTACAATTCTGTGCCAAACACCTTGAACAGGTTACTTTTTCAGGTGTGCAAGAGTTTTTCAAAGATAAATGACAAAAGGTGGAACTACTGGGCATTAGGGAATGTGCATATTCAGATTGACTAGATATTGCCAAATTACTCTCGTATGTGATATCCCAAAATACAGGCAAGCCTTGCAGATAATGTGATTTTGGTTCCAAACTACTGCTACGAAGCAAATATTACAATAGAGTCACATGAATTTTTCATTTTCCCTGTGCAAATAAAAGTTATTTTTCCACTATCTTATAGTCTATTAAGTATGCAGTAGCATTGTTGAAAGAAGTGAGGTACAAACCTTAATTTAAAAATACTTTATTGCTAAAAAGTACTAACCATCATCTGAGCCTTCAGTGAGTTATGATCTTGTGGCTGGTGAAAGATCTTGCCTTGATGTTCATGGCTGCTGATTGATCAGGGTAGTACTTGCTGAAGGTTGGGTGGCTGTGACGATTTCTCACAATAAGACAACAATGAACTTTGCTGTGCCAGTTGGCTCTTCTTTTCTCAAATTTCTCTGTCACATGCAACACTGTTTGATGGCATTTACCCACAGTAGAATTCTTTCAAAATTTGAGTCAATCTTGTCAAACTCTGCCCTGCTTTGTCAACTGTTTATGTAATATTCTAATTTTTTTGTCTTCATTTCAACCATCTTCAAAGTATCTTCACCAGGAACAGTTTCTGTCTCAAAAAACCACTTGCGTTGCTCATCCATAAGAAGCCACTCATCCACTAAGTTTTTATCATGAGATTGCAGCCATTCAGTCACATCTTCAAGCTCCACTGCTAATTCTCTTGCTATTTCTATAGCATCTGCAGTTACTTCCTCCACTGGAATCTTTAGCCCCTCAAAGTCATCCATGAGAGTTGGAATCAACTTCCTCTAAACTCCTGTTAATGTTTTATTTTGACCTCCTTCCATGACTCACAATATACTTAATAGCATTTAAAATGGTGAATCTTTTTCAGAAGGTTTTCAATGTAGTTTTCTCATATCCATAGACGAATCACTCAGTATCTATAGCACTATAGCTGTATGAAATGTATTTCTTAAATAATGACTTGAAAGGCAATGGAGGATGAGACGGCTGGATGGCATCACTGATACAATTGACATGAACTTGGGCAAACTCTGGGAGATGGTGAGGGACAGGGAAGCCTGTGGTGCTGCAGTCCATGGGGTCGCAAAGAGTCGGGCATGACTTGACCACTGAACAACGACAATGAACAAGTCTTGAAAGTCAAAATGACTCCTTGATCAATGGGCTGCAGGATGGATGCTGTTTTAACAGGATGAAAACAACACTAATCTCATAGTCTATCTCAATCAGAGCTTTTGGGTGACCAGGTGCATTGTTGATGAGCAGTAATATTTTGAAAGGAATTTCTTTCTGAGGAGTAGGCTCAGCTGGTAAAGAATCTGCTTGCAATGCAGGAGACCCTGGTTTGATTCCTGGGTTAGGAAGATCCTCTGGAAAAGGGATAGGCTGCCCACTCCAGTATTTTGGGCTTCCCTGATGGCTCAGCTGGTAAAGAATCCACCTGCAATATGGGAGACCTGGGTTCAATCCCTGGGTTGGGAAGATCCCCTGGAGAAGGGAACAGCTACCCACTCCAGTAGTCTGGCCTGGAGAATTCCTTATATAGTCCATGGGGTTGCAAAGAGTCAGACACCACTGAGCAACGTTCACTTCAAGTCTCAACAGTGGGCTTAAAATATTTGGTAAACCATGTTGTAAACAGATGTGCTGTCATACAGGCTTTATTCTTCCAAATCTACTCTGCACAGACAGAGTAGATTTAGCATAATTCTGAAGGGCCCTAAGATTTTCAGAATGGCCAATGGGCCTTGGCTTCAACTGCATTTGCCCCTAAGAAGAGAGTCAGCCTGTCCTTCAAAGCTTTGAAACCAGGCACTGACACCTTCTCTCCAGCCATGAAAGTTCTAAATGGCATCTTCTTGCAATAGAAGGCTGTTTTGTGTACACTGAAAATCTGTTGTTTAGTGTAGCTACCTTCATGGGTTATCTTAGCACTTTCTACTTCACCTTGCACTTTTATGTGATGGAGATGGCTTCTTTTCTTAAACCTCATAAATCAACCTCTGCAGGCTTCAAACCTTTATTCTGCAGCTTCCTCGCCTCTTTTAACCTTCATGGAACTGAAGAGAGTTAGGACCTTGCTCTGGATTAGGCTTTGGCTTCAGGGAACGTTGTGGCTGGATTAATCTTCTATCCAGATCACTAAAACTTTCTCCACATCGGCTGTAAGGCTGTTTCGCTGTCTGATCATTTGTGTGTTCACTGGATTAGCACCTTTATTTCCCTTCAATAACTTTTCCTTTGCATGCACACCTTAGCTAACTGTTTGGCTCAAGAGGATTAGCTTTTGGGCTGTCTCAGCTTTTGACATGCCTCCCTCACTAAGCTTAAGCATTTCTAGCATTTGATTTAAAGAGTGAGACATGTGAGTCTTACTTTCACTTGAATACTTAGAGGCCATTATAGGTTATTGACTGGCTTCAATATTGTTGTGTCTTGGGGAATAGGGAGGCCCAAGGAGATGAGGGAGATGGGGCAGTGGCTGGTTGGTGGAGCAGTCAAAACACACAACATTATCAATTACATCTGCCCTTTATATGGATATGGTTCATGGAGCCCCCCAAACAATCACAATAGTAACGTGGAAGATCACTGATCACAGATCACCATAACGGTATAACAGTGATGAAAAAGTTTGAGATACTGTGAAGAGTGCCAAAATGTGACACAGAAACACAAAGTGAGAAGTGCTGTTGGAAAAATGGTGCCAAAGACTTGCTTGACACAGAGTTAGCACAAACCTTCAACTTGTAAAAAATGCAGGATCTGTGAAGTATAATAAACTGAAACATAGTAAAAACGGGGTATGTATGTATATGCAGTTCCTTTTCATTTTCTTGACAATGTTTGGTATTGTCAGACTTTGCACTTCTCTGGTAGCACAAATGGTACCTTACTGTTTTAATTTGTACTATCTTGATAGCTATTGAGGTTGAACGTATTTTTATACATGTATTGGGCATTTGAATTCCCTCATCTCTGAAATGTCTGTTCGTCTTTTGCCCATTTTCCTATTGTCTTGTCTTATAGATTTGCAAAAATTCATTACATATTCTGTATCTCTATCTTATGCCAGTTATATGCTCTGTAAATCCAGTCTGTGGTTTGTTTTCTAATGTGTTTATGATGTATTTTAAAAAAATATTTATGTATCTGGCTGTACCAGGTCTTAGTTTTTGCATGAGGGATCTTCAATCTTTGTTGTGGCTTTGTGGGATCTTTAGTTGTGGTATGCGTATTCCTAGTTATGGCATGTGGGATCTAGTTCCCTGACCAAGGATCAAACCTGGACCCCCTGCATTGGAAGCACAGGGGTTTAGCCACTGGAAAACCAGGGAAGTATAGAAGTTTTGCATCTTCATGTAGTGAAAATGCATTATCCATTTTTTCCCCCATAGCTTGCGTGTTTGTGTTTTACTTAAAGAAGCCTGAGCAGCCTGAATATCTGAGGGGACAGAAGACTGGAAGGGCAGATGACAGAGGGTGGAAACGGATATCCCCTTCATTCTTGCTGTTCTCCTTTTTCTTCTATTACTTCTCCATTTTTCCTTATCCTGAAATCGATGTGTCTAACAAACAAGTTAGGCTGCTCTGTTGCTCTGATTTGCTCAATTTTGTGTCTAGATATCTCTGGCTCTGATTTGCTACTTTCTTCAAAACTTTTTCATCTACTTTGTGCTAGCAGTAAATGCAGTGGAGAAGACTGTTGTTTTCCTTTATAAATAAACAAATAAATATATACACCTCAGGACTGAAATAATTGTGCCAATTGAATTACCTCATATAATGAAAAGTAACAGGCAAAAAATCTCATTTGGGGAATCTGTATTGTTTTTTGGTAAAGGAAGACTTTTTTAAAGAATCATTTTCTAAACTTTTATTGCTTTAAATCACTACCATAATACCAAACTGCCATCTCCATAAACCCCCTCACAATCTAATCAAAATCATTGTAACCTGGGCTGGGGATCAGGGAAGAACTAAGAAACCTGAAGGGCAATGTTCCATCAGCTTTCTCAGGCTCCCCCTAACCCTTTCTCTCTCCCGCCACCCTCCACGACACATTGCAGCTTGAATTATTTAGTTACTCAAATCAATCCATTTTTCTCTGTTCTGTGGTTGGACAATAAAAGTAAGATTTACTGCAGCCAGTGAATAATAAAAAACAAATTAGCTGAAAACAAAAAGCTGCTTACGTGGCAATCTTCTGTGTTAATCAAAACCTTGAGGACAGGTCGGAGGATCAATATTTGACTACAAGATGGAAAGAATCAAAACTTCCATTAAGGGTGAGAAAAGAGGGAGCCGTGGAGGGGGATGGGAAGGAAGACCTAAGGGCAGGGTTCCTCAGTGGCCAATGGCAAAATTTCATCCCAGTTCTCTGGTTGGCCTCTTAGGGAGGCCGCCTCTGTTTGAGAAATGACGGTGTTTTTTATGCACATATCAAAGTTCAGCTTGATTGTCTCATCTGGGGAAGAAAGCCATCTGTCAGTATTCTCCAAATAATCTACATAATTGACTTTCAAACAAGCCTCAAAGAAACGGGCATTTATCACCCTAATTGTGGCAGGCGGAGTGTGTGTCACTGCCATTTTATCAAGATAATGGTAAGTGGCACCAGGTTGCTTCTCTCCTGCTTCTCCCAGATTTCTTTCAATTTGTACATACAGCTACATTCCCCTTCGAGACCAAACTCAGAAAAGGACTGTCTGCCTGGAGCAGGGGGAAAATTTTGCTTGCCTTGTGATAATCCCTGGACTCAGCCAGCACTCACCTGCCACTCTTCACTCTGCTCCTAGAAACTCGATTCAGGAGGACATCACTAAGAAACTCAGTACCAGGGCTGGACCCCTGAAAAGCTCTATTCCTTGACCCTGGATCTCCTGGCTTGAAGTTCCCTTTGGGTGCTGATGGACGGAGGAGGGACCTCCCGGAACTAGCTTGGCCCTAGCTTCTAGCCAAAGCTAACTGGGCAAACTGACCTCCAGTCCACAAGGAGAGTATTGTCAGCAATGGTGTCCTTGTTCCCATAGGCCCAAGTGGGACTGGGTGGGTGTTGAGATTATCATGAGGTTCTTTCTTCTATGACTGAATCCAGTAACTCCTATCTGTAGGAAATTGCTACTCCACAAAATATATATTAAAATTATACTAATTCTCAGGTCTTGCCTCCTATTCAAGGTCCAGGACAATTCTGCCTAAAAGCGTAGTCTTTTGTTACCTTCAAGGCAAAAGCCACTCTTGGCTTTACCTTTCCAGATTCTGTGAACTGCGTTTCTTAACCAGGCTGACTTGAGACGTCCCCATCATTCCTGTGTGTCCATGGAAACCAAAGACCTCACAGTGCCCAATATTTAGCAGAGAGGACCACAAAGTAAATTGCTAAACTGGGGTTAAATTGAAACTTTCTCCCTCAGAGGAATGTAACCCAGCAGAAATGGAAGTGTGTCTGGATTTCTAAACAATGCTTGAAAGTGTGCTTGCCTGTCAGTAGTCCCATTTCCCCATAGACAGGTAAGTTACTCAGTATTCCATTAAGGGGGTGGTAGAAATTGAGGGAGAAGGTTCTTGTTTAAAAATAATCCACTGATACATATAAATCCACTGATATATATAAATGAAAAGGACAGTCATATATCTGAGAATTATTCTCCTTTCTTGTGATCTTGAACCAGGTTTTGGTTTCTAGCTAGCATGTGCACATTTCAGCATCAGTACATGACAGGTCTACACTTTCCTACATACACAGAATATCATATAATCATAACCATTTCTCAGTGTTGGCAGAAGGAAATATTTAAGACTTGAGTCATTGGATATAAGACATCCTTTTTTTCCCTACCCAGTTAACTCCAATATTGAACTGTCTTTTCTGCTCTGTTTTCTCTCTGATGCACACAGCATGTGGCCTTCTGTGTTCTGATTAAAGAGTGGAAAACAACAGCAGCATCTGGGCTGAATGGGGCAGGGAAAATCCAACTGGTTCAACCTGTTATGATGGGCAGCGTTATTCAATGACCTAGTAAGGACATGTAGAACAAAACCTGGCATAGGGAGGCAATTACACTTGTTCCATTTGGCATGAATCTCTATCGATCGGCAGTGGTTTTCACACTCAGTAAAGAATCCGCCTGCAATGCAGGAGACCTGGGCTTGCTCCCTCAGTTGGGAAGATCCTCTGTAGAAGGAAATGGCAACCCATTCCAGTATTCTTGCCTGGAGAATCCCATGGACGGAGGAGACTGGTGGACTACAGTTCATGGGGTCACAAAGAGTCAGACACTACTGAGCGACTCTCACACACACAATATAGGGTGATGGTGTCCTTCAAGTCTTCCCAGTTGCACAGGGAAATTGTGATCATCACGTAAATTGCATGCATGTCACAGCTGAGAAATCAGACTTTGAGACTGATGTGTGCTGCATGGAAGTAGAGCCAAGGACCACCTGCTTGAGGAAGAGATAATAGGCATGGTATGTCAGGCCACATCAAGGAAAGACTGTGTGTCCTGGAATGTCTGAGAATTTTTCTTGTGGAACTAAGTTTGACTTACATGATTAAAGGCTGAAGGGCAGTGAAATGAATATATAACTATGGATATTTTGATAAACGCACTGAAATACTGAAACACTGCTGCGGGGATTGTTTTGTACTCATTGGTCACTTGTTTAATGTTGTTTTGAGTCTTTTAATCACTTTGAGTGTGCTGTTCCCAATGCTAGTGTGTCTGCCCAGACGTGAAAAGAGTAAATGCTCTATGATTCCCTGATGTGAATTTCCAGAACAGGCAAAGCTAATCTATACTGAGAGAATTTACAACAGGGATTGTCTCTGAGTGTACATGTACATGGAAATGACTAGAAAGAGGGGGTGATGTGGATATCCTATATCTTGTTTTAAGTGATGGTTACAGTTCAGTTCAGTCGCTCAGTCGTGTCCGACTCTTTGCGATCTCATGAATCACAGCACACCAGGCCTCCCTGTCCATCACCAACTCCTGGAGTTCACTCAGATTCACATCCATCGAGTCTGTGATGCCATCCAGCCATCTCATCCTCAGTCGTCCCCTTCTCTTCCTGCCCCCAATCCCTCCCAGCATCAGAGTCTTTTCCAATGAGTCAACTCTTGGCATGAGGTGGCCAAAGTACTGGAGTTTCAGCTTTAGCATCATTCCTTCCAAAGAAATCCCAGGGCTGATCTCCTTCAGGATGGATTGGTTGGATCTCCTTGCAGTCCAAGGGACTCTCAAGAGTCTTCTCCAGCACCACAGTTCAAAAGCATCAGGGGTATATACATTTGTCAAAACATATTAAGCTGAAAACAAAATCTGTGCATTTTATTTTATATGAATTCTCCCTCAACAAAAACCAAAAATGTGAAAAAAGAAGTATTTCCGGATCACAAGAATACTGAGAGGCCCTGATGTTCTGGCTAATTCAAAGTTCAGCTACTTTCGTTTGGGACCATTTGTCATGGGTTTGTTAGGGGTTCCAGGAAAAACTTCCTTTACATATAAAACTCTTCAGCAAAACCAGACAAAAGGTCAGCTCCCTTCATGTTTGTGGCACAATTTTATTTTTTAAGTGACATATTTCTCCAAATCAGAGCTATTCAGTCAGAAATGTCAGCCCATCTGGAATTTATTCCTTCCACAAGCTTTTCCTTCTGCTACTTCTCAGCAGGGATATGGTGCCCTTGAGATCTTGGGCTTCTCTCTTTTGACTGTCTCTGCTGCCAGAAGGTGTACCTGGAAGCTGGGCCTGTGCCTGATTTCTTGCTGAATTCCAGCATCCAGCAAAGGGCCTGGCCCACAGGGTGAGGAACTGAGGCTACACTCCTGAAATAAAGTGATCATTATACAAAGGGAGACCTGTGTGTTTAAATAAATAATTGATTCAGGGGATGGTCTCTGCTTTCTAAGAGTTCACAAAAAAGACATCTGGGTAGGTGACACCTCACATGTTATAATTTGCTATGGATCTTAAGAGGCTACATCTTAGCCCTTATATTACTTTTTTTAAAAAAACATCTTTTCCATCCCCTCCCCCCTTTTATTTGCCATGCCACATGGCATGTGGGATCTTAGTTCCCCAACCAGGGATGGAACCCGTACTCCTTGCAGTGGAAGCATGGAGTCTTAATCACTAAACCTTAGGGAAGTCCCCCTGTTCCGTATTACTCTTATTACCCTATGGCTCAATTCTCCAACCTGCCTTGGACCTCTCTATCATGAGTAAAATTAGACAGCAAAAGTGGGGACACCACTTTTTCTAGAAGGCTTTAGAAGAAATGCATCCATGCTAGTTTCCTGTAGACTCCTTTAGTCCCCTTCCATTATTATACCAATATGGGTTAGCAGTAAAATTGAGTTAGCTGGTACATGGAGAGCAGGCAGTATGAACTATAGGAAGTGAAGACCATTCTGGTCTTTACACATTTCTGCTCACTGGTTTAGAGCGGTGGGGTGTTAGATGTTAGGCTAAAAACTGCAGGCTGAGGGAGGAATTGGGCTTCTTAGGGTGTTGGAGTTGATGGTAAAGATAACTTTAATTATATGATACAAAGGATCCTTTTTGAATGTTTGCAAAAGGCAAATTTTGGACAAAGAAAAGACTTTTAACCTCAAAAGATATGGTTCAGGCTGCCAAGAACACTGTTGTTCACTTACTCAGTCACGTTCTACTCTTTGTGACCCCATGGACTGTAGTTCACCAGGCTTCCCTGTCCTTCTATATCTCCTGGAGTCTGCTCAAAATGATGTCCATTGAGTCGGTGATGTCATCCAACCACCTCATCTTCTGTTGCTCCTTTCTCCTTCTGCCCTCAATCTTTCCCAAGAATATAGTTTTTAGGAAGGTTCAAAGCCATGAATAAAGACCCACACTGAGTTAATGAGGCATATTTGAACACTTGAGGAGCCTCATATTTCTTTACCTGTGAGGCTGACGGGTTACAGGTTGAAGGAAACAACCAGATTCTTCTACTATTCATCTTCCAGGATGCAAGGCTCTGAGTACAATAAACACTTGATATGTAACGGAGTGGGAGAATGTAGAAGTGTTTTCTAATGGTAAGAAATGTCAGTAAAAAGCAAGGCTGCCCGACCACTGGAGCAGCCTCTCTATGGAAAACTAGGACCTTGAAGGATAGTTTGCTCTTTAAGGCTATTATGAACTTCTCCTCATGAGTGTCCCAGCTCTCAGCTCCATAAAACCTGCAATAACTGCTGTTTTATGACTTACACCTGGTCATAACACAAAAGATTGATTGGGGCTCCCATCCTACAAAGAAGGAAGACAGTACTTTCAGATATATGGCCTCCCAATAGATTTTTCATGAGATGAGCCAAAAATGCTTCCTCAAGATTCATGCAAGCGTGATCAGTGCCCAAGACTGTAAATAACACATCCAGTCTTTCAAGCTTACACTCTGATCCTTTTGAGTTTGTGATGTCCTTATTAGAGCTAATAACATGTTAGAGATGGACTATGCTTTTACAGAAAAAAATTTATATAAAAATCTTTTAGGGAAAAAAATATGGTCTCTCTCTGTATTCTTCCATTTTCTTATCTCCTCTCCCCACTCTCCACCCAGCTCAGGAAAACTTCTCTTAAATCAGCTTGATATTTTCAAGACTAGCCTAAGCTGTTGATAGTTTTATGTGACCAATAAAGAAGATTAAAAAATAAACTCTGTAACTTTCTGTATTCTGAAATCCATTACCAAAAAATAATAATAATAAAATAAAAAAGGAGCCCTGTTGTGTGAGAAATGTTAAATTCTGCTTTGTCAGAGAGTACTGGAAATATGATAGGAAAGACGACTTCCATATATCTAAATGGCATTCAAAAGAACAAAAATCAAGGGCTATTAATGTAGCTAGATCTTGGGATTCAGGTAATATGCCCTATAATTCACTCTGACTGACAGTTTTGAGGAGAAATCAGAGTAAGGCTGACCAAAATACTATCCCTTAAAAAAAATCAGCAACAGTACTTCAAAACTAATCCCTCACATATCAACCTGATCTCTCCGAGGGGACTCTTTTCCAGCTAAATGCTGAATTTAATTCTGTACATCACATTTCTTTGGAGAGATTTAGTACTTTAATTATATTTTTATGTGTCACAAAACTGTAAACATAAATTACATTTTTGTTTTCTTTATCTTTAAAGGAGAGTTTAGAAAAATAATAATGATTAAAGGTGTATGTGATTTTTCTTTGAGTCTTTTTGTTGCTTGCGTGGAGGGGACAATGGTTCTCTGTATTTGTGGCTGACGAATCCTCTGGCCATATTTCCAGGCCATCTCAGGAAGACTGGAAAGTCTAAAAACCGATCAATCAGCTATCTGTTTTGCCTACAGAGATGATGATAGTTTTAATGTTTTTTTTCTTCCTGACATGCTTTGAACTGGGTTTTCATTTGTATACAGTATAGATGTTACTTAGCTGCATCATGGGCTGGAGAAAAATCATTGGAAATGTTTTTTAATTTTAAAAATATTTTAATTGGAACTTTGTGGCTCATATCCAGAAAAATCTTTTTGACACAAATGTTCACATCAGTGGCAATGTACAATATAGGCAGAATTAGAAATCTAACAGAATTATGTGGGCATTTCTTTGCACATCAGTGAATCTGAGCAGGACCCTGTGGGATCCTCCCGAATACAAAAGCTTTTCCAAATCCATTATTTCTTATTTGTAGGAAAAAGGTTTCAGCCTCCTAGACCTTTCCTGAGTTGCACAGGGCAGATTTAAGCAGTTACTAATTAGAAGAGTGAGGGAATGTAGAAACAGGGAAGGCATTGAAGAAACAATACTGAAGCCATGGGGCAGGGTCCTGGTTCTTCCTCAAAGGATATACAGAGCAATCTGATAGTTCTAAAGAAACTAAGACCCTGACCCACCTGGAGGATGGTAACTTCAGGCTGAGCACAAGCACATGGACCCAGACTGGTTGGAATCAGAAGGCTTGATTGAGATTTCTGGAACATTACCCTGTTACCTCACCACCAGACAACCAGAGGAAGGTTGCAGCCCTCCCCGCAAGTTTTGTATATAGAAACTCTTCCTGAAAATGATCAAGGAGTTTGGGTTTTTTGAGCATGAGCTGCCAGTTCTCCTTGCTCGCCCCTGAAATAAATCCTTCTCTACTCCAAACTCCAATTTTTCAGTTTGGTCTCATCAAACATAGGAACTTGAGTTTGGTAACATCAATACTGCATGAAGTGGAGTGAGATATTTTAAAACCAGTTAGTCTTAAAAAAAAAATCTTCCTATTGTATCATGTCAGCAGTTGTTTATAATGGAGAAGCTTGCTGGAAAGCTGTGTTACTCAAAGACCGACCTCTTCCCGGCCTGCATCTGGCTTGTAGAGGATGCCAACAATGCTTAGTGTAGTGGGTCGCATCTGTCAAGGAGGATTATAAATTGTACCTGTGATGCCCTGTAATTAGTAATCCTCAAATGACTCCAGCTGCTATTTCCCTGAGCATTTGCTTTGGTAACATCTTATAGAAAATATAACTCAAAACCAAGAGTATTTAGGTCCAAAAGACACTGCCTGTAGTGAAATAGAAGCATTTTTTTCTAATTGAAAAATCCATTTTTCTCTTGTTGCTCTCACCAAGTTTATCAGAGGGTCTTTCATCCAGAGACCAGTGTAAAATGTGCTTCAGCTTGTTGAAGAGAGATTTGGTTGTTGACTTGGTTTCAGAGCAAAATTCAGCCTTGAATCGTGTGAAAAGTAAATATGTCTGCTTTCAGTGTGTTAGGATGGTTTGAGAATGAATGTGTGTCTGTAACTGGAGATTTCACACTGGGAAGCTGACCTTTCGCTTGGAAAGGAGCTTTGCTATTTCGTTGTCTCGTGGGTACATCTGCAAATGCTGGCATGCTGGGTTGTATTTGCAGATCAGAATTCATTACTTGGTGA
>SJYT01036914.1:45375-92389 GCA_006410635.1 Cephalophus harveyi | reverse complement strand
TAGATCTGATAGATAGAGTGCCTGAAGAACTATGGAATGAGGTTCGTGACATTGTACGGGAGACAGGGATCAAGACCATCCCCATGGAAAAGAAATGCAAAAAAGCAAAATGGCTGTCTGGGGAGGCCTTACAAATAGCTGTGAAAAGAAGAGAGGCGAAAAGCAAAGGAGAAAAGGAAAGATATAAGCACCTGAATGCAGAGTTCCAAAGAATAGCAAGAAGAGATAAGAAAGCCTTCTTCAGCGATCAATGCAAAGAAATAGAGGAAAATAACAGAATGGGAAAGTATAGAGATCTCTTCAAGAAAATTAGAGATACCAAGGGAACATTTCCTGCAAGGATGGGCTCGATAAAGGACAGAAATGGTATGGATCTAACAGAAGCAGAAGATATTAAGAAGAGGTGTCAAGAATACACGGAAGAACTGTACAAAAAAGATCTTCACGACCCAGATAATCATGATGATGTGATCACTAATCTAGAGCCAGACATCTTGGAATGTGAAGTCAAGTGGGCCTTAGAAAGCATCACTATGAACAAAGCTAGTGGAGGTGATGGAATTCCAGTTGAGCTGTTTCAAATCCTGAATCAACTATACTATACATATATTCCCTGCTTTTGGATTTCCTTCCCATTTAGCTCACCACAGAGCATTGAGTAGTTCCCTGTTCTGTATAGTAGGTTCTCATTAGTTATCTATTTTATACATAGAATCAGTGACGTGTATATGTAATTCCCAATGTAGAATTCCTGTTGCTTTAAGCCACCTACTTTGTGGTAATTTGTTACAATTGTGGTGGTGGTTGATGGTTTAGTTGCTAAGTCGTGTCCAACTCTTGCGACCCCATAGACTGTAGCCCACCAGGCTTCTCTGTCCATAGGATTCTCCTAGCAAGAATACTGGAGTGGGTTGCCATTTGTTACAGTAGCCACAGGAAACAATACAGGGCCCATCTGATTTCACAGAGTCCTCCAGGATAATCCAGGATCATGTCCCCATCTTAGATTCCTTAACCTTATTCACATGTGTGAAATCCATTTTCCCAGTTAAGTAATATATTCACAGGTTCTAGGGATTAGGACATGAACACATTTGGGGGGCATTGTTCTGTTAACCATAGTATGCAATGATACTGTTCATCCCTGAAACCATTTTTGACTATGCCAAGCATGTGTGGAGCCACCTCTCAAGTTTTTTTTTTTTTTTTTTTTTTGTATTTTGCTTTCATTCTGTCTTAATTGTCTAGGATCTGTCTCCTGGGTATTTCTATGGAATAATAGAAAACACATAAATGTGGAGTCAGGCTGACCTGTGTTTAAACCCTGGCTGTTTATTTTCTCTCTACGTTTCCTTGGGCAAATTATCCCAGCATTAAGACTTTGTCTCTTCATTTATAAAATGTGAGTAGTCATACCCATATCATAGAGTCATTGTGAAGATGAAAGGGGATAGCATATATAATATGCTTATCACATAAGAAGGCATTCAAGAAATGTTTTTCTTTTGCTGTTGCTGCTGCTGCTGTCGCTTCAGTCGTGTCCGACTCTGTGCGACCCCATAGACGGCAGCCCACCAGGCTCCCCCATCCCTGGGATTCTCCAGGCAAGAACACTGGAGTGGGCTGCCATTTCCTTCTCCAATGCATGAAAGTGAAAAGTGAAAGTGAAGTCACTCAGTCATGTCCGACTCTTTGCGACCCCATGGACTGCAGCCCACCAGGCTCCTCCGTCCATGGGATTTTCCAGGCAAGAGTACTGGAGTGGGGTGCCATTGCCTTCTCCTTTCTTTTGCTATCATCTTACAAACTGTGAACCTGTGGCAATCTGGTCTTGAAGTAGATGGTCTGGTTGAGGAGGTATTTGTGTAGGAGCTTTCTAATTTTCCTTCAAATCCCACTGTAGATACAGTTTCTATTCTGATGATACATAGGGTTCCCCCGATATCATTGCATTTTGTTTTGGACTTTTGGACTGTAATTCTACCTACACAACACTGAAGTTCCTGGTTGACAAGGAAGAAAAATCCTACCAAACTAACTACTGGGAATAACTCAGCTATCAGTTCAGTTCAGTTCAATTGCTCAGTCGTGTCCGACTCTTTGCAACTGTATGGACTGTAGCACGCCAGGCTTCCCTGTCCATCACCAACTCCCGGAGCTTACTCAAACTCATGTTCATTGAGTTGGTGATGCCATCCAACCATCTCATCCTCTGGCAGCTATAATAACACATAAATGAATATTTCTTGTGTACCTACTGTGCATCAAGTGTTGTAATCACTAGGCAATGAGATGTACACCATACTTATGTTCCTGGAGTGGGAAAGGCTGACAAGTGACTAGGTGATTCTAATTCAGTGTGAGTGATGTCAAGATGAGCACAAACACAGAGGGACTTAGGGATCACAGAGCAGGATAAAGGCTCCCTGGACTAAGTGCTGCCTAACAAGAGATCTGAAGGATAAATAGAAGTTACTTATATAGAGTCCCTCTTATCCTCCACAGACAGGAAGGAGAGAGGAATAAAAAATGAAATCTTGTTTTAATAAATTCAATTGACTTAAGCATTAATATTAATAAAACAAATTTGGACATATAAATATAGCCAGTCTTGTTTATTTAAAAAAAATTTTTTTAGATGTAGTTGCACAAGTGTGAGAAGAATAAATGGTTCGCTGATAGACCTTTTTTAGGTCACCTGGAAGAAAAAAAGAGCTTTCATTACATTTTGTACATATGACTTCAGTGGTTAGGCTGGCAGTTTGAAAACATACAAATACTGAAAGTGCCCTAGAATATAAAGCTCTGATTTAGAGAAGAGGGTGACTGTGTTGTGGTGTTGTGGTCATGATATTATGCTGGGTAGATGGTGGTACCAAATGTTTGGAAGATGTAGTTTATGGTTTGTAGGAATAATAATAGCAGCAAAAAATATGTTGTGAATTTATTATGAGCCAGGTACTGTTCTTAGCACTTTTTGTATATTAACTCCTTAATCCTTTCAATAATCCATGAGACAGGTAATACTATTATTTTTATTTTAGAGATAGAAAAAGTGGGATACAATTGTTAAATAACATTGTATAAAGTTAGTCAGCAAGTGACAGAGCTGGAATCTGAAGACAATTTGACTTGAAAGCCAGCACTCTTAACTACTGTCCCTCTTTGGGGAAAGAGGGACCTTGTGGAAATATACACAATGTATGCAAATGACACATAAAAAGGGAGTTCAGTTCAGTTGCTCAGTCATGTCCAACTCTTTGTGACCCCAGGGACTGCAGCACACCAGGCCTCCCTTTCTATCACCAACTCCCAGAGCTTACTCAAACTCATGTCCATCAAGTTGGTGATACCATCCAATGATCTCACACTCTGTTGTCCCCTTCTCCTCCTGCTTTCAATCTTTCCTAGCATCAGGGTCTTTTCAAATGAGTCAGTTCTTTGCATCAGGTGGCCAAAGTATTGGAGTTTCAGCTTCAGCATCAGTCCTTCCAATGAACACTCAGGACTGATTTCCTTTAGGATGGATTGGTTTGAACTCCTTGCATTCCAAGGGACTCTCCAGAGTCTTCTCCACCACTACAGTTCAAAAGCATTGATTCTTTGGCACTCAGCTTTCTTTACAGTCCAGCTCTCACATCCATACATGACTACTGTTTTGATTAGATGGACTAGTCATCTAGCTTTGACTAGATGGACCTTTGCTGGCAAAGTAATGTCTCTGCTTTTTAATATGCTGTCTAGATTGGTCAAAGCTTTTCTTCCAAGGAGCAAGTGTCTTTTAATTTCATGACTGCAGTCACCATTTGCAGTGATTTTGGAGAACAAAAAACTTAAGTCTCTCATTGTTTCCCCACCTATTTGCCATGAAATGATGGGACCAGATGCCATGATCTTAGTTTTCTGAATGTTGAGTTTTAAGCCAACTTTTTCACTCTCCTTTTTCACTTTAATCAAGAGGCTCTTTAGTTCTTCATCATTTTCTGCTATAAGGGTGGTGTCATCTGCATATCTGAGGTTATTGATATTTCTCCCGGCAATCTTGATTCCAGCTTGTGCTTCATCCAGCTTGGCATTTCTCATGATGTACTCTGCATATAAGTTAAATAAACAAGGTGACAATATGTAACCTTGACGTAGTCCTTTCTTGATTTGGAACCTGTCTGTTGTTCCATGTCCAGTTCTGTTTCTTCTTGACCTCCATACAGATTTCTCAGGAGGCAGGTCAGGTGGTTTGCTATTCCCATCTCTTGAAGAATTTTCCACATTTTGTTGTGGTCCACACAGTCAAAGACTTTGGCATAGTCAATAAAGCAGAAGTAGATGTTTTTCTGGAACTCTCTTGCTTTTTTGATGATCCAACAGATGTTGACAATTTGATCTCTGGTTCCTCTACATAAAAAGGGAAAACAGAAACAAATGTCCACATGACCGTATGGATATGTATCCATGTAGTGTCAACAGACTGGTTAAATGAGTATTTACTGAACCTGGGGTTGAGACCTTACAGTTAGAATAATTATTTAAAATTGTAATATAGTAATAATATATGTACCTCCATATTAAGGTATTCAGTCAAGGATTGGTAAACTTTTTCTATAAAGGGCTAGATAATAAATTCTTTAGACTTTGTGGATCGTATAGGCTGTTGAAACTACTCAACTCTGTCATTTGTAGTGGGAAAGCAACCACAGACAATATGTATATGAATTAATGTGGCTGTCTTCCACACTGACAAAAGTGGACAGCAGGCATAGTTTGCCAAATTATAAGATCTACTGATGGGTCTAATAATTATCATAATTTTGAAGTAGCAAAAACATAAGTGATATTTTGAGATATCTATGGCACCTGTAACATATGAAAATATCTCTGATTTTTTAAACTGGTGACAATCTCATAGCTACTGCTGATATTAACTGTGATTTGTACATTCATAGTTGAAGGAAATGTTAAATCAGAGGTAAGTGAAAGTATCAATACATATTTAAGTTTACCCATCCAAATTCACAGGACTTGTTAATTTTACTCATGGACCCCAGTATAAGAACCTCTAAACAGATTTCCCTGGTGGTCCAGTGGTTAAGACTCTGTGCTCCCATTGTAGGGGCACAGGTTCAATCCCTGGTTAGGAAAGATCCCACAGGCTCTGTGGCATGGCCAAAGAAATTTTTTTATAAAAGAACCCCTGAGCTAGGAGTCTTGATCAGTAGTCAAAATGCACCTGTTAACAAGGGACTAAACAATTCGGAATGAATGACAACCCCTTCTGAGTTGAGTAAGCTTGGGATAGACACAGATCCTAGTCACATGTAGCTCTGAGATGGTGATGTGAGGGTGATGGCAAGAACTGATCCCCCAAATATCCCACAGCCCATGTGAAGAGTGTCAGGGGCAGTTACTAGAAGGAAACAAGTCTGGAAGGAAGCAAGGAGGGCTGACTATAATTTGTTTGAGCACAGAGAAAGAATGAGCAGGCTGGGATCTTCCAGCAATCTTAAAATTCTGATAAAGTTGCATAAACTTATTGCATTGCTAAGATCAGAGGGCTTCAATGAGGCTGGCTGTGTTGTACACATACACACAATGAAAAGGAATATTATTAAGGGAAGCAGTGAAAGGCCCATAACCTTGGCCAGAAAATGGTTGATACCTTTTCTGTGATTCATGCATTACCCAAAAGCCTCCCATATCTTAGAATTGCTAATAAAAACTCCAAATATCCCAGCAATAACTTTCAAACACCTCCATTTGCACTAATACTGCCTCATACCCAATTCTGCTTTATAGTGCATTCCAACGTAATTGTAGATACTGCATTGATTGGCTCAGAGCATCTATGTGAATTTCTAACCAGATCCAAGTAAGAGCTTTTTCAGGACCCTGAAATGTATTGTCCCTTTAAAGTGGTAGTTAAAAGAAAAAGAAATAAGCCTGGTATTTTGAATTTATGGCAATAATAGAAAAATTGCTAGGTATTTTTGATGAAAAGCTTGAAGTGAATGTAACACTGCATATATTGACTTCATATTTCAGTGCACATCCAGATTTATTGATTAGAGCCAGACTGACTCAAGCCAAGATTGATTTGATAGAAATCACAGCCTGCTTATTTATCATGTGGAGAAAATTTACACATCTACCTAGGCATAGGAGTATTACTTTATTGACTAAATTAAGTCTTGGATGAATGTCAAGTTTTCACCTACAGCCTGTAGACCCCCTTGCAGGACAATTTTTGTTTGCATTTGAGCAAAGATTATGATAAGAATGTTTCTTTTTTTAGTTTAAATGAGAAGTACTTTGTAAAATCAAAATATGGTAATGTCTTATTAACTGGTATTTGTGGTGATTCTAAGATTGTTGGCTGAATGAAGTTTTTTAAATATAAATTTATTTATTTTAATTATATTACCATTTGGGCTCCAAAATCACTGCTGATGGTGACTGCAGCCATGAAATTAGAAGACGCTTACTCCTTGGAAGAAAAGTTATGTTCAAAAGTTATAGCATTTTCAAAAGCAGAGACATTACTTTGCCGACTAAGGTCCATCTAGTCAAGGCTATGGTTTTTCCTGTGGTCATGTATGGATGTGAAAGTTGGACTGTGAAGAAGGCTGAGCGCCGAAGAATTGATGCTTTTGAACTGTGGTGTTGGAGAAGACTCTTGAGAGTCCCTTGGACTGCAAGGAGATCCAACCAGTCCATTCTGAAGGAGATCAGCCCTGGGATTTCTTTGGAAGGAATGATGCTAAAGCTGAAACTCCAGTACTTTGGCCACCTCCTGCGAAGAGTCGACTCATTGGAAAAGACTCTGATGCTGGGAGGGATTGGGGGCAGGAGGAGAAGGGGACGACCGAGGATGAGATGGCTGGATGGCATCACGGACTCGATGGACGTGAGTCTGAGTGAACTCCGAGAGATGGTGATGCACAGGGAGGCCTGGCGTGCTGCAATTCATGGGGTCGCAAAGAGTCGGACATGACTGAGCGACTGAACTGAACTGAACTGAACTGAAAGAAAACAAATGAGAATAATGTTAACAAGACAAAATTTCAGGCACTTTAGAAATACTCATTTATAAACAAATATTAGGGTACCAATAGGAAGTCTTCACTTCATAAGACAGGATGTTAAAGCAGATCATCTAAGAATAACCATTTGAAAGTGCTCTCCTAAGTAAATCTGCATGGACATACTTGGTTAGATTAGGAGTAAGTTAGCTAACATATAGGAACCACTGAGAATAGGTCAGGAGTATGCTGCATACTTTCACTGATGATTTTTAAAACCTTTAGCAAAGCTCAAAGTTCTATTAAGTAGGTATTGGTATATTCTCTTTTCACATTTGAGAAAACAAATTCAGAGATGCTAAGTGATTTGCCAGAGGTCCCAAGCTAATACATGGAGCTAGGACTAAAACTAACTCTTTCTTACTCCAGAGTGTGTGTTCTTAGCTACTGCCCTCTATTGCCCCTTCTGCTGTGCTGTGCTAAGTCACTTCAGTTGTGTCTGACTCTTTGTGACCCTATGGACTGTAGCCCACCAAGCTCCTCTGTCCATGGATTCTCCAGGCAAGAATACTGGAATAGGTTGCCATGCCCTCCTCCAGGAGATCTTCCCGACCCAGGGATCAAACCCATCCCTCTTACATCTCCCACATGGCAGGCATGTTCTTTACCATTAGGGCTACCTGCGAAACCCTTATTGCCCCTTACTTGAAAGTAAAAAAAATTTACATTAAAATATTATGCTAAAAATAGATATATGTGTATGTATAACTGAATCACGTTGCTGTGCACCTGAAAAGTAATACAACATTGTAAATCAACTATACTTCAAAGTTTTTAAAAAAGACCAGGAAAATAATATAATGCAATTCACATATTTTCTCAATTGTGAACAGACTCACCCAAATGTTTAAAGTCATAGGCACTTGACCCTAAATTTGATGGGTTCTCCAATTTAGGGGATTCTTGAGTGAATTATTTTTCCCTTGGGATGAAGAGGAGGTAGGGGAGTAGGGGAGAGAAGGAGTAGATCAAAAATGTTTAACTGGAAATCCACATTGTCTTTGTCTTTCAGGAATTAATCATTCTGGGTACTGGTTCCTAGTTACAGACGAAGTGGCATTCAATTTTGGAAGCCATGGGGTTAACCCAGTTTGTTAATGGTTATTTCCCTTCAGCACAACAACTGCATTGCAAGGGAAATAGCTGCTCATAAGTGTTAAGGGCCTTATTACTGTTCAAATACCCTTTTCTTTTTTCCAAATGCCCTTTAAATACTTTCTATGCTGGCAAAGGTACATTACAAATGAAATACAGGGGAGGAATAATTCAAACGCCTCGGATGGTGGCATTTTGTATACCTCGAAGCCACAGTACAAATCTCTCTCAAACCTTTGGAAATCCGTTTTCATAGCACAGAGTAGGTGGGAAGGGGCTTGCAAATCCTTTTCAACCTGACAGCTCAAAAACCTAACTTGTTTTCTGATCCCTCAACTGTGACAGGTTGGTGGTGGTGTATTTTTCACTTCAGAAGCTAAGGACTCTTGCTAGAATCTGGGAGTCTAAGCAGCTGGTTTTCGTGCTAAATTCTGGGCAGGAGAGACAAAGGAAAGAGCAGAATAAATTATATGTCAGCCCTCTTCTGGTGTTTTGTATGAAAAGTGTTTGATGATAAGCATTATGGTTTAAGAGTTCCTGTACCTTTAGACACAAAATCCTGTTTGCAAATTCTCAGCGTGTATCTTGCTTGCCATCAGTACAAATCCATTTGCTCCACTCAGTCAACCCTTTTCTTAACCCTTCCTCTTCAAGGAAGTCTATCTCCATACAATTTGAGGTGACCAATAACCTTTCTGCCCCCCAATATTACTCTTATCATCCTTCCAGTGAACCTGAAATTTCTACCATAGTGTTCCACTTATTCAGTTAATTTTTCCACTGATATCTGTCTATATATATATTCATCCCTCCATCCAGCAGTCTATCCTCAAAATATTTATTGTCTGCTCCATGCTAGGCACTCTGCTGGGCTCTAGAAATTGTGTGGTGATTAACACAGACATGGTTTCTGCCCTTGGCTTACAACCTATTGGGGAAGATAGACAGTAAACAGTAATGAAGTAATTCACTTCAAATTGCGCTAAGTGCTATGATGACCGTGGATGCAGCAGGGAGCAATGAAAGAAGATACCACAAACGGAACTAATTAGTGTGCTCAGGTGTCAGTTCCATGGAGACTGAAGCCGCTTTCTTAGAGGGAACTCCGTTTAAAATACAAATACATTATGTAGCAGCACAATGCATTAAACACACGAGTATGGTCACATTAACAAAGGATAAGACTCTGAGGGTGTGGGTCTCAGCACAAACAGCTTCTTTGGATGGTGTGTGGCTTAGAGAGAGGAAAAGTAAACTAAGTGAAATCCCTTCTATATGTGAGGCTCTGGACCAGGCGCTCCTCTTTGAAAGGTTATTTTTTCATTCTAATTGCAACACTAAGAGGTGGGTATCAGATCCGCTCTAGGAAGAGAAAACAGATTCTGAGAGGCTAAGCAACTTGACCAAGGTCACAAGGTTAGTTGTTGGTCTAGCCTAGGAGTAGGAAGGCTGGGGTGTGGTAGGGGCTTGGGAACAATGTCAGACTCACCAAAAGAGTAACAGAAGCCAAAAGAGGGAGAAGGGATATAGTGTCATGGACCAAAGATCAGTGAAAAGACCTGATCCTGTGTTTGAATTGCTTACAATTCAGCTGAAGAAAGATGATGAACTTTTGAGAAAGAAGGGGGAATGTCATAAACAATGCTAAAAGTCAAGTCCAAACTGCATTATTCTTGAAGAAGATAAGCAAGGAGCATCAATGAGAGGAGTCAAGACACTTTAAAAAGGTGATGGGGAGGAGTTTGTCAGAGCCATCTAAAAGGGAGACTTTGGAAAAATACCCTGCTTGCTTTCCTTTACTTGGATAAAGTAGAACCAATACAATATTGTAAGGTAATTAACCTCCAATTAAAATAAATAAATTTATATTAAAAATAAATATAAATTGCAAAAAAAAAAAGAAAAAATTTCAAGCAAGTTAGGTACAAAACAATGATGACTGAACAGTCTGAAAGGCCAACAGACACATTAAGATCATTGAGTTATGAATCCCTGAAGGTTCTATGGGTTCAGGCGATATCCCAGCTGTGGGTAGTATTCCAGGTCAAAATACAAAATACCAGTTGTTGTCCCCAGCTCCACTTCTGATCACTAAAATGTGACAGTGATTAAATGCAAAATGCAAATATTACAGCTTGTGAGTACAAATTTAAAACAATAATAGCCTCTTGTCAGACAATATGGAAAGGAGAAGTTGCATGGAATTTGTTATTATACTTGCAAATGCAGCAATATTGCAATGGGTTGACACAGTGCCACGTAACCCAGGACAAGGCAAGGGAAGGATTATGGAAAGCAGGACTGGAAAATTGTGAGCACAGAGCAACACTGCCTTTTAAAGAATCACAAAGGAAGGCACGAAGAGGGAGGAATAGTTTCAAGGTCAGAGTTCCTTGGACATTTCTAAAATAGCCCTCACACTCCCATTGTCTTTCATGAATCAAGGCACAGGCCAAATTATCAGGCTACTGAAGTTTGCTTTTGGACTGAGGTCCCCAACCTCAATTCTAATTACTTTTCTTATACTTCTTTGATCTCTCATTCTCCTATCCACCCCAAGCTCCATGGGGCCAGAAACCACATCTCTGTCTTCTTCACAACTGTATTTCTATCAGCTAACCATGCCTGGCATGTACTGCATGCTCGATAAGTATTTGGTATTTGAATGAACAATTCAAATTGTTCATGGCTTTCCTCTCCTACTGACAAAAGGCCCTATAGACTCTCTGCATCTCTCCTTGCCCAGTTGTTTTCACTAAAACTTCCTTTTTCTATATTTTATTTTTTCAGGGACTTTTAAAAGAGAGAAGATTTTAACCAGTGATATTAGTCGTTGCAGGCACAACATTAATCCAGGTCTAACCAGAAAGAGAAGGCAATAGCACCCCACTCCAGTACTCTTGCCTGGAGAATCCCATGGACGGAGGAGCCTGGTAGGCTGCAATCCATGGGGTCGCGAAGAGTCGGACATGACTGAGCGACTTCACTTTCACTTTTCACTTTCATGCATTGGAGAAGGAAATGGCAGCCCACTCCAGTGTTCTTGCCTGGAGAATCCCAGGGGCGGGGGAGCCTGGTGGGCTGCTGTCTCTGGGGTCGCACAGAGTCGGACACGACTGAAGCGACTTAGCAGCAGCAGCAACCAGAAAGAAGACAACCATTCTGAGTGGTTAAACCAGAGGTGTTTGGGACTTCCCTGCTGGTCCAGTGACTAAGACTCTGTGCTCCCAATGCAGGGAGACTGGGTTCGATCTCTGGTCAGGGAACTAGATCCCATGTGCCTCAACTAAGTGTTCACAGGCCACAAACTAAGACCCAGTGCAGCCAAATAATTTAAAAAGAAACACAACAGAGGTGATGTCAGGTGGGGAGCCAGTTACACAGATGATAAGGTATGTATAATGGCAGTTTTATTTCCCAGTTTGAGTACATTGAAAGTAGCTCTCCTGAAACATAATTCTGTATGTGCTCACATAATCTAAGGGATGGGAAGAATCTTAAACTTCATTCAACTCAGACTCATCAGATAGCTGTTATGTCACAGATGTCAATTGCCTACACCAATCTCTCTTCTCCTCTTTCATCTTAAGTCCCAAATGCTAACTTTCAGATGGACACCTTTCTACCTAAAGATCCTACTTCCCTGCCTTCTTTGTGGCTGGCCAAGAGACCATGAGAGTTTTAGGCAGTGATGTGGAAGCAATGGTTTCATCTGGGACTTCCAGGAATGTTTCTAAAAGGGCCGTTTTAGACAATTTGTCACATTTAAGAGGGACCCCTTTTGTGTGTGTGTGTGTGTGTGCGTGCGCGCGTTTCCTCCTGTTTCAGGCTCACACTGAGGATGTGATGTTTGGAACTCCAAGGGCCATGAGGAATCGCACCTTTGTTTCCTCCAAACCTCTCTCACAGGAAAGAGAAATCTCTCTCTCTCTATTATTTAAGCCATTATTTTATGGTCTGATATAGATATTTTAGTTTCTTTCTGTTATAGATAAAACTGAATAGAATCTGAGCTAGTCCAGCCATATTATTTTCATTGCATTTGGGACAAATGGCCATTTAACTGTGGCTTGGACACTTCCAGTGGTGAGGAAGTGACTAACCCTTGAGGTGGCCTATCTATCTTGGGACAGCTGTTCCTAATGGGAACTTTTCTCTACAGAGTGCAAATTTCTGTTCATGTAGCATACTCCCATAAGCCCTAGAATGGCTGTGGGCGTCACACCTGTCTCATCTTTTTCCATGTGTCACGTGTCTGAAGAAGTGCTCCTGTTCCTTTGACTTGATTCATCTCAAAGCTAAATATGCCAAGTTCTCTCTGTTCCTCCTCCAAAGACATGGCTTCAGTACTCTTGCCTGGAAAATCCCATGGACGGAGGAGCCTGGTAGGCTGCAGTCCATGGGGTCGCTGAGGGTCGGACACGACTGAGCGACTTCACTTCCACTTTTCACTTTCATGCGTTGGAGAAGGAAATGGCAACCCATTCCAGTATTCTTGCCTGGAGAATCCCAGGGACGGGGGAGCCTGATGGGCTGCTGTCTGTGGGGTCGCACAGAGTCGGACACGACTGAAGTGACTTAGCAGCAGCTTAGTGTAAGTTTGCTCCACAAACGCTTATGGGAAAGAGCTCCGGGCTAGAAAATTCAGCTGTGTTGCCTGCAGCCCTGTTTATTTAACAGATTCCACTGAATTAAAGAAAAGATACTTTTTTACTCGCTTGATGCCGAATTAACACGCTTCAGTTTACATAATGGACCTCACTGTTTTGGGTGAGCTAAAATCTGGGTTAAAACAAACATGATCATTTAATCCTCTACTATATTATAATCAGTGTGTGTGGCAAGAGACTTAAAGTTTTAATTCATTATTAACCACACTGTACACAAACCAGCTTCTCCTTTTACATAGTAAGAGGCAATGTTCCCAGAGTCATTAGCTGTTGCTTAATCTGCTTAAACAAAGCTCCCTTCCTGCGTGTTTTATGTGGAGGTAGCCCTTCCAGATGCTCGGGCTCTCATCTCCAGGACTGCCTGCTTAGCACCTGTCAATCACTTCTAATGGAAACCTACTCGAGTAGTCTACTGAGAAACTGCTTTCAATATGTATTAAAAAAAAAAACTTTACCGTCTTTCAAAATAAGTGTCTAAGAGTTATGCTGCTGCCCTTACACTCCACCAGAACAAAACTGGCAAAAGTCACTACCTGTCAAATGCAGTAAACTAGTATGTTTCCTCTCAGCTGACACATCTCTGTGGTATTTGACACTGATGACTCACCCATTTAGAAAATTCTTTTCTCCTTTGGTTACTGACACCACACCCCTGCTGGTTCTTTTCCTTATCTATGGCCATTTGTTAGTCTCCTGTATTGGGACCTTTTCCTCTAATCACCTTCTGATTTTTGTTCTTCAATGTCCTCTGCACTTCTCACTTTCTACTTTTCCCCTGGGTAAGCCCACCCATTTCCGCAGTTACCAGCATAGTCTGATGATTTTTGTGTCTGTATCTCCAGCTCTGACTTCTCTATTTTAAGCTTCAAACCAATATTTTCAGCTGACACAGGGGCAGCTTTCGTTTGGTGACTCACAGACACCATAAACCATATATCCTCAAAACTCACTACCTTCCCCTCCAACTCAGATACTCAAGCCAAAAGTCTGAGAATCAGGCATTTTCTTACCTTTCTATAGCGATTCCTTTCCACAACCATGTCACATAAGTATTATCTCCATTTGGATACAGGAAAACTGAGGCTTAAGATGGTTAAGCAGTGTGCCCACCAATCCCTCAGTGACCATATGGCAGATTCTAATGCATTTCAGGCTGACTTTGGAGCTGATACTCTTGACTATGATAAATTCCCCTTACTAGAGGATTCTATTATAGGATATTTTGTCTTCATCTTGAAAATCAGAGGCAAGACCCTGAAGGAAGAGAGCACTCATAGGGAAAAGTTTACAATAACCTACTGTATAGCACTGAACTATACTCAATGTCTTATAATAACCTATAATGGAAAAGAATATGAGAAAGAATATATGTATATGTATAACTGAATCACTTTGCTGTATACTTCAAATGAACACAATATTGTAAATTAACTATACTTCAATTTAAAAGGAAAGAGGAGGGAGTGTGGGATGGACATGTACACACTGCTATATTTAAAATGGATAACCAACAAGGACTTACTGTAGAGCACGTGGAACTCTGCTCAGTGTTATGTGGCAGCCTGGATGGGAGGGGAGTTTGGGGAAGAATAGATACATGTATATGTATGGTTGAGTCCTTTCACTGTTCACCTGAAACTATCACAACATTGGTAATCATCTATACCCCAATACGGGCTTCCCTGGTTGTTCAGCAGGTGAAGAATCCATCTGCCAATGCAGGAGACATAAAAGACATGGGTTCAATCCTTGAGTCAGGAAGATCCCCTAGAGGAGGAAATGGTAACCAACTTCAGTATTCTTGCCTGGGAAATCCCATGGACAGAGGAACCTGATGGGCTACAGTCTAATGGGTTGCAAAGAGTTGGACACAACTGAGCATGAAGTCTTTGTCTTAACCCAATACAAAAGAAAAACTTTAAAACATAAAAAAAGAGGAAAGAGTTATTGAGGTGATATGGTTAAAAGGGAAAGTGAAGCCCTGGAGCAACCTGGCAGAAGCACAAGCTTGAGGGCAGGGAGCAAAAGTTCTTAGAAGGAACAAAGGAGTAGAGCCAGGATAGCAAGGTAGGAGGGACCTCAGGCCAAACTTGTCTTCCATAAGGTCTTGTGGTGAGAAAAACTGACCTCACTGAGTTTCAGTGGTTTCCAGGGGGGAAGGGAAAAGCTTTTGGTAATCCCAAACCTTAATTCCCATATAACTTGTACTGAAATTAAAAGGGGTTGTTGACTGATCCACAGGTCTGGTAAACAGACAATTAGTTTGAATTAGAACTCCAAAGCTACAATTTTCATAGAAAGCTCAGCCATGAAAATTCTAAGCAAGTTGAAAGAGTAAAATAATTATTGAAAAAAATTTTTTAAACTCAGTTTGGTTGAGCATATTTTTATTGCTGTCATTTTTATCCTCAAATTTTTACACCATTTTTTAGAAAATACTTATTTTTAATCTATTGGTTTGGCTGCGTTGGGTCTTAGTTGTGGCACACGTGACCTTTAGTTGTGAACTATTAGTTGGCATGTGCAATCTGTTAACAGTTTCATGACTCAGACACCCTGCATTGGGAGTGCAGAGTTTTAGCCACTGTATCACCAGGGAATTGATACTTCTGAACTGTGGTGTTGGAGAAGACTCTTGAGAATCCCTTGGACTGCAAGGAGATTAAACCAGTCAATCCTAAGGAAATCAACCCTGAATATTCATTGGAAGGACTGATGCTGAAGCTGAAACTCTAATACTGTGCCACCTGATGTGAAGAACTGACTCATTGAAAAAGACCCTGATGCTGGGAAAGATTGAAGGCAGGAGACTGAAGAAGGGGATGACAGAGGATGAGATGGTTGGATGGCATCACCAACATAATGAACATGAGTTTGAGCAAGCTCGGGGAGATGGTGAAGGACAGGGAAGCCTGGCGTGCTGCAGTCCATGGAGTCACAAAGAATTGGACATGACTGACCAACTGAACAATAACACTAGAGAAGTCCCCCAATTTTTTTCACTTCAGGTTTCAAACTAAGCATTCCCTTTGGGAATAAACTCTTGTTCAGTACATGAAAGACATCAGGGCAGCAAATTTCTTTAATCTCAACATTCTATCAGTATCTGTTGTTGTTTTAGTTGCTAGGTCATGACCAACTCTTTTGTGACACCATGGACTGTACTTGCCCTCACGGACTGTAGCCCGCCAGACTCCTCTGTCCATGGAATTCTCCAGGCAGGGATACTGGACTGGATTGCCATTTCCTTCTCCAGGGGATCTTCCTGACCCAGGGATCAAACCTATGTCTCCTGCATCGGCAGGCAGATTCTTTACCACTGAGCCACCAGGGAAGCCCAACAGTGGCTGTTACTTGACCTAATTGATGTATTCCAACAATACTGACTACAAGAAAAATCCTGTTTTACTGTTGCCTCACATTAGAACACTGAAGATGTGTTCCCATGTGTACCACCCCATTGCCAAATAGAACATGTTAAAAATACTGAGAGACATAGGTGCCAAGAAGACATTTCCTAGATGGCATTGATGCCATGATTATTTGGGGCAGGGCAGGTATTGTGTTAGGGGTCTCTCTTCTGCCATAGGTCCACTGTTCCTCTTAGCCTTCTTCAGAAAACATGTTTAAGTATGGGTGATTTCTTTAGCATATATCTTTACTCTTTCTGTGGGTCAAATAGTATCTAGAAAGTATAGTGTGATACTGTATCTCACCACTAACTACTATGTTTTAACACAAGGTTCTCCAGAATAAAATTTAGATACTTCAAAAAGTAAATTAAATATTTAAAAAATCAATTATCTAAATTAGAACTCAGGCTTAAGTGAATTTATTTAAAATAAAGAAATATTTTAGTTAATGCTCAGGTTCCTATTGCCCTTTCTTAAAAACAAATGCTTTCATGTGGTTTATGGTTCAATTCATAAACTAGTTAGTGAAAAAATGCAAAATGCTTAAATCTAAATTGCTGTTCAGTCGCTCAGTCATATCTAACCCTTTGCGACCCCATGAACTGCAGCACACCAGGCTTCCCTGTTCATCACCATCTCTCGGAGTTCACTCAGACTCACGTCCATAGAGTCGGTGATGCCATCCAACCATCTCATCCTCTGTCACTCCTTCTCCTCCTGCCTTCAATCTTTCCCAGCATCAGGGTCTTTTCCAATGAGTTGGCTGTTTGCATCAGGTGGCCAAAATACTGGAGTTTCAGCTTCAGCATCAGTCCTTCCAATGAATATTCAAGACTGATTTCCTTTAGGATAGACTGGTTGGATCTCCTTGCAGTCCAAGGGACTCTCAAGAATCTTCTTTAACACCACAGTTCAGAAGCATCAACTCCTCAATGCTCAGCTTTCATTATAGTCCAACTCTTGCATCCATACATGACTACTGGAAAAACCATAGCTTTGACTAGATGGACCTTTGTTGGCAAAGTAATGTCTCTGCTTTTTAATATGCTGTCTAGGTTTGTCATAGTTTTTCTTCCAGGGAGCAAGTGTCTTTTAATTTCATGGCTGTAGTCACCGTCTACAGTGATTTTGGAGCCCAAGAAAATAAAGTCAGTCACTGTTTCCACTGTTTCCCCATCTATTTGCCATGAGGTGATGGGACCAGATGCCATGATCCTAGTTTTTTGAATGTTGAGTTTTAAGCCAGCTTTTTTACTCTCCTGTTTCACTTTCATCAAGAGGCTCTTTAGTTCTTCTTCGCTTTCTGTCCTAAGAGTGGTATCATCTGCATATCTGAGGTTTTTGACACTTCTCCCGGCAATCATGACTTCAGCTTGTGCTTCCTCCAGCCCAGCATTTCTCGTGATGTATTCTGCATATAAGTTAAATAAGCAGGGTGACAATATACAGGCTTGACGTACTCCTTTCCCCATTTGGAACCAGTCCATTGTTCCATATCTAGTTCTAACTATTGCTTCTTGAGCTGCATACAGGTATCTCAGGAGGCAGGTAAGGTGGTCTGGTATTCCCATCTCTTGAAGACTTTTCCATAGTTTATTGTGATCCACACAGTCAAAGACTTTAGCATAACCAATGAAGCAGAAGTACATGTTTTTCTGGAATTCTCTTGCTTTTGCCATGATCCAGCCGATGTTGGCCAGAGAAGGCAATGGCACCCCACTCCAGTACTCTTGCCTGGAAAATCCCATGGGTGGAGGAGCCTGGTAGGCTGCAGTCCATGGGGTTGTGAAGAGTCGGACACGACTGAAGTGACTTAGCAGTAGCAGCGGATGTTGGCAATTTGATCTCTGGTTCCTCTGCCTTTTCTAAATCCAGCTTGAACATCTGGGAGTTCTCAGTTCTAAATAGATACTGACTTATTTTTGAGGCAACCGAGGCCATGCAGTCTTTATAAATTGATAAAAGGCAGGACTGAGAATTTCTTTCATGTGTTTCAATTTCTAAACGTCCTATTTATTATCCATAGATAAGCTGCATAACCTCTGCATTGTTATATTTAAAATAATAATTTACCATTGGCCTGTTTCCTTATAGCATTATATGAATTAAGGACTAGAAAATACTTTGAGATTCATGGATGCATCTGGCTTTTTAAAGATGTGTCACAGGCATTCAATGATATAACTAGTCTATGAATTTTCATAGCCTTTCTCTGAATTATTTTGTCCCTTTCTCATGTTTTTTATAAGAATTTAAGACCTGCCAGATTGGGTCATATCAGTATTCCCTGTGGCCTATGAGTCTACCTTCAACTATGGCAGTAAGAGAAATTTTGTGGGAAGATGGATATATTTGCTTTTCATGACATCAACCTTCAAAGTTTAGGAACAATGCCTATACTCTTAATGCCTATAATAATCTTGACTATTCCCCAGTTCATTAAGGATCTATCTTATATAAAATTACTTTAACATTGTTATTAACTATTTTACAGTTGGACTACAATGATTTTCTATGTGCTGATCAACTGCTTTTACTAATCTTTGTGCATCAAATGGCCTGATTTATTGAAAAAATAAGTTGAATATTGCCATATTTTATAGATCCAGCCATAGGCACACACCAAATAAGCAAACTGAATAGAGAAAATGCTTGTTGATAGGCCTGAGGGCATTGTCAGGCTCCCCTGGTATTTGACAAGATCCCTTTTCAAGGAAAACAAAGGGCATGACAAGACCAATTGTCAGATCAGGTCAGCATCATATATCAGTAACCATAGAAAAATGGAAAGACTGGTGGCAGACCTGGGTCAGGAGCCAAGTGCCAGGTGTTACCAGATATATATGTGAGTATAAATGTCATGTGAACTACTTGGTTATTGATTCAAAATAATATTGATAGTTAAGATTGGAAAATCCTGTGGCCTGGGTCATGCCCTTCCAGATGATGCAGTTACTGATAAAATCACTTATTTAAATTGGAGGACGAGAGAAGGAGGGGATATTTACAGAAGTGTGAAATCCCAAGCCAGCAAGGAAATGGGTCTGCTCTAATCATTACTGACCAGGTTTCACCCGGAGTATTAGAATACTTTTTGGACACCATCCTTTAAAGAGATATAATCAGACTAGTGTTCTTTCAGAAGAGGATTGCTAGTAAGATGAACAGACTAGAACCCAGGATATTTAATTAGGAGTGATAAAAACGTTTAGAGAGGGCTGCTTTATCCACAAGAGATTAAGTTTGTTGTGTGGATATTTATGACAACTCTTGGAACAGATTGTAGCTGAATACAAGGAAAACTTTTCTATCAGTTGGAGCTGCTCTAGCAAGAAAAGTGAAGCCTTGTATTATTCTAGGTCTTCAGGTACAGAGATGGAGGTTGAACAATGGACAGGAAGAGGGAGAAGGGGTTCTTAAAGTGCACAAATGCTTGGAGCCAGTCACTTGTTGGTACAGTAAGGGATCTGTATGACTGCTGCTGCTGCTGCTGCTGCTGCTGCTAAGTCACTTTAGTCGTGTCCGACTCTGTGCGACACCATAGACGGCAGCCCACCAGGCTTCCCCATCCCTGGGATTCTCCAGGCAAGAACACTGGAGAGGGTTGCCATTGCCTTCTCCGTCTGTTTGACTAGTGAAGATTAAACAAAAAATTCAAAATACTGATACAGGTTTAGAGCTTTTGATTTTTTTTTTTAACTGTGTAAGGCCTGATAAGATTTTGGGGATAACAGGGTTTTTTTTTGGCAATAGATAACACTTTTCTTCTTTTCCTGAGTCTGAAGCCCTTTGGAAATTGGAGCCAGGCTACTAGAGTCTGAATATAGACTTGTGGCACTTATTAGCTGAATAACCTTAGTAAAGTTCTTTAAACTTTGTGTGTGTCAGTTTCCTTATCTGTAAAACAGGATAATACTTAAGTGTAAGCATGTGAACAGTTCCTTGTTCATAGTAAGTGTTCTATAAGTTTTAGCAATTAGATCTTAATTGAGGTATATATAAAGGAGTTAACTGGAAGATAAAAAGATCACAACTAACCCAGCAATCCCACTTCTGGACATATACCCAGAGAAAACGATAATTGCAAAAGATATATGCACCCCAATGTTCCTTGCAGCACTATTTACAATAACCAGGACATGGAAATAATCAAAGTATCCATCAACAGAGGAATGGATAAAGAAGATGTGGTATATATATATACAATGGAATAATATTCACCCTTAAAAAGGAATGAAATTGTTCCATTTGCAGAAACATGGATGGACCTAGAGACTGTTGTACAGAGTGAAGTCAGAAAAAAAATATCATATATTAATGCATATATATGTAATCTGGGAAATGGTGTAAATGATCTTATTTGCAAAGCAGAAATAGAGACACAGATGTAGGTAACAAACATACAGATAACAAGGGGGAAAGTGGTTGGTGATGGGATAAATTGTGAGATTGGGATTGACACATATACACTATTGATACTAAGTATAAAATAGATAACTAATGTGAACCTACTGCATAGCACGATGAACTTTACTCAGTGCTCCATGATGACCTAAATGGGAAGGAAATCCAAAAAAGAGGGGATATATGTACATGTATAGCTGATTCAAGAAACTAAGATCATGGCATCTGGTCCCATCACTTCATGGCAAATAGATGGGGAAACAATGGAAACAGAGACAGATTTTATTTTCTGGGGCTCCAAAATCACTTCAGATGGTGACTGCAGTCATGAAATTAAAAGACATTTGCTCCTTGGAAGAAAAGCTATTACCAACCTAGACAGCATATTTAAAAGCAGAGACATTACTTTGCCAACAAAGGTCCATCTAGTCAAAGCTATGGTTTTTCCAGTAGTCACGTATGGATGTGAGAATTGGACCCTAAAGAAAGCTATGTGCTGAAGAATTGATGCTTCTGAACTGTGGTGTTGGAGAAGACTCTTGAGAGTCCCCCGGACTGCAAGGAGATCCAACCAGTCTATCCTCAGGGAAATCAGTCCTGAATATTCATTGGAAGGACTGATGCTAGAGCTGAAACTCTGATACTTTGGCCACCTGATGTGAAGAACTGACTCATTGGAAAAGACCCTGATGCTGGGAAAGATTGAAGGCAGGAGGAGAAGGGGACGACAGAGGATGAGATGGTTGGATGGCATCACAGACTCAATGGACATGAGTTTGAGCAAGCTCCGGGAGTTGTTGAAGGACAGGGAAGCCTGGTGTGCTGCAGTCCATGGGGTGGCAAAGAGTTGGACACAACTGAGTGACTGAACTGAACTGAAATTAACTGATAGCTGATTCACTCTGCTCTACAGCAGAAACTGACACAGCAGTGTAAAACAACTATGCTGTGTGTACTTGGTTGCTCAGTCATGTCCGACTCTTTGTGACCTCATGGACTGTAGCCCTCCAGGCTCCTCTGTCCATGGGGATTCTCCAGGCAAGAATACTGCAGTGGGTTTCCATGCCCTCCTCCAAGGGATCTTCTCAACTCAGGGATCAAACCTGCATCTCCTGCATTGGCTAGCTCTGGGCCACCAGGGAAGCCCAAAGCAACTATACTGCAATAAAAAAAAAATCACTGCCAGCTATTAATAGCACTGATAAAGCAAAAATGGAGGCTGTGGATCTATATCTGCAGCCAAGTGGCTGTGGTGATACTTCAACCCTGCTTGACTTATTCACCTGGCCATTGTTCCAGCTGGACAACTGTTTGGCACAAAATGTGAATATCCATGGACAAGATGGCTCCAGAATGTGGAATCTCAGACGGGGCCAAGGTAAAGATTCTCAGTTCCTTCTTTCAAACTTACTAAATCAAATAATTCACTCCTTCTCCCATGGAGAAAAGTAAATGAGGAGTGAGAGAGGGAGGAATATTATTTTAGTGGAGCTCTTTTCCCGTGGAAATCTTAAGAAATGAAGGCTTACACTCTAATGAGGACACTAAGGGGGAAAAAGCCCTACCATTTCAAACATTGTCTCATACCTCAAAAATAGAACGAAGTGAAGTCCATTCATAAATGTAGCTTTCTACCACAACGCCTCAATTTTTCACAGATCTGCAAAATTTCATTAGGATTTGGCACTAGTCTCTGAACTAGCCTTTGGGAACCACTGTAATAGATGACTTTTAAGATCCTTCTAACCATGAGATGTTATAATTCTATGATAGGATTTCATTTGTACCTAGCCCATAGAAGAGAACCAAGGAACTGCACCTGGGTCAAGGGACAGGCAGAGCCTGAAAATGTGTTGGCAGTCAGGCCCAGAGCAGGGTATTTTCTCTCCTTAGAATTCTTAATCATATTTCCCTGGTCGAAGAAGAAGAATTTATCTAAAAAGACCAGAGGGTTGTTGTGAGGAGAACTTGATGATGAACCTCAGTGCCCCATCTTGGGCTTTGGGATTTCCATTGCCAGACTGTGAGACATGATAGTTGGAAGAAAAGATAGATATGTCAGTTTCAGCATCTCTCACAGTAATACCATTTCAAATGTGTTTATTTCTTTGTCTTAATATTTTATTATCAGTTTGTTGTTCTCCGTATCCCACCTGTGGTCCCTCTCCTCCCCTCATGAACTGATGAAGCTACATTGCAACAAATAGAAATAGAAAACCACATATCCAAGGTGATTTATTGTTAATGTGAAATTCTGTCCTAACCTGAAAGTCAAGGGGCAGGAATCCCAAGCTATTTCAAAATTCACATTACAAGACAGATAATCAGATGCCCCCAAACCACAGCATTTTGTACTCTATTAATCGTACACTGACAGAGCCCTTTGGTTGAATTTGTATTTCCAAATAAATACAAACATATGTCACCATTTTTTATTGATTTTGGACTTTCCTAGGAAGGAAATGCTGTTAAATTATAATAAATGGTGTCAACTAAAACAAATAGCGCAAAACCCATTAAAAAGACATTTGTTGCAGAACTTGGTTTGATTTGTTGGCATCAGTTGAAATCATGTCAAAATAATGTCTTCAGAAACCAAATAAAAATTTGTTTGCAAATTTGTCTGCAGCAAGCATTTCTAGAACATAAAAATCCTTAAGAATCAATATGGTTTTATTCAGTATGCAAATGTACTGAAAAGCATTATGGCAAAAATTCCATTGCTGAGTTATATGATAGTGCTAGTGAATTAATAAATAATAATAGATGATAAATAATATAGTGACTGAATTAGATAATACATTTATGAAGAAGTAGAGGGAGAAAAAGATTAAGGGGGATAGTCTTGGGAGAAGATCAATTTTCAGATAAGCTAAACTAACATTTTATATTCAGAAAATTAATGGAGTTTAGTCCAGTGACTCACAAAGTCCAGTTCAACTAAATTTCACTGCTGCCTTTAAAAAAGGAAAGGAGATGCAGAATGCCTAGCTTTGAAGTGATCATCATTTGAGTTCTAATATTAGTCAGTCCGCATCTGTAATTTGCATAACAGTGTTTGCCTTCCAGGTAACTGGGAATTTAATTGCTATCAGAATAAAGTTTGAGTCTTATTTTCAAATGATGTCAGTGCAATGTATCCCAACGTGCAGTTTTGAAAGTCACTATAAATCGGGCAAATGAGGGCCGTAGTGGAAACTGGGCTTTAATATAAAATCAAAAAGGGTTTATCTTCAGTATACCCCAAGTCCTCTTCTGTGACTATACATGTTCTCCTTTCACCACCTTCCAGGGTGCAGTTTCTTTTTTAATACTTATTTATTTTTATTTATTTGTTTGACCCTTAGTTGTGGCATGCAGGACCTAGTCAGGGGACTAGGGATGGCACCCGGGCCCTCTGAACTGGGAGCTCCGAGTCTTAGCCAGGGACAACCAGGGAAGCCTCCCAGGATATAATTTTTTAAAAAAGCCTCACCTGTGGTGTTTAAGCTACTTCTGCCCTTTGTGATCCTCTGTTTATCCTCCCATTGAAATAGATGTATCCTACCCCCCCACCCCCTTCTAATTTCATTCCCAGAATGTTTCATTGCTGAGTCACTAAGTCCTGACTCTGTGACCCCTTGGACTTTAGCAGGCCAGGCTTCCCTGTTCTTCACTATTTCCCAGAGTTTGCTCAAACTCATGTCCATTGAGTCAATGATGCCATCCAACCATCTCATCCTCTGTCTTCCCCTTCTCCTCCTGCCCTCAATCTTTCCCAGCATCAGGGTCTCTTTGGATCAGGTGGTCAAAGTGTTGGAGCTTCAGCATCAGTCCTTCCAATGAATATTCAGGGTTGATTTCCTTTAGGATTGACTGGTTTGTTCTCCTTGCAGTACAAGGGACTCTCAAGAGTCTTCTCTGGCACCACAGTTTGAAAGCATCAATTCTTCGGTGCTCAGCCTTCATTATGATACAACTCTCACATCCCCACATGACTACTAGAAAAATCATAGTTCTGACTATATGGATCTTTGTTGGCAAAGTGATGTCACTGCTTTTTAATATGCTGTCTAGGTTTGTCATAGCTTTTCTTCCAAGGAGCAAGCATCTTTTAATTTCATAGCGGTATTCACCATCTGCAGTGATTTTGGAGCCCAAAAAAATAGTCTGTCACTGTTTCCATTTTTTCCCCATCTATTTTCTATGAAGTGATGTGACTGGATGCCGTGATCCTAGTTTTATGAATGTTGAGTTTTAAGCCGGCTTTTCACTCTCCTTTTTCATTTTCATCAAGAGGCTCTTCAGTGCCTTTTCACTTTCTGCCATAAAGGTGCTGTCATTTGCATATCTCTGGGTTTTTATATTTCTCCTGGCAATCTTGATTCCAACTTGAGCTTCATCCAGCTCGGCATCTCACATGATGTACTCTGCATATAAGTTAAATAAGCAGGGTGATAATATACAGCCTTGACATACTCCTTTCCCAATTTGGAACCAATCTGTTGTTCCATATTTGGTTCTAACTTGCTACTTGACCTGCATACAGATATCTCAGGAGGCAGGTAAGGTGGTCTGGTATCCCATCTCTTTAAGACTTTTCCACAGTTTGTTGTGATCTACACAAAGGCTTTAGCGTAATTAATGAAGGAGAAGTAGATGTTTTTCTGGAATTCCCTTGTTTTTACTATGATCCAACAGATGTTGGCAATTTGATCTCTGGTTCCTCTGCCTTTTCTAAATCCAACTTGTACATCTGGAATTTCTCAGTTTATGGACTGTTGAAGCCTAGTTTGAAGGATTTTGAGCATTACCTTGCTAGCATGTGAAATGAGAACAGTTGAGTGGTAGTTTGAACAAGGAGCTAATTTTCTAAACTATTGTTATTGTTTTTGTCTTTATCTCTTGTCTCTCTCTCCCATGTAGTTTATTTTTGTGAAATAAAAACAACAATAACAAAAACAACAACACACTAACACATAACCAAAATAAAAATTCCAAGCTGAATTTCATCTGCCAATTACCATCACCATGATATTTAGGGAAATTAAAGAATGGGCAGTTTAATGTTCCCCTCCCCACACAGTGAAAATAAGAAGGAGCGATCAAGGACTATCCTTTATTCCATGATCGCTCCTTCTTATTTTCACTGTGTGTGGGAGGGGAACATATGGAGAAGGCAATGGCACCCCACTCCAGTACTTTTGCCTGGAAAATCCCATGGACAGAGGAGCCTGGTAGGCTGCAGTCCATGGTTCGTGAAAAGTTGGACAAGACTGAGCGACTTCACTTTCACTTTTCACTTTCATGCATTGGAGAAGGAAATGGCAACCCACTCCTGTGTTCTTGCCTGGAGAATCCCAGGGATGGGGGAGCCTGGTGGGTTGCTGTCTATGGGATCACACAGAGTCGGACACAACTGAAGCAACTTAGCAGCAGCAGCAGCATATATATATATACATATACATATATGTGTGTGTGTATATATATATATATATTCCCCACATGACTACTAGAAAAATCATAGTTCTGACTATATGGATCTTTGTTGGCAAAGTGATGTCACTGCTTTTTAATATGCTGTCTAGGTTTGTCATAGCTTTTCTTCCAAGGAGCAAGCATCTTTTAATTTCATAGCGGTATTCACCATCTGCAGTGATTTTGGAGCCCAAAAAAATAGTCTGTCACTGTTTCCATTTTTTCCCCATCTATTTTCTATGAAGTGATGTGACTGGATGCCGTGATCCTAGTTTTATGAATGTTGAGTTTTAAGCCGGCTTTTCACTCTCCTTTTTCATTTTCATCAAGAGGCTCTTCAGTGCCTTTTCACTTTCTGCCATAAAGGTGCTGTCATTTGCATATCTGAGGGTTTTTATATTTCTCCTGGCAATCTTGATTCCAACTTGAGCTTCATCCAGCTCGGCATCTCACATGATGTACTCTGCATATAAGTTAAATAAGCAGGGTGATAATATACAGCCTTGACATACTCCTTTCCCAATTTGGAACCAATCTGTTGTTCCATATTTGGTTCTAACTTGCTACTTGACCTGCATACAGATATCTCAGGAGGCAGGTAAGGTGGTCTGGTATCCCATCTCTTTAAGACTTTTCCACAGTTTGTTGTGATCTACACAAAGGCTTTAGCGTAATTAATGAAGGAGAAGTAGATGTTTTTCTGGAATTCCCTTGTTTTTACTATGATCCAACAGATGTTGGCAATTTGATCTCTGGTTCCTCTGCCTTTTCTAAATCCAACTTGTACATCTGGAATTTCTCAGTTTATGGACTGTTGAAGCCTAGTTTGAAGGATTTTGAGCATTACCTTGCTAGCATGTGAAATGAGAACAGTTGAGTGGTAGTTTGAACAAGGAGCTAATTTTCTAAACTATTGTTATTGTTTTTGTCTTTATCTCTTGTCTCTCTCTCCCATGTAGTTTATTTTTGTGAAATAAAAACAACAATAACAAAAACAACAACACACTAACACATAACCAAAATAAAAATTCCAAGCTGAATTTCATCTGCCAATTACCATCACCATGATATTTAGGGAAATTAAAGAATGGGCAGTTTAATGTTCCCCTCCCCACACAGTGAAAATAAGAAGGAGCGATCAAGGACTATCCTTTATTCCATGATCGCTCCTTCTTATTTTCACTGTGTGTGGGAGGGGAACATATGGAGAAGGCAATGGCACCCCACTCCAGTACTTTTGCCTGGAAAATCCCATGGACAGAGGAGCCTGGTAGGCTGCAGTCCATGGTTCGTGAAAAGTTGGACAAGACTGAGCGACTTCACTTTCACTTTTCACTTTCATGCATTGGAGAAGGAAATGGCAACCCACTCCTGTGTTCTTGCCTGGAGAATCCCAGGGATGGGGGAGCCTGGTGGGTTGCTGTCTATGGGATCACACAGAGTCGGACACAACTGAAGCAACTTAGCAGCAGCAGCAGCATATATATATATACATATACATATATGTGTGTGTGTATATATATATATATATATCAGTGAGACATCAGCACACCACAGCACTATTTTGTAAACTGGTTTTTGAAAATTGTTGTTTTAAACTTATAGCATTGCTATGGTGTCCAGGGGGAGGGCTATGGTTCTTGTTACTAATTTTCTGTGGTGGAGTGAAGTATGGTTATGGATCAAAGCAGGAAGAGACTATGGGGCTCAGCTTAGGGATCGGACAGGAACCACAAGCTCAGGAGTAAAGTAGAAAGAAGGCATGACATAGAGCAAAAACGAATAAGCCCTGATGAGTGGGGAAGGGTTGTTGCGGGTGGGAATCAAAGAAGCTTTACAAATCTGACTGCTTGAGGGGAGATGCCCATAAGTTCTTTTCCTGGCACTCACAACCTCTTTGATGTGAATGACTGGAATTTAGGGCCTTGCATAATGGGTCTGGCCTTTGCTGTCCACCTCACCCTGTGCAGTCCATGTCCTTATTACGATGATTGGATACTGCAATTCCCTTTCCTCCATAAGGCACCACTGATATTACCCCACTCCAAATTGGCAAGACAGCATTTTAAAATTGATTTGAATTTTGCAAAGTGTTCTGTAAGCAAAGTTCTTTTAGAATCATGGAGAGTGAAGTTGCTAAATTATGCATGTTATATGTACATCGTATATTTGTATATGTGTGTGTTTTCCAACTTCTAATACAGATCATATCAGTATCTTTTATTTTTTAATTTTTTTTGCAAAAAAAGGACCCAAAGAGCTAGATCAAAGCTTGAACTAAATGCAGCAGGGTCCTGGCTTTGGGGATTGTTAGAAGCCATTGCAAGGAAAAATTCAACAGAACAATGCCCTGTTGTTAGTTGTGAGTGAATCCTAGAGACCATCAGAGGGAGTACTTTAGCTGCTGTGAAAGGGCTCAGAGGGAGACAGATAATAAATGTACAACAAACAGTCCAATGTCAGAAAATGATCACTATTGCAAAATGAGACCGAAAGCCTTTTTTCTTTTTTTGCAGTTTCTACCCAACTCTGGCTATGGTCAATATTAGCTGGATAATTCCCTGAATCTGGCTTATGTGGAATCTTGCAAGGACAAAGAGGATTTGCTCACTCATCGGTGAGAGAGGTACTGGTCATGCATGCTTACATGTGCTAATAATTCTGGTCTTTAGTGGTACCGATTTAATGAAGACGATGTTATGCAATTTTAATTGGTCACCTATAATTTGATATTAGCCATGCTTTTGTGATGAATATGAAGATTTTTTTGGCCAGCACTGATATTAGCTAAAACCTGGATGTTCGAACTGTCAGTTTCTCCCACATTCCCCTTGTCTTTGCTTTCTGTAGTGCTATGGTCCTCATTGATGGGTCCCACTTGCAGCCCAGATATTCCCAATCCTATTCCTAGATCAGTTTTTAAAATGTCAGAAAATGATGTACCACCAACCTCAGACCTCTTTAGTGGAGCCTGAAGCACTGAGTTTTATGCATTGAGTCCACCCCCAGACTGCAGTGCTCCTCATTTTTGCTTTCATCTCCCACTCTACAGTTTATCCAGTGATTCTCCCTTGTCCCCCTCTAGAGATGGGCCCCCACCCTGAACCTTGCCTGTCTCCTGCCCATCTTCTCTCCCTAGACTTTGCCCCAGCCCACTCCTTGATATTCTATAAATTGGCAAGATATGGACAAGTCATGATGTTGACAGACACCATGGTGGTTGACTTCTGGGTTAGAACCTTTCCAGAATTTCTTGTTGCTGGGTTTGATCTCCTCCTTCTAACCATTGTTTGCAGCTGCAGACCCCGCCCTGGAAATCCCAACTGTCCTGGCTGAGGCCAGTCTCTGCATTCTGGTCACGTTCCTTCAGTACCTTTGATCCAGCTTCCTCTTTCATCATCCTCTGTGGTTGAATCCGTCTATGATTTGTCTTTGTAGATGATATGATGAGTACTGCCAGAAGCTCCAACCCCCAAATCTCTATCAGTGATATGCGAAATCTCTTGCTATCAGAGATTCAGATCTTTGAGTTAGGGCATTGTGTGTATAGCTGACATCTGTAAAAATGCATATATTCCAGGTGTCTTAGTAAGGCTAGGCTAGGCTATTCTGTGGTAATGACTAAAGCCAAATATGTAATATCTCAACACAGCACTCTGTATGAATTTTCAGGCAGGTAAAATGTTTCTCCTCACAGTTGTTTAGAGACTTTTTCCCATCTTGTGGCCCCTCAATCCCCCAAGGCCTCATTAGTACCTATCCTCAGCTGATGGAATAAAAAAGTGCGCCTGAAGAGTCAAACTCTTTTCTTAAAAGCTTTGGCCTGGAGGTGACACCTAGAAGTGAATCTCATATGTCATTGGTCAGATTCAATCACATGGTCACATCTAATTGTAAGCAAGGCTGGGAAATGCAGTCTAGTCATGTTACTGGGAAAAAAAAATGGCAGAATAGATTTTGGACAACAGCTAACAGTCTCCGCCATACCAAATAGGGTAACTCATTCATTTTTAGCCTGGGATACTGCAACACAGTTTTGTTTATTAAATTGCTAATACTTTAGGAAGCAGATTACAAAAGAATAAGATATAGGCTGGATTGGGGGGAGTAAAGGAGAAGGCAGTGGCACCCCACTCCAGCACTCTTGCCTGGAAAATCCCATGGACGGAGGAGCCTGGTGGGCTGCAGTCCATGGGGTTGCGAAGAGTCGGACACGACTGAGCGACTTTACTTTTACTTTTCACTTTCATGGATTGGAGAAGGCAATGGCAACCCACTCCAGTGTTCTTGCCTGGAGAATCCCAGGGATGGGGGAGCCTGGTGGGCTGCCATCTATGGGGTCGCACAGAGTCGGACACGACTGAAGCGACTTAGCAGCAGCAGCAGCAGCAGGGGGGAGTAAATGGGGAGAGTAGGGGAATACATTGACCCAATACATGGGTCAGTGATGGGAAAAGTCAGGTTTCTCTGAGATGACAAATTTAGGTGAACAGGACTCTTAGCCAGGGATCAATATGAGGGTACTAGAAACATAACAAACAAAGGTATGGAAACAAAGTAAAGATGAAAAGCGTGTCTCAATTTTGTTTCACGTTAAACCTGATTCAATAACTATATCCAAAATGCTTGCCAAATGAAGGTCATCAAAATGTGAATAATCTAGTTTTGTGCCTGTTTCTGCCAGTCATCTGTTTTTGTCGATGGGTGGGAGCAAAATATTTCTAAAGCCCTAATTTCCAGTATGCTCTACTAGGTTCCTTTTTCTCATAAGATTTTTCAACTTAGGACTGAACCAGAAATATTAAAATCCCATCAATATCATCATTCTTTGATCTTTGCTCAGGTCACAATGAAGCAATAGCTTTCTTACAGCTATCCATTTGGTTTCAGGCTGCCCACTGGGAGCCTTATTATGTATGAGGCAAAATCTTTTCATGTAGGATTAGGTTTTGTTTCCTGTTAGACTGGTCACTTTCTACAAACAGGGACTGATGTCTAGTTCATTTACATCCTCCCTTCCTTCACAGCCCTACACTGTGAAAGATTGATCCATGCTGGTGACCTACCGACACATCCTTAACCACCTGGGTTGGAGCATGAGTTGATTCAGCAGGAAGCAGGAAGGTGAGTGGAAGGATGGAGGTTGCCAAGCAATGAGCCTCAGCTGTTGTCTGCAGCACTGTTAATGGGGCTGAATCTGCTCTGTGTTTAGCTTGAAAGCACATTGCACAGACAGACAAGAGACAAAGGTCTGGAGAGGTGGAGGCATAGAAGCCATAGATTTTGCTTTTTAGCTTGTGTCCTGGATGTGTTCACTGGATGACAAAAGAATCATTGAAAGTGGACTATGATGGGCAGTCAATCTATCCTGGATGAACAGGTTTCTAAGGGTTTTAAGGTCTTGTTAGTGGTAGATGGTTATCCTTGGAATGTGAAGTGAGAAGTGCTTCCAAAATGTTTTTCTTATGGTTACTTAAACGTCATCATTAAAGATCATCCTTTAAGAATTTTCAAAAGCAATTTTTTTTGGTCACACCTCAAGGTATGCAGAACTTCCCTGACCGGGGATTGAACTTGCACTTTCTAAAGTGGAAGGACAGAGTCTTAGCCACTCGACTACCAGAGAAGTCCCCAAAGCAATTTTAATAAATTAACTTTAATAGGCACTTATGTGGCACTGACTGTATGCTAGGCACCAAGGACCTTAGAGATGTTAACTACTATAGTTATTCCTTGTAACAACCCTATGAGGCAGGCACTAATTTTAGTCTCCCAATTTTAGAGATGAGGAAACAGAGAGAGAGAGAGAGAGAAGTCCAAAAACTCACAGCCAATGAATGAAAGAGCCAGGATTGCAAACCCAGGCAGGCTGGCTCCAGAGTCTGTTCTCTTAACCATTAAACTATGCTGACTCTCATAGCATAGGGTGTTCCATTTATATGGGGGATGTGTGACTCTTTCTAGTGAATTTTTTAACCTAATCATACTATCATCCCCTCTACCTAGTAGAGAGCAGGATTTGGAATGCTTTGAATGGAAGGGGCATAAAAGGGCCTGATGAGACTGCTGGGGGAAATGATGCTGTCAGGATGAGAATCTTGTTAAAGGGCTAGATCCCCCAGCACCTCTTCTCCCTAAAAACACATCATTCAAGGAACTGTGTTTTCACCTCTGTCTTCTAGTTTGTATGAATTTGATTCTAGTGGTTAGCACTCAGTCTTACCTCTTGTTTTTATTTCATATACTCAGAGGTGGACTCTCATTCACCCAGGTAACAAAGAATGGTTTGGGCTGACTGGGAAGCCTTGGGTGGCCATCTTAAAACCAATTCCCAGTCCTGTGTTCGGAGTCAGTGCACGTTGCTTTTCCAGGACAGCTCCCGGAGCCTGCCCTGACAGGATGACTTCCTCTTCCCTGAATACTTTGTTGTTGTTGTTGTTTTTAACTTGGGGGCACACCGAGCAGCATGAGAGACGCTAGTTCCCCCACCAGGGATTGAACCCACACCCTCTACAGTGGAAGGGTAGAGTCTTAACCACTGGACCACAAGGAAGTCCCTCCATGAATACTTTGGGACTGGATGCTGCTCTCTGATCACTCAAAGCTCCCATTAGCTTTTCCCTATCCTGCTTCTTCTTCACACTGTACTTCACAGGCGATTGACTGTCTGCTTGGTTGACATCACATGGCAAAGGGTCACTTCTGTCTGTCCAGAGGGTTGTCACCTGGTGTCACATAGCCCATTATTTTCAGTCTATAACTGACTCTTTTACATGCCCCTGTCTATGGTTTTTCAAAACTTCAATTTTCTGTATTAGACTAACATGTTTCCCTCAATATTCCAGAGGACTATCAGATGGAAAAGGGGGCTGTTGAGGATTTGGATGGGTATTACCCCACTGATCCTTGTCCCTGGAATGTTGGCCCCAGCCAGATACTATAATAAAGTCAGAAATGCAAACACCTACTATGCACAAGATGCTACGTAAGCTATTGCATGCCCCAGGCGCTGCTCTGAGATGACCTCACTAGATCATGGCATTCTCTGCTCCAAGAGAAAGAAAAGGTATCTTGACTGACAAACAGACTTTGTTCTCTGTGTTTAACTGGGAATTCAGCTCCTACACTTTGGCACTGAGCTCATTGTCTTCATAATTAATGCTAAAAAGAACGGATTCAGAAAGAACACGGGAATAAGAGGCTCAGTCTCCAGAGGGGGACTTAGAAGTGGACTCGGAGTATTTTCCCCCCACCCCATTAATCCCCCATGGCCACACGTGGGGAATACGAATGCCCTTCTCAGGCCCTCCGGTTCATTTCACCAGAAGACAACCGACCTATCGCCACTGTGAGGAGCCAAGCCTTGAACAAAGCAGCTGCTGAAAGGACTCTGTCAAGCTGGCAATGAATTATTAATATGGCTCTGAAAGGGAACGGCATCGGAAACCAGGTTCTTTATTATTTACATTAATGAGCTGGAAGAGGATGCAGTGGACAAAAATCCCAAGTTTGGAGAATGCTGTGTACGAATGAAGAAACAACGCAAAGCTGCAAATGTAAATTCAGACTAATACGTCTCGGAACAAAGAGCCCAAAGAGGGAATTGTTTCAGAGCAGTAAAAGGCTAGATAGAGCAGGGTGTCAAGTCATTACCGAAATTCCCTGCCGTCAGTTTGTTTGAAAATGAAGCTCAGACTTAGGAAGGAAGAAAAAGATCCAGATTGCCTGCTGGACAGACACAATACAATGCCCCCATCAAAGGTGGTGGTGTTATCTCTCTGAGAGATGTGTGCGCAGTACAATATGCCGTTTGCTTCTTATCTGAGTTGAATGGTAAATTATTCTAATACAATATCATACTCTGCTCGTCAAAGAGATTCCAAATCTTCACAGTTTGATTGGCAGAGGTGTGTGTATAGGTGCGGGCTTTCTGTGTACTTCCTCTAATGCAGATGCTTTCCTTTCACTGCACAGAGAGCCCTCTCTCCCATCAATAACCTCCCTCCCTTTATCAGAAATGGTTCTTTGTTTAACCCTCTCTGTCTTGACTCCAGTCCAGTATTTTGACTGTTTCACTGTGTAAGCCCCAGTGTGGCAATGCCTACCTCCACAGCATGCCCAACGATCTCCTGAGATGAGAGACAAGACACCGTTTTGTCCCATTAAATTAGATCCTCCCCGCAAACTGACATTCCTATTTTGTTTGAATTGTACTTTGTCATACTGTATCTCTCAGTTTCTAGATATTTGGCTACTTGTCTTCCTTCCAATTTCTATCTTTTACAGAACCCTCAGTTTCTCTTTTATTCTGGCTTCATTCATTTGTGGCCTCTTGGTTATTGTTTGCTTATTAGGCTTCTGCCCAACGAGTTCCCCTCACCTTCTCTGTTCCCTTTTGCTCTGACACTTTCTTGCCTGGGCTTCTTGATGCAGATCCATTGCCTGCTGTGATTTCTAGAACCTGCATAATTGCTAGTAAAATTCCTTGCTTCATTGGCCTGCCTTCTCTCCTATGGAGTACTTGGACTTGGTATAATTAATACTCTGAAATGATGCCATTATGAATACTTCTTCTTGTACAACTCTGTACTATTTTTTCAGTCTATAACTGACTCTTTTACATGCCCCTGTCTATGGTTTTTCAAAACTTCAATTTTCTTTATACAGCTTTGGGTCAGTTTGAACAGAGATAGGAGGATGGCTGACGGGAGTGTATAGGCACCTATACATATATATCGATCCACTTGGGAAGTAATTTGGTCACTTTCTGTTAAATATCTATCACAGTAAAACAGGACATTTTAAAATTATCTTAAACAGCAATAGACCTGGGCTGTGGCTATCCTAATCTTGAATCTTGAATCAGGAAGGCCTTTGGCCATGTTTGGGAAAGAAGTTTGATTTAATTTAGCCAGTCTTATTGGTGAGGCATAATATAATTTATATGCATATTTTAAAGTAGCAACAGTTAAGACTGATCATAAATGATCTTTGGCATTTTATAGTTTAAACTTGTCTTAAAATATACTATTTAGTTTAACCTTTTTATTACCATATGAAATTGTTGATATTTGAACATTCAGATCTTCAAAAATGAAATGGCAATTTCATACACTTCACCCTCATAGTTTACAAATGAGGAAACTGAGCCTTGGCAACATGAAGTGGCTTCTCCAAGTTCCTTCATTTACACCCTAAGTAGTAGAGCTGGGATTCAAATTCCCCTGTCTCACTCTCATTTGCTCCATTGCTTCCTACTTGTGTTTTGGGTTCAAGATTCTCTGGAAAAGCTCTGGCTACATGTTCTAGAGCTCAATTATTTGTTTTTATCTACAGTGACCCATTAGAATTAATGATTTTGAAATGACCCAGAACAGAACAGACTCAAACCTCAAATTGACTAATGAAAAAGAAAATCAGCAAAACCTCACACAAATAAGAATTCCCCACCTGTGTGTCCTCTGCTTTGGAATATGACAGTATCTGGATATCGATCTCATTCTCTCCCTTGCTCACTACTTTCTTTTGTTTACTTTGCTGTCTTTTTGGAGGGTCACCTTCTTTTACTATTCTCCTTTTCCCCCTCCTCCTCCCAATCTTGTGTCTTGAGCCTAAGTCCTTGAGCCTTTTTCTCTCTTTAGGGGTCTTTTTCTTGGCCAAGGTCTGATTGTACCATTGACATCAATTCCAGTCATCTCAGCAAATAACGTCTTGGAACAGGAAAACTAAAGTGTGGAATCAGACAGCCCAGTTGGGGCTACAGTCACTTGCTCTTTGAGAGCTTCCTGTTTTCTAACAGGAAGAGTTTCAGAAGGAGGCAGGCAGGCACCTCACCCTGCAATGCTGCTAATGCTGTCCCAAGGGAACACCCTTCAGCCCCGAACAGTCTCCTCTCTGGGATGGACCACAATATTATCATCAAGTGGAGCTTTGCTTAATTAAGTCAAACTGGTGAGCATCGTGCATATTAATGAGCACCCTAATGAGCATTAATTTTTGATGTTCTTCGTTAACAAGCATTATAAACTACAACAAATTTTGGTTTGACTTTGTGCCAAAATGAGGATGAGTGGTTGTTTAAAGCTGTAAATCTGAAAGATTCCCCTGGGACATGGAGGGCTGCTTATTAACACTTCCGGAGTTCCCAATGTCAAATAAAACAAATAAATGACCCGATATGATTCCCTCTGGCCCTTCCCCCACCTGCCTTCATCACACCTTTCTTTTCTAAGCAGACTTTTTAAAGCATGCATGCACACAGACACACACGTTTACTGAAAACCACTTTTCACTTTAGACTTGGAAAAATGCTCACATCTTGGGAGTTACTAGACCTAGTAATTGCCTGCAAATTTCAGATAATGGAACTTCCAGCTTCAAAACACAAATGCTTGGCAGGGATAAATAGATGGATGGAGAGATGTTGCTTTTAATTGAGATTCGGAAACTTCATTAGATTTTTTTTTTAAAGCCACATTTTGTTCTACCACTGGTAGTTGAATAAGTGCAAGCAATGATGTGTTTAAGGCACACGTCAAACCCAGAAGGAAAAACAGACATGAGAGGAGGGGCAGGAAAAGGTCTTTTGGCTCCAAACCTTTTTCCTGGTGGGCCTGCCAAGGTGTCCAAATTCTTGTCATTAGATTTCCTCTTTAGGGGTTTTCTCTTTTAATGGAGCTAATGCTTTATATTACCAGCGAGGGGTAATCCATTAGTTACCTGGTAACAGGATTTGATTATTTCATTACATTCATTGCCATCCTGCAGGCTGTGGAATTAAGGGCCTGAAATATAGAATGAGTACATGTACTTTGTTGGAAGAACAAGACTGGGATTTTTTTCCCAGTCTGATGAGGTGCTCTGGGTAGCCAGAGGGAAGTCACACGGCAGGAGGTCACCAGGTGTCTGAATGTGGATGAGCACTGAATAGTAACTTTCTGGCTTTCCAAATTTCCAGGATCTGCTACAGATCTTTACATCCAAGATTTACCAAAAAAAAAAAAAAAGGATAAGGGCTGGATCTAAAGGGTCTAAAGGGTAGAAGTTAAGAATATGGCCTTCAGATAGTAGGTTCAAATCCCAGCTCAAACAGCTCCTAGCTGTGTAATCTTGGGAGAAATCCTTTAACTTTTTCTGAGCCTTGGCTTCCTTATCAGGGAAATGGGTCTGCCCACAGCAGCATCCATCTCACAGGGATTGTTGTGTGGATGAACATCAGTTGATTTGTGCAAAGAGTATAGCAAAATGGCTGACAATAAACACTCAAAAAATAGTGGATGTTGTCCTTTTGTAAAATGATCTTCATGGTCTGATAAGTGGAATATGCAATGCCTAAAAGGTCTCTCTCTCTTTCTTCCTCCCTTGGTCTCTGTCTCTGTATTACTTGTTTGTTTTTTTTAATATTTATTTTTTAATCTATTTATTTATTTGGCTGTGCCAGGTCTTAGTTGCAGCATGCAGGATCTTCATTGCAGCACGTGGGATCTTTAGTTGTGGCATGTAAATTCTTAGTTATTGCATGTGGGATCTAGTTCCCTAACCAGGGATGGGACCTGGGCCCCCTGCATTGGGAGCGTGAAATCTGAGCCACGGGAACATCAGGAAATCCCTGTATTATTTGCTTTTTTCATTACCTTTTTCATGGCAATCTATGCAATATTTATCTTCCTTAAATAGTCTTCCTGCATCAGCCACTGTGTTCTCAGGTCTCCCCTGGCCCCTTTCTCATTGTGTTCTTATAGATGATTTCAACACTATTCAGGGAAACCCTAATGAGTTCACAGCACATATGCCTTCCAGATCATAGAAGGGATTTCAAATCCAAAATGAAATGACTTTTGGATTAACTGTGACATTATTTCCTCTTTCATTGCTGTCCATAATATAAGTTGTTCTCTCAAAATGTTACCTTCTTACCTGCCAGTGATGTGGAACAAATAAAGGAGACAATAATTTGGTATAGAGGAAGGAGGTAGGGAAGAGGAGGGTGGACTTTGCAGAGATTTCTCTCTGTTGCTCTAAAATCTAGGAGTACATTTTGGCACTGCTTGTAGGTGTACAGCCATACTGAACGTGACAGGCAGATTCAGTCAACTGACACCTACTTACTTTTTCTGTGTCCAGTCAGATGCCAGGTACCCTGGAGCTATTAAGACTTATAAGATACTATTCCTGACCTCAAGTTGCTGAAAATCTAGCTTGGAAGCTGAGATTCTTTATTTAGTAAATAGTTAAATAATAGTGCATGGGCTTCTCTGGTGGCTCAGACAGTAAAGAATCTGCCCACAATGAGGGAGACCTAGGTTTAATTCCTGGGTCTGGAAGGTCCCCTGGAGAAGGGAATGGCTACCCACTGCAGTATTCTTGCCTGGAGAATCCCATGGACAGAGGAGCCTGGCAGGCTACAGTCCATGGGATTACAAAGAGTCAGACATGACTGAGTGACTAACACTTTTACTTTCACTTTCAAACAATAGTTCAGAAAGCTATTAGATAAAAATGAAGTGGGGAGGGACTTTTCTGGCAGTCCAGTAGTGAAGACTTCATCTTCTAATGCAGGGGGTGCAGGTTCGATCCCTGATCAGGGAACTAAGATCCCATATGTCTTGTGGCCACAAAACCAAAACATAAAACAGAAGCAATATTGTAACAAATTCAATAAATACTCTAAAAAATATTAAGTGGAGGAAATGGGACCTGAGCTAGGCCTTGAAGATTGACCTTGGATAGCAGAGGAGGATAGAAGACATGCCAGTTATACATATTGGGAGATGGTAGGGAATAGGAGAGATACTGCTAATAGAAAGCTTTGGACTAGGAACAAATGTCATGTCTGCAGGAGACAATGAGGAAATCAGGTGAACAGGAGCAGAAAGTGCCTGGCAGAGAGTGGTGGGAAAAAATGACTGTAAAGCATGTAAATAGCCAGGTCCCAAGGGATCTTGAAAGGCAAGCTGAGGACTTAAAAAAAAAAAAAAACTTTACTGAGGAATAATTGAAAAACATAATTGTATATGTTTAAAGTGCACAATGTGATGATTGTAGAATGATACCAAGATCAAGATAATTAACACATCCTGTTCACTTTGTATAGTCAACACGGTTACTTTTTGTGTGTGTGGTGAGAATGCTCTCAGTGTCTTTCAAGTATACAATATTGCATTATTTTTTTAAATTAATTTATTGCCTTTTACTGTGCTGGGTCTTTGTGGGCATACAGAAAGACACAGTGTATAGGCTTTTCACTGTGGCACGCAGGCTTTCTCTAGAGTTGCAGCACGTACCGGCTCTCTAGTTGTGGTGTGCAGGCTTAGTTGCCCTGAGGCATCCAGGCCAGGGACTGAACCTGCACCCCCTGCATTCAAAGGTGGATTCCTAACCACTGGACCACCAGGGAAGTCCCACAATACTGTATTATTGACTGTATTTATCATGCTCTATATTAGATCCTCAGAATGTATTCTTCTTAAAACTGAAAATATGTATCCTTTGACTTGTATCACCCTGTTTTCCCCTCCTGCAAGGCTCTGGCAACCACCATTGCATCCTCTGTCTCTATGAAATCAGATTAAAAAAAATTTATTCCAGGGACTTCCCTGATGGTCCAGTGGTTAAGAATCTGCCTTCCAATGCAGGGCACATGGGTTCCATCCCTGCTTGGGGAACTAAGATCCCACATGCCATACAGTGTGGCCAAAAAGTAAAAAAAAAAAAATTAAAAAATTTTGTAGGAAAGATTCCATATGTAAGTGATGATATATAGTATTTGTCTATTTTATTTCACTTAGTGTAATGCCCTCCAGATTCTGTTGAATATGGCAGGATTTCCTTTTATGGCTAAATAATATTCTATTTCAATGAATATCCAATGACTGGATAAGGAAAATGTGACATTTTGTTTATCCATTCATCTGATAAAGGACAGTCAGGTTGTCTTCTTATTTTGGCTATTGTCAGTAATGCTGCAATGAATGTGGGATTGCAGCTATCTCTTGGAAATACTGATTTCAGTTTCTTTGGTTCTGTGCCCAGGAGTGGGATTGCTGGGTCATATGGTAGTTCTGTATTTTATTTTTTTGAGGTCTCCATACTGTTTTCCATAGTGGCTGCACCAAATTACATTCCCGCCAACGGTGCACAAGGGTTCCCTTTCCCCCACATTCTCGCCAACACTTATCATTTTGATAATAGGCTGTGGACTTTGACTTTACATGGTAGGTAATAGGGAACTGTTCTACATTGGGAAGGAGGGGTGTGATGGGCTTGAAGCAGAGAGATAACTGAGGTAGAGATTAGGTGAGAAGCTGTTGCAGTGTTATGTGGCCAGCTACTAAAGCAGGGTCCATCAGCATCAACATTAGTGTCCCCTGGGAGCTTGTCAGAAATGCAGAATTTTTCAGGCCTTACACAAGGTCTACTGTGTAAGTTATCTACTGCTAAATAACAAATTACCTCAAAATCTGTTAGTTTAAAACAACAAATATTTAACTCACATTTTTGTGGTGAAGAATCTAGGAGTGGCTTAGCTAGATGGTTCTAGGTTAGAGTCTCTCATGAGGTTGTAGTCAAGATTTCAGCTGGAGTTATAGTCATCTGAAGGTTTGACTGGAGCTGAAGGGCCTTTTTCCAACCTCACTCATGTGGCTCTTGGCAGGTTTCAGCTTTCACTAGCTGTTGGCTGGACATCTCAATTTGTCACTATATTGGCCCCTCCATACACTGCCTTTGTAACTTCTCCACAAGGTAGTTGGCTTTCCCAGAGTGAGTGATCTAAGAGAGACAGAGAACAACCAAGACAAAAGCAACATTGTCTTATAGTCTAATCTGAGACATGATATACCATTACTTCTGTCCCATTGTTTGGTCATACAGACCAACCCTGATATAATATAGGAGGAAACAATCCAGGGAGTTAATAGTGAGATGGGGCTCATTAGAGGCCGTCTTGTAGGTTGCTACCATACCTACTGATGTAGTATCTGCATTTTAACAAGCTCTCCAGGTAATAAGTATGCACACTATTCACATTACCCTAGGGAAATAATCCTGCAATAGCAAAAGTGAGGAAGACAGATGTGAAAGGATAAATTGATGCATTTACTGGATCTAGGGAATTAAGTACAGAGATGAGTCAAAGTAAAGAATCCAGTTTCTAACTTGGGAGCTAAAAAGTAGGGAGGTTGAGATGAGAGGTGGATGACATGCTCACTTTGACATGCTGAATTTGAGATGATGAAATATCTAGATTTGAAATTCTAAGGATGTGAAGCTTCCATTTTGGTGAAAGGTACCCTAGGGAATCAGGAGCAGAAAGATAGTGAAATCATGAACGAATGTAGAAAGTTCAAGACAAATGAGAAGACTGAGATGATGGAAAGGACAAGCCCCACATTGCAGGTGGAATTTTTACCGTCTGTGCCACCAGGAAAGCTCATACTAAAATTAGTAAGAAGCTACAGTGCAAGGCATGGAAAATGGAAATTATGAAACAAAGAAAAGGATAAGTGGGAGGAGATGAGGCCAAGTGTTAAGATGCTGGGGAACAGAAATCATTTATGCTTAAAATTATTAATTTTTAAAATAGATATTATTTAAGTTTTTGATAAAATATTCAAAAGGTATAATTTCTTTCATTCTTGTCCTTTTGTCATATATAACTTCCTGTGTAACTTCCCAAGTATATTCTCTGCATATTTCTTTATTTAACATAGTCTTAAATAGTACTTACTATGTATCAGGCAGTGTTTGAAGACTTTTAAAAACATTAAGTAATTTAATCCTCAAAAAAGAGCCCAACAAGGTAGGTGATACAGATGAGGATATTGAAGCACGTAGAGCCACTTTATAACTCTAAACCTTGTTATGTTCTTTTACACAAGGCTTAGAGCATGCTACAATTTGTCTAAAATCTGGGGGAAAATATATGTATGTGAAAGTAAGCAGAGAATAATGGTTGAGAGTATGGATTCTGAAGTCAACCAGTTTGGATTTAAATCTTGGCTCTACCATTTTATAACTATGTGCTTCAATTTCATCTGTAAAATGGGGATAATTACCTTGTTGAGATTTTTTTTTTTTGAGGATTAAATTACTTAATGTTTGTAAAAGTCTTCAAACAGTGCTGGCTCACACAGTAAAGAATCTGTCTGCAATTCAGGAGACCTGGGTTCTATCCCTGGGTTGGGAAGATCCTCTGGAGAAAGGAATGGCTAACAGCTCCAGTATTCTTGCCTGGGAAATCCCATGGGCAGAGGACCCTGGTGGGCTACAGTCCAAGAGGTTGCAAAGAGTCAGACATGACTGAGTGACTTTAACTTAAATAAAGAAATATACAGAGAATATACTTGGGAGGTAACATAGGAAGTTATAGCTGCCCAAAGGACAAGAATGAATACATTCTGGAGGGCATTTTCTACTATTACCATTTTCACTGGGTTCTACCAAACTTTATAAACAAGTTTCCTATTGATAAACATTTAAAGTATTTGTAATCTGTAGCTACTGCAAAAATACTTCAATTAATATCTTTATGTTTGTCATTTATTATACATGTACATACCTATAGGGTTAATTCCTAAAAGTGGAATTTCTAGGTCCAAAGGAAGTACATTTTAAATTTGATAGATATGGGCAAATTGATCTCCATACAGGTTGTGCCAATTATTTTCCTTTCAACAGCTTGGGGGAGTGAGTGTTTCCTACATTTTCACTAGCACAGTGTGTTAGCAAGATTTTTCATCATCACCTGTCTGATGGGGAGAAAATGCTATCTCAGTGAGGTTTTCATTTGTATTTCTCTTATTATGATGAAGTTGAGCAACTGTCATATGTTTAATTTACTGTTTTATTTCCTATAAATAATCTGTTTATTATCCTTTGACCATTTTCTATTTGGTTGTTGGTCTTTCAAAATTGATTTATGAGAAGTCTTTTGTTTATATTAAGAAAGCCCATTTCAATGATATAAATTGCAAGTATTTTCTCTGTTTGCCATTTTTTAACCTTATGGAAGTTTTTGCCATGAAGGAATTTTCATTTTTATGTAGTCAACTGTGTTGATTTCTTTTTTTTTTTTTTTGGCTTCTGGGTTTTGTGTCATACTTAGACAGGACTTCCTACTCAAAAATTGTTTTAAAAATTATTTCACTTTCTAGTGTTTCTCATGGTTTTATTTTTCATGTTAAAGCTATGATCTATTTGGAATTTATTTGGCTCAGGTGTGAGTTATGGACTACATTTGCCTGGATTTCTCCCTAGTTGTCTCAACACCACTTATTCAACTATCTGTTCCTTATGGATCCAAATACCACTTTTGTGCTTAGTCATGTCCCACTCTTTTTGACCCCATGAACTGTAGCCCACCAGGCTCCTCTGTTCATGGGGATTCTCCAGGCAAGAATACAGGAGTGAGTTGCCATGCCCTCCTCCAGGGGATATTCCCTACCCAGGGATCAAACCCAGTCTCCCTCATTGCAGGCAGATTCTTTATTGTCTGAGCCACCAGGAAAACCCAAACACAGAGAAATAATAAGCCCAAACATAGAGGAATTTAGGACATGGTGTATCTGTGTTTGAGTTTATTTTTGTACTTTCTAGTCTGTTCTATTGAGGGATCCCTCATTTTTTGAAAGGACTCTTCAGCTTATTAAAAGATTCCCAAAGAAGTCCTCTAAATATTTGGCTGCCTTTTAAATCTAGTCTTGGTAAATAAAAAAAAATTGAAATCATTCCAAGCATCTTTTCTGATCACAATGTGGTAAGATTAGATGTCAACTATAGGAAAAAAATAAAACAAACAATTAAAAATACAAACATATGGAGGCTAAAAAACATGCTTCTGAATAACCAACAAATCACAGAAGAAATCAAAATATGCACAGAAACTAATGAAAATAAAAACACAACAACCCCATACCTATGGGACTCAGCAAAAGCAGTGGTAAGAGGAAGGTTCATAGCAATGCAAGCTTACCTCAAGAAACAAGAGAAAAGTCAAATAAATAACCTGCAAATAGAAAAGGAAGAAATGAAGAACCCTGGGGTTAGTAGAAGGAAAGAAATCATAAAAATTAGGGCAGAAATAAATGAAAAAGAAACAAAGGAGACCATAGCCAAAATCAACAAAGCCAAAAGCTGGTTCTTTGAAAGGATAAATAAAATAGACAAACCATTAGCCAGACTCATCAAGAAACAAAGGGAGAAGAACCAAATCAACAGAATTAGAAAGAAAATGGAGAAATCACAACAGACATCACAGAAATACAAAGAATCACAAGAGACTACTATGAGCAACTATATGCCAATAAAATGGACACCTTGGAAGAAATGGACAAATTCTTAGAAAAGTATAACTTTTCAAAACTGAACCAGGAAGAAATAGAAAATCTTAACAAACTCATCACAAGGACAGAAATCAAAATTGTAATCAGAAATCTTCCAGCAAACAAAAGCCCAGGTCCAGACAGCTTCACAGCTGAATTCTACCAAAATTTTAAAGAAGAGCTAACACCTATCCTACTCAAACTCTTCCAGAAAATTGCAGAGGAAGGTAAACTTCCAAACTCATTCTATGAGGCCACCATCACCCTAATCCCAAAACCAGACAAAGATGCCACAAAAAAAGAAAACTACAGGCCAATATCACTGATGAACATAGATGCAAAAATCCTTAACAAAATTCTAGCAAACAGAATCCAACAACATATTAAAAAGATCACACACCATGACCAAGTGGGCTTTATCCCAGGGATGCAAGGATTCTTTAATATCTGCAAAGCAAACAATGTGATACACCACATTAACAAATTGAAAAATAAAAACCATATGATTATCTCAATAGATGCAGAGAAAGCCTTTGACAAAATTCAACATTCATTTATGATAAAAACCCTCCAGCAAGCAGGCATAGAAGGAACATACCTCAACATAATAAAAGCCATGTATGATAAACCCACAGCAAATATTATACTCAATGGTGAAAAATTGAAAGCATTTCCCCTAAAGTCAGGAACAAGACAAGGGTGCCCACTCTCACCACTACTGTTCAACATAGTTTTGGAAGTTTTAGCCATAGCAAACAGAGAAGAAAAAGAAATAAAAGGAATCCGGTTGGAAAAGAAGTAAAACTCTCACTGTTTGCAGATGACATGATCCTTTACATAGAAAACCCTAAAGACTCCACCAGAAAAATACTAGAGCTAACCAATGAATATAGTAAAGTTTCAGGATATAAAATTAACACACAGAAATCCCTTGCATTCCTGTACACTAACAATGAGAAAACAGAAAGAAAAATTAAGGAAATAATTCCATTCACTGTTACAATGAAAAGAATAAAATACTTAGGAATAAACCTACCTAAAGAAACAAAAGACCTATATATAGAAAACTATAAAACACTGATGAAAGAAATCAAAGAGGACACAAATAGATGGAGAAATATACCATGTTCATGGATCAGAAGAATCATATAGTGAAAACGAGTATACTACCCAAAGCAATTAATAGATTCAGTGCAATCTCTATCAAGCTACCAACGGTATTTTTCAGAGAACTAGAACAAATAGTTTCACAATTTGTATGGAAATACAAAAAATCTCAAATAGCCAAAGCAATCTTGAGAAAGAAGAGTGGAAGTGGAGTACTCAGTCTGCCTGGCTTCAGATTATACTACAAAGCTACAGTCATCAAGACAGTATGGTACTAGCACAAAGACAGAAATATAGATCAATGGAACAAAATAGAAAGCCCAGAGATAAATCCATGCACCTGTGGACACCTTATCTTTGACAAAGGAAACAAGAATATACAATGGAGGAAAGACAATATCTTGAACAAGTGGTGCTGGGACAACTGGTCAACCATTTGTAAAAGAATGAAACTAGAACACTTTCTAACACCATATACAAAAATAAACTCAAAGTGGATTAAAGATCTAAATGTAAGACCAGAAATTATAGAACTCCTAGAAGAAAACATAGGCAAAACACTCTCTGACATAAATCACAGCAGGATCCTCTATGATCCACCTCCCAGAGTAATGGAAATAAAAGCAAAAATAAACTAATGGGACCTGATTAAACTTAAAATCTTTTGCACAACAAAGGAAACTATAAGCAAGGTGAAAAGACAGCCTTTGGAATGGGAGAAAATAATAGCAAATGAAGCACCTGACAAAGAATTAATCTCAAAAATATACAAGTAGCTCCTGCAGCTCAATTCCAGAAAAATGAATGACCCAATCAAAAAATGGGGCAAAGAACTAAACAGACATTTTTCCAAAGAAGATATACAGACGGCTAAGAAACACGTGAAAAGATGCTCAACATCACTCATTATCTACAAAGAATTAATCTCAAAAATATACAAGTAGCTCCTGCAGCTCAATTCCAGAAAAATGAATGACCCAATCAAAAAATGGGGCAAAGAACTAAACAGACATTTTTCCAAAGAAGATATACAGACGGCTAAGAAACACGTGAAAAGATGCTCAACATCACTCATTATCAGAAAAATGCAAATCAAAACCACAATGAGGCACTATCTCATGCCAGTCAGAATGGCTGCTATCTAAAAATCTATAAACAATAAATGCTAGAGAGGGCGTGGAGAGAAGGGAACCCTCTCACACTGTTGGTGGGAATGCAAACTAGTATAGCCACTATGGAGAACAGTGTGGAGATTCCTTAAAAACCTGGAAATAGAACTGCCATACACCTCAGCAATCCCACTGCTGGGCATACACACTAAGGAAACCAGAACTGAAAGAGACATGTGTACCCCAATGTTCATTGCAGCACTGTTTACAAAATAGCCAGGACATGGAAGCAACCTAGATGTCCATCAGCAGATGAATGGATAAGAAAGCTGTGATACATATACACAATGGAATATTACTCAGCCA
>SJYT01036914.1:0-39734 GCA_006410635.1 Cephalophus harveyi | reverse complement strand
ACACATATATATGGAATTTAGAAAGATGGCAATGATGACCCTGTATGTGAGACAGCAAAAGAGACACAGATGTATAGAAAGGACTTTTGGACTCTGTGGGAGAGGGAGAGGGTGGGATGATTTGGGAGAATGGCATTGAAACGTGTATACTATCATGTAAGAACGAAGCACCAGCCTATGTTCGATACAGGATACAGGATGCTTGGGACTGGTGCATGGGGATGATCCAGAGAGATGATATGGGGTGGGAGGTGGGAGGGGGATTCAGGATTGGGAGCTAATATACACCCATGGTGGATTCATGTCAATGTATGGCAAAACCAATACGGTATTGTAAAGTAAAATAAAGTAAAAATAAAATTAAAAGTAAAAAAAAAAAAAATATTGGGCTGCCTTTTGTATTTGTGTTGTTTACACATCATTAAGTACTTGGCAGAGAAGATGGGGGCAAGAGGGAAGGAGGCAGTGAAGCTTAAGACTAATTTGTTAAGAACAAGTACATCTTGACAGTCCATCTGAAATTTTCATTGTAAATCAGTGAAAAATAGCAGTTGATTTACATAAAAGGAACCCCCTGTTAATCTAAAATGTGAGATGTATCCATGAAATCATTGACAACATGCTATTCCAGAATATGTGACAGTACTCTGGAGTCAGTCTGTCTGGGTTCAGATTCTAGCTGTAAATAAGATCAGTAGTAGTATTTTGAAGACATGCTATGGCTATTTTCTAAGGGCCTCAATGTATTGCCTAGTTTATACATTCTTATACAGTTCTTTTGCAACATAACTTGATAGATTTACCTGCTCTAAGTCCAGTTAACTTTGGCCACTTAAACACTTGGTAGATTTGTGGTGTCACTACTACTACTGCTTGATTGCTTAGAATTCTTCTAGGGCAGGGCTTGGCAAACTACTGTCAGCAGGTCAAATCCAGCCTACAGCCTGTTTTTCTACTGAGGTTTTGAAACAATTATACAAAACAACAAACAAACTCAAAGATGTGACAGAGGCAGTATATGACCTGTAAAGCCTAAAATATTTACTATCTATTTTTTGTAGAAGATATTTGCCAACCCCTCTTCTGAGTATGAATTCATTCTTTGTCTTCTAAACATCATACTTATCTTGCCAATAGCAAAGCAAGATGCCTATCACATTCTGATACAGTGTAAATATGGTAAAGGAATAGATTGTTGGTTTATTCCCCACCGTATAGTTCATCTAACCTTTGTTTTCAATGTAGCACCTAATGGAGATTAAAAAGCTCGCCGGAGAATTTCCTTTGCATGATTTTGAGGCAGGATTGTGTTGAAAATCTATGTGTGTATCCAAGAAAGACTTTTTAGATTGTGACCCATCCAGGTTGCAGGCTTGTTTAGAGTAAATACAAGTAACTAGACATCAGTTTGTTTTTAAACCATCTATTTTCTTCTGGTTGGTTTTCTCGTGTGCTCATAATGAATTATTTCTTTCTTTGGCTCTTCCCCTACCCTTTCCTCTGTGCGCACACACACATGTACATGCTCCCTTCAGCTGATTATTTGTGGTCTGGAAATTATTTCTTGGGTACATAGGATCACTGAATCATAGACTATTAAAGCAATAATATCATGTAATATTTTTGTAATATTTAAGGAGCTTCAAAACATTTTACACCATTGCATTGTTTACACAATTAAACTAAGGTTCTTATTTTACACACCAGAAAACTGGAGTCATGAGAAGTTTAGTGAAATGTCCAGGATCACACAGCCAAGAAGGGACAGAGGTGGACTAGAGGTTAGGTCTTCTAACTGTCATTTCATTATCAAAAAATACAGCACTTTCCCTGCTCTGTGTATATCTCGTCTTTTCTCTGAGGTACTAAAAGCAAGGTGGGTTGGAAAGGAAACGTAAAGGCAGAGACTGGCGTTCTAGCTTGTGCTCTCTTCCTTAGCATTCAGATTGGGCCTGTCCAGCTTCTCTCTCCATACTCCACGGTAAGGGAATATATTCCATTCAGTTTTAGCCTTTTATTCTTACTTGTCCCTGGATTGCTATGACTGCTCATCTTATTATTTTTGAAACTAAAGCTATTGTTGGTCATTTAGAGACAGACTCTGTTCTTTTTTCTTCCCAACTATTTCATCATTTTCAACCTCATCTGGGATATGATGATTTAATGAATTACCTTTAAGACAGAGAATTCCCTAGTTCTGCTAATCTCAACCTAGGTATACTTTGGCAAGCAGGGGTTGAGATTTCTAGGCTTCATTTTTTGGTCTTGTCTCCCAGATCTTCTTTTTAAAAATACTTATTTATTTATTTGGCTGTATCAGGCCTTGACTGTGGTACGTGGGATCTTTTCTTCATTGTGGGATGCAGGTTCTTTAGTTGCAGCATGAGACCTAGTTTCCTGACGAGGGATTGAACTCAGGCCCACTGCACTGGAAGTGTGGAGTCTTAGCCACTGGACCACCAGGGATGTCCCACCCAGATCTTCCTTAATCTCAGCCTCTCTCTCTGTCTCTCTTTGCTTCTCTCCCTCTCCCCTCAGGAATATGTTTTAAAGACTTCTGTGAAAGTTCTTAGGAAAGGCTTCTGTCTCCATAAATGGAAAAATAAACCACCTGAAGTGTCCACTTCATTCTAGAAGCTACTTGGTTCATTTTTTCATGTCTCTAGAGACCTGAAAGAATTTTTTCCCCCAAGGTATAGCAGATTCTAGTGGGATTTAACAAGTGGAAACTGTGTGCAGATGATAGGGTTTAACTGGAGTGGATAACGATTCTTTTTTTTTTTTTTTTTTAAGCTCATGAAAACATCCTTGGTTGAATTCAGAGAACTCTCTATGTTTAAGATGGTCTCTTAGGACTTTTCATCTCTCAGCTCAAATTCCAAGCTTTTCAGGGACCACTTAACATTAGCTATACCTGTGTAGCCAAATCACTCTCCATATTTCATAGGCTAAGCTATATTGTCAGTGACTGGGAACCAATGATGGAGATGTTGACCACAGACCAGTCTGAATTAATGAAGCATTTTAATCTTCTGTTGCCTGGGATATGGGTCCTTAGAAGAGCCATTTATAAGTTTAAACACAAGTTGTTGGGTTTTCCATAAATGGTTAGTTGAATATTTCTTTGACTAGATTAAGTAGCCCTCTAGCTTGTTTATAGTAATCACCATTAAGTCATCACCAATTCTACGTGTGTAGGGTCCTAATCAGTGGGTGTCCCATATAAACCAGGCTTATTCTTTGGATTACAAGAAATTATGCTATAGTCACCAGCAGGTACACCCACAGTCAGATAGCATGGAAACAGATAAATCACTTAAGTAGTAATAAAGGAACAGAAGATAGTTTCATGCATTTAAAAGAAAATCCAGATGCTACAGAATGGAGGGGGAGGCACAGGATTTTTCCCCCCACCAAAAGCAAATATCTACCTCTGGTCACTGGGCACTTCTACCTGGCCTCATGCTACTTTTCTGACTTTTTTACTCAACACACATGGATCCAATGCGCACTCCATCCAGGTGCTACCTTTTGTCCTATAATTCACAAAGGCCCTTTTGTTCAGTGGCTCTTTAAAGTGAGCAGTGTAAACGATGGTCAACGGCTTTTTAGTAGCTCCTGCTGTTGCCGATCATTGGCTTCACTTCGCTTCAGTTCCCCTGTTCGTTACTCTGACATTTGATGAGTTGAGATCTACCCTCTCCACACTGCGCAGAAAGCCTGCAGCCTCTTTAGCCAAGTGGCTGGCGTTCACTGAGTACACTGACATGGATACACCAGATGCTGAACGAGAGCTGAGCATGGAGGTGCTCCTTAGTGATTCCCTTAAGTACCAAATTCTGAGAGAGTGGAGGGCCTTGATGGAGGAAATATTTGAGATGCATGAAGAGGATAGTCAGGTGTCCTGGGCCAGGAACCTCAGTTATGTCACTGCCATCTTTAAGTTTCAGAGCTTTGATTTATTGCAAATAACACTTTATTAGTTAGGCCAGAGTTGGACAAGACTTAATGACTGAACAACAGTGACTCCTACCCTTTCAGACTTTCCATACCACAGCACTTGGATAAAAGGAAAATATTTGAAGAAGATATTTTGCTAAGATTGTGTTCTAATGGCCCATTCTCTCATTCATTTGTAGCCTTGAGTGACTGACATAGGTACCCAGACACCATAAATTGGAGCTCTATCTGGGCTTGTTTGCTGTTGTAGATTCTGTTAATATCCCCACCACCCATCTTTACCTAAAGAATTCTGTTCTTTGAGGGCCTGCCTTATTCTACTCAATCAAAAAGTGTAATTGAGGAACCACATACACGAACATTCAGTTCAGTTCAGTCGCTCAGTTGTGTCCGACTCTTTGCGACCCCATGAATTGCAGCACGCCAGGCCTCCCTGTCCGGAGTTCACTCAGACTCGCGTCCATCGAGTCGGTGATGCCACGCAGCCATCTCATCCTCAGTCGTCCCCTTCTCCTCCTGCCCCCAATCCCTCCCAGCATCAGAGTCTTTTCCAATGAGTCAACTCTTCGCATGAGGTGGCCAAAGTACTGGAGTTTCAGCTTTAGCATCATTCCTTTCAAAGAAATCCCAGGGCTGATCTCCTTCAGAATGGACTGGTTGGATCTCCTATCCCTTGCTTCTCTCAAGCAAAAATGTATCCATATAATGTCAATTCTCATGATTCCAAAAGGGCCTAAATGTTAATTGTTTGTCACTGAATTATCTCACTGAATGGTGAAATTTTCAGGCATTTGACAAGTCAGCAGAAGAAGGATTTTTGATGGTGGTGGTGGCAATGTTCCTTAGTATTTCCTTTTGCTATCCTTGGAAATAACCACCTTTTTGTGGTTGTTCACTTGCCAAATCCTGTCTGACTCTTGGGATGCCGTGGACTGTAGCCCACCAGGCTCTCTGTCCATGGGATTTCCCAGGCAAGAATACTGGGGTGGGTTACCATTTGCTTCTCCAAGGGATCTTCCTGACCCAGGGATAGAACCTGCATCTCCTGCATTGACAGGTGGATTCTTTACCACTGAACCACCTGGGAAACCCAACCACCTTTTAAAACCACATGCAAAAATCCCAGTGAGCATTTTCCATACACTTGGATTCCATGACCTAAGTGATTGTGATTCCAGTAATACTGCATAGAAGCACACAGGTTCAAATAGACACAGTTACTCTAGAGTAGTGGCTTGAGGGCCATGTTCTAGCAAAGGCAATGAAAAAAGACTCAATTCGATAAGAGGCAAGCCCCCTTCTATATGGGAACCTCTGCCAATATTCAAATTTGCTGCTACTGGAAGGTGGCTATATGCTATAAACGAAAGAGGGATTACCACCCTTCCCATCACCACATTCAGTCGCCAGGGCTCTCAATTCTGCTTCCTCAATGTTTTCCATCTTTCAATTACCATTTCCACAGCCTTAGTTAAGATGTTCATTGCCCTAAGCATGGACAATGATAGCAGACAATTCATGACCCCCCCTACTCCCCACCACAGTCTTTAGTTTCTCCCTCCTACAGTCCTCTCTATGAAGCACATAATAGATACTGCAAAATGTTTACTCAACTAAATAGAATGCCACAAATTCAATTTTACTATAGTGTGGTTGTGATTGAGTTATTTTATTATTATTTTTTACTAAGATAGAATTGACATATATAATTGGTTTCAGATGATGATGAGGTCTTTTCTTGCTCACACCCATTCTTTAGCTCTCTGTTGCCTGCTGAAATAGGTGCAGGGTCCATAAATGGCCCTCCCCAGTCTTTTTCCAGCTTCTTCTCCCCTGGTGCTCCAAGATGGATTGGAGGTTCCCGACATACATAACTTAGCCTTTGTCCTTTCCAATAGTCAATGCTTTCTGTGGTACACCTCCACCTTACTTCAGGTTCCTCCACTTACCTCCTTCTCACTGAATCCCAATAAGTCTTCAATGTCTGTCTCAAACGCCTTGACCATTTTATATAAAATAACCACCTGTTCTCAGCACTTCCTACCCTCCCACTCCATATTATTTTTCCCTTGTGTCATATCACCATTTGAAATGCATTTTACTTATTTGTTTGGTTATTGTGTCCCCTCACCCCAATAGAATTTATATTCCATGATGACAGGGACCTTTGTAGTTTGGTTATTGTTATACTCATTACTGGTATATATACACACTATTTTATATATACATATACACATACCTACCAGTACTTCAGTTCAGTTCAGTCGCTCAGTCGTGTCCGACTCTTTGAGACCCCATGAATCGCAGCATGCCAGGCCTCCCTGTCCATCACCAACTCCCGGTGGAATCAAGATTGCCGGGAGAAATATCAATAACCTCAGATATGCAGATGACACCACCCTTATGGCAGAAAGTGAAGAGGAGCTAAAAAGCCTCTTGATGAAAGTAAAAGAGGAGAGTGAAAAAGTTGGCTTAAATCTCAACATTCAGAAAACGAAGATCATGGCATCCAGTCCTATTACTTCATGGTAAATAGATGGGGAAACAGTGGAAGTAGTGTCAGAAATAGGTTCTTAATATTTTTTAATGAATACATAAATATCATTTATCATGAAAACTGATTGAATATCTCAGTTGGAAGTTTTAATTCCCTCCTCTGTGATGTTTTGGTACTTTGTTTTTATTGCACTTCTCATATTGTGCCTTGCTGGTTATTTTTTTATATACCTACATACATCTGTGTAGTGAGGGTGGAAAAACATTCATTTTGAAGTAGAAATATCAGAGTTGGGCAATTAGATATTACCACATATCCACCACTATGACTAAAATTTAAAAGAGTGACAAAGCCAACATGTTAGTGAAGATGTGGAGGAATTGGAAGTGGCAAACGTTGGTGGGGTTACTAAAATGGTACAGTCAGTTTGGGAAGAGGGTTTGGCACTTATAAAACTAAAAATATACCTACTCTATGACCATTCAATTCCATTCCTAGGTATGTACCTAAGAAAGTAAAAGTGAAAGTGTTAGTCATTCAGTCCTGTCCAACTCCTCTGACCATAGAATTCTCCAGGCAAGAATACTGGAGTGGGTTGCCATTTCTTTCTCTAGGGGATCTTCTTGACTTGGGGATCAAACCCATGTCTCCTGTGTCTCCTGCACTGCAGGCTGATTCTTTACCATCTGAGCCATCAAGGAAGTGAGATGTGAAAATATATGTCCACTCAAAGACTTGCACACAAAAGTTCATAGCAGCAGTATTTATAATAGTCAGAAAGAGGAAATAGTATTCATTAACAAGAGCAGATAAATAAACTGGGGTATATCTATAACCACTTGAGAATAAAATGGAACAAAATACTGATTAACAAAAATGACATGGAAAAATTGTTACACAAAAGAGTACATACCTTATGATTCCATTTATATACACAGAACAGGAAAAACTAAACACGGTGGAAGAATATAAGAACAGTGGTTCCTCTGGGGATGAAGGTAGAATTGACTGGGAAGTGGCATGAGGGAACTTTCTAGACGCAATGGTAATGTTGTAAATCTTCATAAGGATGTGGGTAACTAAAGGTGTGTGCATTTGTTAAAACCCAGCATTTATACATGTAAGATTTGTGCATTTCATAAGTACATTTTAGAAAGATATGCAAATATTAAATGCTAGTTGATGATATGCATGCTATAATCATATAGCATGTAGGTTGAAGTATATTGATGTCTGCAATTACTCTGACATGCACCAAAATTAAGATGGTTTTATTGATGAATAGAGGGATGGATAGATGGGTAAAACAAGTATAGGAAAATGTTAATAACAGAATTTAGGTTGTGAGTACATGGTTTTCACCGGAGAAAGCAATGGCACCCCACTCCAGTACTCTTGCTGGAAAATCCCATGGATGGAGGAGCCTGGTGGGCTGCAGTCCATGGGGTTGCTAACAGTTGGACATGACTGAGCAACTTCACTTTCACTTTTCACTTTCATACATTGGAGAAGGAAATGGCAACCCACTCCAGTGTTCCTGCCTGGAGAATCCCAGGGATGGGGGAGCCTGGTGGGCTGCCATCTATGGGGTTGCACAGAGTCAGACATGACTGAAGTGACTTAGCAGCAGCAGCATATGGTTTTCACATTCCTCCAAAATTTCTATATCAAAAAAAAAATTTCCAAATAAAAATTTTGGAAAGAAACAAGACCTGGGTTTGAAGCCTGACTTTCTTGCATTTAGAGCAAGTGACTGCAAAAATTACATGAACACTCTTTCAGTTTTTCTCTCTCTGAAAAATGGACATGCTAATAGGAGGAGGGATACCCAATGAGGTAGCTACCAGCATTTCACAAACTGATACTTGAGACCAAATATCAACATTGTGAATGTAGATTATGACTTTTTTATTTAAAAAGATTTGTTTTGTTGCATATGGGGTTGCATGAGCCAGGGTTAGGCCGCTGGCCAGCAACCTTTAGAGGCTGATGATATTAACCCTGGTTTAGTTCAGTCGCTCAGTTGTGTCTGACTCTTTGTGACCCCATGAACCACAGCATGCCAGGTCTCCCTGTCCATCACCAACTCCCTGAGTTTACTCAAACTCATGTCCATTGAGTCGGTGATGCCATCCAACTATCTCATCCTCTCTCATCCCCTTCTCCCGTCTTCAATCTTTCCCAGCATCAGGATCTTTTCAAATGAGTCAGCTGTTCGCATCAGGTGGCCAAAGTATTGGAGTTTCAGCTTCAACATCAGTCCTTCTAATGAACACCCAGGACTGACATCCTTTAGGATGGACTGGTTGGATCTCCTTGCAGTCCAAGGGACTCTCAAGAGTCTTCTCCAACACGACAGTTCAAAAGCATCAATTCTTCTGTGCTCAGCTTTCTTTATAGTCCAGCTCTCACATCCATACATGACTACTGGATAAACCATAGCCTTGACTAGACAGACATTTGTTGACAAAGTAATTTTGTTATTATCCACATCTGTCCCTTGATACATAGCTAATATTTTTGCATAGGTAAGACTTCTATCCATTAAAATTTTCAGAGTGAATTACATTCATTTCCATTTTGGTGTGTACACACACATACACCCACCCACCCCCCCCACACACACATACACAAGAATCCTATAGATTGATGACCCAGCAAGTTGTTGCAAATAATGGTTGGGAACCCTGAAGCCCTTCGTATTCCATCATTCATTCGACAAGCAAAGATTTATTGAGCACTTCCTATATGTCAACACTGTGTGAGGCTCCAGGGTTATAGAGTTGAGTAAAACACAATTTCTGTTCTCCAGGAGCCCACAGTTTAGTGGGAAAACAAATAGGCATGATAACAAAGACAGGATAGAATGAGAAAAGCTATGAGGGTGGAAAGGACAGGTAACGGGACTCCTGCTGCTGCTGCCATTTAGTCGCTCAGTCGTGTCCGACTCTCTGTGACCCCATGAACTGTAGCCCGCCAGGCTCCTCTGTCCATGGGATTTCCCAGGCAAGAGTACTGGAGTGGGTTGCCATTTCCTCCTACAGGCCATTAAATTGAGCTTGGTGCCCTGAAGTGTCATGCTGCTCCTCATTCATAGAGGTGACAGTCAAAGCCATGTCTCTGCTAGTTTTCACTGAGGCAACCACCTTCTCTCAGTGACCCCTGTGACCAATGGTACAGACTGTGAGATGACTGGTCAGAGTTCAGGGGTCAGTCTCTGGCCATGGAAGAAAGTAGAGCTCATTGGCCCACCTGGGCTTCAGATTGGCGAGCACAGCCTCGTGAGCCCTGTGTTGGCTCCTCCCTCCTGCCTGTTCTGGCTACCAACTCTGTTTCCCAAAGGGACCTTTGGAATCCAGGGATCCTTGGTCAGGTTTTTTCCTCTCTGGGTCTCATAAACATGCCCGAGAGTATTCTTTGTCCTTGATTTTCAGGAATCAAGGAACAAGGAAAAGCAGACTGACGTGATGGTGCTGACCATTTCACGTGTTTTCCAGCTTCTTTGATGAGTTTTTGTATCCTCATCTAATCTGTTCATTCCTAGGGTGAGTAATAGTCACAAATGTTTCTTCTACCAACACTTGACCTTCTAAGCTGTGGAGGGTCGCTCATCACAAATTGTAAGGTTAGCTCTGAAAATGAGTCTTTCAGACACAGATGGGGGAAAATTCTCCCGATCATTCATTTGTCTGTTTCATCTGCATGCCTCCGCCAAGTTCAAATCACTCTGTTCCTCCAAAATTTCAAGTTTTCTCCCCTGCACTCCCTGGTCCTTAACAAGCTGTTGATGTTCCAGGAAATGTCTTTTCCTATGAAAGACACATCACGGCAATGAAACAGCTGGAGTCCTCTGACAGCAAATCAGCGAGGCCTTGGGGTATCAGTGTGATGAGCAACTCAGCCAGAAAGTGTCTATTCTCTAGCTGAGCAAATGTCATCTCCACCAGGAAGCTGCAAAAGGATGGCGAGAGACTGCGCTGAAGTGTCTGTGAGGCTGCGTTCCAAGGAAAAAAAAAAATCTATAAATACAAATATGCTGCAATATGGGAGTGCCTGATTCAAGGGTAAATATATGAATGCATCTCTCTTTAGAAGATTCAGAAGCACAATTTACATGCTCTACACATTAAATGGAAATGATTGTAAGTAATGTGTCTTAATAACATAAGCTTAATAATATTAATTCATAGATTTCCCTATGATAGACTCCTGTAAGAAATTAATTGTGGAACTAAACTAAATAAAATTTACTACCTTTGTACTCGATGAAAATGGCTACCTACCACTAGCAGGATAAGTCTGCTGAGTTTAGCTGTTAATTGGAATTGGTTTGCACTAATCCTTCCATACCTTTATTAAAGTTATCAATATCTTTCGGAGCAGAGGCCCAGGCCAGTTCAAAATAAAACTGTGTGTCTGTGTGTATTGGGATAAATGTAGATACATACCTGGAAGACTAATATTAAATCACTAGAAATTTATTTTGCCATGTAGGAACACACACACACACACATACAATTACCTACTACTATTATTGTTATTTTATGAAAGAAAAGGCAGTTTAGAAATAAGCAAGCATGAAGGCCAGAGTATTAAAATAAAAACAGCCAATTCAGTTGACTACATTAAATTAATAGGACTACCTTAGTCTCTGTGAAAAACAAAAGTGAAAAATAGGCAAATCAAAAAATAAAAGCAAAAACATAATTAAATTTAGCCTTTGCTATCTTTGTTTTTGTTTTCACTTCATCCCCAGCAGGGGTAAACTCTATCACGGACTGACACAGTTCCATGAGCTGCCATATGGAAACAACTGATTGAGAGTTTGGGCAGATCCCAACTATTAATATAAGAAATGGGCTAGAGACTATAATCCTGTATCGGGTCCTTTCATGAAGCTTTGTTCCAAATGTGAACCTTCCCTCTGACTAGACAATGCCTTCTTTATCATAGGATTTTGACAAGGTTTCTCAGCATTAAAAAAAAGATCTAGGTGTAACTTGGATTCTCTGGTCTGCTGAATATTCAGTGAGGGATAGTTCAAAAACAAACAAACAATAGGATAATCAATGGGATGTGAAAATCTGATTGATCCAAAAAAATTGTTAGCATATTAAAAAATGAAGCTACACCTCTTGTATCTTGGAAGAGCTAGTCAGTAATGGTAAGTCTTTGAAAATTATACTTTTTACTCCAAATTCTACTGAAATAATTTGATGTTAAACCAGCTGATCACTTATTATATTGCATTAGTTATTTAGACTTTCTGTATGGTTTTGACTATCTGCTTTCCATTAGTTGAATTTTTCTGACTTTATATTTGATCATTGTGACTTATGCCAGATTCCTATTGTTCCCTTGACCCCAGGATCAGGATACTAGCAAATAATACTTATCCTTTTTATAACCTTGTGGTTTGCATCCTGGCACATTATCATGCCAAATGGTTCACACTCTTTCTAGCTTCCTTTACCATGTGGACTTGTGGTACTTACACATATTTCTTTCTGGCTTATTTCTTATGCTGGGACAATTCCGACATCTCTTCCACTTGACATTATTTTCTCATATCTTTGTTGTTCTCAACTGAAAATTCAATTCAATAAAGATGTATTTGGAGCTACTATTGCAAGGCACTGTGTTAGGCTCTGTGGAGAATTCAGAGTTGAGTGTGGCTCAATTTTTGCCTCTAAGGAGTTTATGGTTGAGTAGATGGTGAGGATAAAATAATCACCCCAATGTCTACTAAGAGCTGGACCAAAAATATCTACTAAAAGCTAGTTTCCCAGAGGAGAAATATGAGGAAGAAGAGAGTGTATCTAGATAAGTGACTAGAAAAAGGTTTAGAGAGGAGTGGGTATTTGCATTGGATCTTGAAGGTGTATAGGATTTTGATAGGCAGGGATGAAGAGAGCTGAAATGATTCCTGATGTTGGGGCCAGTGTGAAGAAAGCAGGAGAGACTCCAAATTGAAGCCTGTCGTCCATCTTAAAGACAGGATGTGAATTGGGCCTGAACCCTGACCAAGAGTAAGAAAACTGTTGCTAGTGAAAACCAGGTCTTGTGGAGACTTCCCTCCCTAAAGATGGCAAACACAGACTGTAGTTGAGGTCAGGCTTTCCCTGTTAGATTAACCATGGAGACATCCCCCAGCTTGTTAAGCATTGTTCTCGCCCATCTTTAACCGTAATTGTTTTTTCTCCTAGCACCTGCTTGTTGTAAAACTCAATCATATGTGACAGAGGTTGCTAACATATAACCAGGCAAGCAGTGGGGGGTATAAAACTGGGCCTCTCAGAAACATCAGGGTCCTTGTTGGGAACTGATTCCCCTTGGACCTGCTGGTGTAGTAAACTGTACTCCATTGTCTTGCATATCCTCCAAGGTGTGTTTTTCGACTCTGGATTCCACAACACTGATGATTGCTCACACAGAATTTGGAGTCTATGGCAAATGTAAATAAATAAAAATGCTACCAATTTAAAGGCTATGTTGATTTAAACTCAGCAAATTATAATTGGCTTAAATAAGTATTTTCATCCTGTTAAGAGTAGTGAGTTTATACATTAATTTATAAAACACATGGAGTTAATTGGGTTCACATCTGTTGGCTATGCAATCTTTGGCAGGTTACTTAGCACATCTATGCCTCAGTTCCCTTACCTGTGAAAACTGAGATAATGGTTAAAACAGTGTCTGGCATGTCGTAACATTAGAAGTTAGAACACACCCTCTGTGTGTGTGCTCAGTTATGTCTGACTCTTTGCGATACTGTGGACTGTAGCCTGATCCTCTGTCCATGAAAATTTCCAGGCAAGAATACTGGAGTGGGTTGCCATTTTCTCCTCCTGGGGATCTTGCCAATCCAGGGATTGAACCCTCTTCTCTTGCGTCTCCTGCATTGACTGGTGGATTCTTTACCACTAGCACCACCTGGGAAGCCCAAGCAAACAATAAATTGTTGCTATTATTTTTTCTGAAACAGAGTCAGTTTATGGAGTGAGATTGTTTCTTGAACTCTCTCTGCACTTACGGAGGTCCCATGGGCCAATTGTTGAAGGCAATGGCAACCCACTCCAGTACTCTTGCCTGGAAAATCCCTGGGACGGAGGAGCCTGGTAGGCTGCAGTCCATGGGGTCGCGAAGAGTCGGACGCGACTGAAGCAATTTAGCAGCAGCAGCAGCATGGGCCAATTTGCGGACTGACCACTGAAATTCTAGATCTGACCTCTCTGCTCGTAGCCATGATCTGGAAGTCTTATACTGGGTAGAGCTTAGACTTGAAAGGTTACCAGGAAAAAGGAACACATGTGTATTTCAAATCATATGTAGCTGGCAGAGAGGTTTGAAGCTTACTGAGCGTCACTTTGCTTGAAGTAGACAGTTTTCCAGATTTAGTTACAGGATGCTCAGAGCTGCTGACACCTTTGTGAGCACAGGTGTGAGGCAGTTAGGCATGGATGTGTGAGATTTTTTTTTTCAGCTGATACAAAGGAAGTCTGATTGCTTTGCTTTGGTTCCTAACAATAGGCAGAGCAGCTGTGGGCTCAAGCCAGGATCACTGGGAGGGAACGTGTTTTCCTCCTGGGGTGGGGGGAGGTTTTAAATCTGGGAAGTTGCTTTGTGAGAGAGGGGCTGGAAGAAGTTGCTGCTGCAGGCTTCCCGGCTTTAGGAAGACCAGGTTTGTCAAACTTACTTAAAAGGCCAACTACATTTATTTATTTTTTAGGGTACAAAAGCATTCCTAAAAATTGAAGGTGCTTCCTGAGTATGTTTATGCTTTGTTAACTGTTGAGAGAAGTCAAAATGAAACCCTTTGCAGCTATGTGTCTTTGAAGATCCATGTGACTTGAGAGTCCCGGGTGGGGTGGGGGGGTTAGTATAAAAGTCAGATTCCCTTTATTTATAATCCCTGTTTGTTTACCACTTATATTTGTGACTTTGTCCAGACTGGTACTACTCACCCCATGATAGGCTGATAAATCAAGAGACAGGGTGTTGGGGTGAGGAATAGCAACTTTGTTTGGGAAAGCCAGCAAAGGAGAAGGTGGTGGGCTAAAGAATCATCCTGCCCTGGTTTGGACATTAGTTTCTTTTGTGCTACAAGAGTGGGGTGGGTGCGGGCTGGAGGCAAGATCAAAAGACAGTAGGTCTTACAAATGTTTTGATGCTGGCCAGACCCCAAGAGGATTTGTTACAGAGTTGTCTAGCACCTGTTCCAACTTGGGCCTGGTTGAGATGTTGCCTTGAACTAAGCAAATGTATTTTATGCTCCAGAGTGGGAGGTCAGATTCACCGAAATGATGTATCTTTTTAAGCTAAAAGCCACATCCCTTTAGTGCTTAACTTGCCTGCCTGTTAGTAAAAGCCAGTTCGAGTGTCCGCCACACAGTGAGGCCCAATTGAAATGCCAGAATTTGGAGCAGAGAAAGGTTTATTGCAAGGCCAAACCAGGAGAGTAGATGGTTTCTGTGCAAAACCTCCCAAACTCTCGGGTGGTTTGGGGCCGGGGGCAAGTTTTTATAGGCAAAATTTGGGGTGAGGGTCGCAAGGTGTGTGGCTTTCTTCTGACTGGTAGGTGATGAGGTAACAGGTCCAGGAATCTGGTGCACAGCCTGGAGTTACTGCGTCCACCTTTCCAGAGAAACGGGGAACTTGTCCTACGGCTGCAGTATTGTTTCTTGACTGCTGCGCCTTTGTTTCTGCATCCCCTCCCTTCGCTGATGAGCAGCTGTTTGAATCTGCCCTTTGGAAGTCAGGGAAGATCTAGCTGAATGAAGCCTATTACCTACAAATGAAAAACGGGGGACCCAGAAAGGCTTTTGTGCCCAGAAGGGCCCTATAGGGCCCTGCTCAGTTTCATGCCTGCTTGACCTAATACAACTAAGCAAAAGCAATTGAATACAAAGGCTAAAGTAAAAGAATCTGATCACTTATGGAGTTGAGTTTGTTCTCCCAGATCACACATCAAGCTTCTGCGATGGACCAGGCATTATAATACGCACTCGAGAAACAAGGATATTCCCAGTCCTCAAGGATCTTCCCTTCTGGTTTGTGAGGAAATGTAAGTCCAGTAACAGATGTATGGAGTAGGCTAAGGTGGAGTGACTGGGGATTGTGTTTACTTCATCTCTGATCTCATGCCTCTCCCAGTGCCTGCTCGACAAATAGATGTGAAAAGATTTTTAAATCTACAATAGTAAGAGGGAAATTTTACACAAATGTGCTGGAGTCCAGAGTGTGCATAAGGTCCAGCCACTGAAGCGAGTCAGAGCAGCCAGAGAGTCTTTTCTGCATCGAGGTCTCACCTCTTCAATGAATGAGCTCGGAGTCTTTTTCTTTGGATGCCGCTGACTCTCTTCTTGTCATTTCCTTACCTTGTGAGGGTCTGTGCTCAGCTGAGGTCTGTTAAGATCCATCTCACAGGTTATTTGAGCCTGGCTGCCCTAAACAGGTGAGGCAGCTCTCGGACTCTCTCATCTTCGTGGCTGCCACTTCTACTTAGGACCAGAAGCGCTCACTGCTTTTCTAAAGAAATGTACAAAGTCAGGAGGGCAGCCACACTTGGCCCTAATCTGCTCAGAAGTTGAAGGTGGTGTATGCTGCTGCTGCTGCTAAGTCGCTTCAGTCGTGTCCGACTCTGTGCGACCCCACAGACGGCAGCCCATGGGGCTCCGCCATCCCTGGGATTCTCCAGGCAAGAACACTGGAGTGGGTTGCCATTTCCTTCTCCAATACATGAAAGTGAAAAGTGAAAGTGAAGTCGCTCAGTCGTGTCTGACTCAGCGACCCCATGGACTGCAGCCCACCAGGCTCCTCCATCCATAGGAGTTTCCAGGCAAGAGTAGTGGAGTGGGATGCCATTGCCTTCTCCAGAAGGTGGTGTGTATATATATATATATATATATATATATATATATATATGAGTCAGGAGCGAGGTATGAGGAAGAAATGGCAACAGATGTAGAGATGCAGTTAGCCAAGGCACCAGTTTTGAGAAATCCATCTTCTTGGTCAGTTGGATCACTTTCTGTTAGTAGTAAAATGGAATCTTTGAACTAGTTTGATGGGTTGGAATATTGAGAAACCTTCTTTCTCTTTTAATTCCAGTTCAGAAGGAACATTGCTCAGTTCACTTTCTGTGATATATAAACCAACCCCTGGCAAAATTACGAAGTCAGGAAAATTGGTCTTTGGTAGTTCCTCATCTTCACTCCCTTCCTGGCCTATTTCCTCTTCCTTATCCCCATGATGGTTTGTTCCTTCCTTTTCCTTCCCTCCTAGATTCCCAGAGCCCACAGTCTATCTTCTGTCCTATCTCTAAAATCCTGTCCTATGAGAGCATGGAGAACTGCTCCTTCATAAAGGAGGAATGACTGATGGCAGCCCCAAAGCCACTGCGTAGAAGGGGACTCAGTTGGTGGGGTAAATCTCTATATGAAATTTTTGGCAGTTGGAAGTGGCTGGAGATAGGGGTGAGATGGGATGGAGGCATTTTGTTTCCTTCCTGAAGTTCCCTGAGTCTAATCTCAACAGGCAAGTGGACTTCTTGCTTAGTATAGTGATAGAGATCAGACTGACCTGGATTATACCCTGGATTCATTGTTTAATAGTTGTGTGGCTTTCAACAAGTTCTATAACATGTTTGTAACCAATCTGGGTCTCCGTTTCCTCCTGAATGTAGGCGAAAATACCTGGCTCATAGGGTTATTTTATGGATTTGGGGATGTGGTAAGGCTCTTGGCATGGGCGTTATCCCATAGTGATCATTTAAATGTTCAGTATTTCAAGTGCCACCCTATTTATGGCACCTCTCTGCTCGGAAGACTTCCATGATTTCCTGCTGTCCTAGAGAACAAAGTCCTAAATCTTGGTGTTTTCAACTCTAAGGTTGGACCAAAAAATAAAATACTCTTAAGAATGCTTTTGGAGAAGGCAATGGCACCCCACTCTAGTACTCTTGCCTGGAAACTCCCATGGACGGAGGAGCCTGGTAGGCTGCAGTCCATGGGGTCGCTGAGAGTTGGACATGACTCAGTGACTTCACTTTCACTTTTCACTTTCATGCATTGGAGAAGGAAATGGCAACCAACTCCAGTGTTCTTGCCTGGAGAATCCCAGGGATGGGGGAGCCTGGTGGGCTGCCGTCTATGGGGTCGCACAGAGTCGGACATGACTGAAGCGACTTAGTAGCAGCAGCAAGAATGCTTTGGACAGTCTCTTTCCATCATCTTTGACTATGGAGTCAGACTTGATTGAAGGGGAGAGAGCTTTTCCTGGAGAGCAGTGAAATGTATATTCAGTTCAGTTGCTCAGTCATGTCCGACTCTTCGCGACCCCATGGACTGCAGCATGCCAGGCCTCCCTGTCCATCACCAACTCCCGGAGTCTACCCAAACTCATGTCTATTGAGTTGGTGATGCCATCCAACCATCTCATCCTCTGTCGTCCCCTTCTCTTCCCACTTTCAATCGTTCCCAGCTTCAGGGTCTTTTCAAATGAGTCAGCTCTTTGCATCAGGTGGCCGAAGTATTGGAGTTTCAGCGTCAACATCAGTCCTTCCAATGTGTATAAGCATAGGTAAAACCAGTCCTATTCTGTAGAAAAGCATGCAAAAGTCTGACCTAAGTCCTCTTCAGTTTGGGCAGCGCTTGGATAGATCCCAGAAGCATGCAGGGCATGCTGGTTCTCCGTGAATGGGTAACAGGTTCTAGTCACAATTAAACTGATGCTGAAGAAAATAAACCACACAGCTCAGGCACAGAGACCTTGAACTATGATCCTATTGTCCTGGCTTTCAGTCTGGTGGATTTTGAGGCCACTTTTCCCCTACTGACTGGAGAAGGAAATGGCTACCCACTCCAGTATCCTTGCCTGGAGAATCCCACAGACAGAGGAGCCTGGCGGCCTACAGTCCATGGGTTCGCAAAGATTCAAACATGACTGAGTGACTAACACTTTCTTTTCCTTTACTGAACCATGCTGTCTCCTGTTTTCTAGGGTGGGATAGATGTGGGGCTGAATAACAAAACTCTTTTTCAGCCATTAACAAATTAGTTGTAATTAATTTCTCAGAGGCACTTGCAATCCCATGTGTTACCCTAAGGAAAGGGGTCACTTAGACAGGAAAGTGTAGGTGAGAGACGGGAGATTCTACAGGGAGGTCAACAGCAGATGGTACTCGGCAATGGAAGGCAGCAGGAGGGCCCTGGGCAGCTGGAGAGCTTCGAAAAGAAGAGGAATGCCCCGAGCAAGTGTCCTCTGCCTTTCAGGTGTACTTCATTTGCCTTTGGGGGCGGGAAGGGGGGCTATATTGATGGCTGAGATTCAGGGTTGACTTGAAATCTGCAGAGGACAGGTCACCTAATACTGACCTTCAGACAGTGGTGTTGAAGTTTGCATTTAAACAAGTTACTCTTTGCAGTTAAAATCTCCACAAATGAGTCCTTTTCATAAGCTGCACTGAATATGCTCATGAATCATGCTTATCTATGGATTTACCCTTGAAGGGCTTAGAGATGTAGTCTATCAAAAGTGGCTTAGCTCCTCATCCTGCCTCTAGGATTGTCACTGATGAATGTATTTGGATGGTTGGAGTCCCCATCATGGCACCTCCATGGAGCTTGGCCCAGACCCTAGTTTTTAGCTGTGCTTGTCTTGTGCTCTGACACCTCATGAGTCTTGCTATTTCTAAATTTTATGCAATTTAGATAAAAAAAATTAAAGATATTTCCAGGGAATAGAATACTCACATTGGATGACCAAGGAAATGTTTCCTGACCTCCATGTACCCAGGAAACCAAATTGGTAGGGCAGCTTCAGTGAATTGCCAAGAACACTTAACGCTTACCAGTGGCGTGACCTTGGTCAAGTAACTTTCCCTTGACTCTGGTTTCCCTTCCATGATACAGGGAGTGATTTCCCTACTTCATAGGATTGTGGTGGTGATTAAATGAGAAGGTGTTTGAACGTAGATGATAGTATATGAACTGCAGAAGGAGCTCATCAGAGGAATAACAGCCTGGAAGAGGCAAATAATATGCAAATATCAGGTATTAATGTCAAGAGGTATTGCAATCCAGTGGTTTGCAGTGATTCCCAACCTTCCTGACACTGGGGACGGGTTTCATGGAAGACAATTTTTTTCATGGATCAGGGGAGGGGGGATGGTTTGGGAATGATTTAAGCACATTACATTTATTGTGCACTTCTAATCTAATGCCACCTCTTATCTGACAGGAGGTACCAGTCCATGCCCAGAGGTTGGGGACCCCTGGATTACAGAATAGGTTCTGTAATCAAACAGCTTGGCCTCACATGATGGTGTTACCATTTACTAGCTGTGTCATTTTGTATGTTAAACTCTCTGAGGCTCAGCTTCCTTACTTGTAAAATGGGATAATGAACCCGTTGCCATAGGGTAGTTATGAAGAGTAAGTTATTAATGAATGCTCAGTGCTTAGCACAGGACCTAGCACATAGTCAGCTGTTATTATGAACAAAGTAGTGAAACAGTAACCAATTCCTTGCAGTGTGCAGCAATGATCAACTTCCATACAGTCACGTTTGATTATTAAATACCTTTGTTGTGAAGTTGGCAGGACAGATATTGCCATCATTTTATGTGGAGGTTGATGAGCCCCTCAGGGATCCTGAGCAATGGTGAAAGGCCTTTGTTTTGGAACCCAGAGCTCTGGATTCTTAATGTCAAAGCCTGCCTCCTCTGCCTATGTTTGAAGCCTGACCTACCATATGGATTATCATCAAGTTATCAAATAAGCCAAGGGCAGGGGCAAACGAGGCTTCATCACTTCTCTGTGTTGGGTAACACACCTGAATCAGAGCCCCCTCACTTTGGCTCCTATTACTAATAAATATATTTCATCATGAACTAGATTGCAGCTTCTTTCTAATAGAATTTAAGACTGTTACTGTCTATTGTGTTCTGTAAGCCTTTCCCACGCCTGTTTATTACAAAGCTATCTTTTTTTTTTTTTTTAAACTTCTTTGTTAATCACAGCAGATATCTCTGTCATTTGGGGACCCACTCTGTATTAATGAATATGGATTGGACTCCTCCTAATTGTTCTCTGAATACCTCCCAATTTTCAGGAGGGTAATTGATTTCAATCAACTTCTTTAGCACACTCTCTACACTGTTGAAGCCTGTAATTCTCAAGTTCGATATTTGTGTGCTCACACCCTCAGGAGTGCTTCAGTTATATCCTGCTTTAATCCCGGGATTCTAACCAGTCACCAACTTGGAGTATATTTATCATTAAACTCGTTTATTGTTTAGTATGGCCGGGCCATGCTTTAAGATATAACTCATATATGACCTCTAAATTTTCTGAAAAGCCAAATTACAAGAGCACTTTTAAATTTAAACTACAATCTACTTGGCTTTAGTGGAGAGTTTATTGAAATGTTTCCCATGCCTTTAGCTGTATAATAGTCTGGGGTGAAGAAACTAAAGGTCACATGTTAGGTGTTTACTGTGGACAATTAGTCAAAGAGGACACAACTCAGAAATAAGCTCATTGGGAAGACACTAATTCATTTACAAAAATCCAGTTTTAGTTTAACTTCTAGAAATGCAGATAATATATTTGGATGCAGTTCCATATAATAGCTTTTTCTAGTTTTGAAAAGTTTTCCCCATCCTAAATTTTTTCCTTTACCCCCCTCAAGTGCATGTTCAAAGATCTATGGTGATTTACTATTTTTCTATGTAATTTGGAACAGCCAATTTTACCTTGCACTAGATACTGTATCATTAGTTCAGCCTCTAAGAGCTCAAAGCTTATCAGATATTTTGGGGAGGAATACCTAAATTGAGAATAGCTGCTTTCATCACTATATTTGTACTGCAGTTAACCTCATTGAGGTTGTTACTGCCATTCTTCAGCTGGACTATTGCACAAGCTTAACCGGTCTTCCTCTCGTCTCCCTACGTCAAGTTATCACACACACTATTGCCAGAATAATCTCACCCAAACATTATGCTTTCCTTTGTTAGGTCTGCAATGGCTCCCTGTTACCACTGGCCTGGAATGCCAGATCCCATAGTCTGAATTTAAAATTTACCTTTCTAACTCTATTTGCTATTATGACTTCACATACCATATGCTCCAGCCAGCCTAACTGTTGTGATTCCTTGACAACAGGAATTGTCCATGCACGTTTATACGTACCCCTGTGTCTACTTCGGCTGATCCTTCATCTCCAATAATACTCTTCTTCATCACCTTTCTCCATCTGCATTTTACGCATCTGCATTTGTTAGGGTAAACAGAGGGCCTCCTCCCCTCCCCCATTTATAACAAAGTGACCATAGAGTAAAAAGGCTTTAAAAATTCAGAAGTTCACTTTTTTCTCATGTGAAAGCTCTGTTGTGTTTCAGAACGATAGTGGCTCTGCTTTGCATCTTCATTTCAGAATTTAGGCTTCTTTACAAGTTGTCAGTTCAACAAGTTACTGCTCTAGCATTCCCTAAGATGTGATTCTCATTTGAATGGTCGAGGCTGCCCCACCTCCCCTCCCCACACATCCAGGATCTAGCTAGAGGAAGAGGAAAGTGAATAAGGCATGTCCACTCTGTCAAGGTGGAGGCCTGGAAGTGGTACATGCCACTTCTCAGATTCCATCAGAAATTACACACTCCGAGAGAGGCTAGGCAATGTAGTGTAGCCACACATGTGGAAGAAATGGAGGACAAATTTTGGTGGCCAGCTAGAAGCTTGTCACGTTGTTGAAATCTGACTCACGTGCTGTCTCCTTCAGATTTTTCTTGAGCCCCTCAGCTGAAAACCATTTCTCTTTTGAACTACTCTAGCCTGGGGCTTCTGACTGTCAAGTGTATCAGAATCTCCCACGGTTCTTGTTAAACTATAGTCTTGGTATTGGCATATACGCTATTACGCTACTATATATAATAGATAAATAAGGACCCACTGTATAGTACAGGGAACTGTGTTCAATATCTTGTAATAACCTGTAATAGAAAAGAATCTGAAAGAATGTACACATTACTGAATCACTTAGCTGTGTGCTTGAAACTAACAACATTGTAGATTATGATAAAATAAAAAGATTTAAGATCGCAAAGGGAAGGGAAAAAATGAGTCTGAATCAGAGCAGGGCCTGAGAGTCTGCACTGCTAACAAGCTTCTCAGTGATTGATACCCACGCATTGGTAAGCAGAACATGTTTTGAGTATGGAGGTTCAAACCTATTTTCTGTTCCCCATCTGTGGGATGTAACTTTTCCTGCTTCATACTAGCTATTCCTGTGCGTATCTTAACCTCCTTACTAGACAGTTAACTCTCATAGTAGACTTGGGATCTCATTGGCATCTTTCTCACCATGCTTCCCTCCAGCACCAAGAATAGTCTTGTACATTTAGAGGTACTTAATAAATATTTGAATAATTGAGCAGTGTCAAGTAATTCAGAATGTTGAGCATAAACTTTCAAAAAGCAGCACTGTTTGTGCCAAGTTCTGGACTATGCTTAGTGCAATCACTTGTTTGGAAATGCTTTATTGGAAGCTCTCACGCCCATGTAGCCCAGCCAAACCCAGGGAGAACCTGCCAGAGAGCTGAGCTAAGTGGAATTCAGCAAATGGAGACCACATCTTATCAAGGACTTTTCCCCTCCGTGTACTGTGGAAATGCTAATACGTATGTTTAGAATTCATTTCCAGAGTCTTTCTCTGTAACAAGAGTGGGTTGTTTTCATTTGTTTGTTTTCTTGTGTGTGTGTGTATGCGCTCGTGTGTGCACATGCCCATGCCCACAGGGCCTCACAAGCCAGTGTGATAAATTTTGTTGAACTGGCAGTTTTTCCACCTGGAAGCACTCAATGATCTTTCATTTGGAAAGTCTCAAGACTGGATGAGAATGACCCTTCTCAGCTTGGCACCACGTTAGCTTGTTTTTTTCTCAATCCTGACATATGAATTCATATTCTGGGCCTTGAGGGTCGGAGTAGAAGAAGAGAGAGGGCGTAAGGTAGGCTGGGGTTTTAAGACCGAGGCCATTTGGTAATCTCACTCGAACCACATGGAGCAAAAGAAGACCTGAGGTCTCCTGTCTTGCTTCTCTTGCAGGCAGGATGAAACCTCTACCTGGAAAATGCTGTACATGAGACAGGACTGAAGTTTCCCTTTGGGGCTGTATGCAAAAAGATTTCACAGGCAAATGATTCACATTGTCAAGATCTTAGAGATTCTTAGCCTAGTTGAAGAAATGAGTTTTAGTCTCTCTTAACCCCACCCCACAATTGACTAAGGCAGCAATCACAAAGCACAGAGCTTCATTGTGGGCTCCTCATTTTTCACCTGCAAGGCTTGCCCGCTCCTTGGTAGTACCTTTTTAGCCCTTAATTCCATTAGTAGGCTTTGGAATTGAAAAAGGAATATTCAGACATGCTACTCATTTTTCCTGACCCCTCACTTTCCTTACTGTGATGATGTAAGGGTTTACAATATTATCTGCATGTCATGTCTTGATAAGTTATTGCATGTTATTGTACAGGATTTTGTAAGTATTTTACATGTTTTAGCCTTTCCCCATCTTTGGTGAGACCTTATAGCATCATGAGAATAAAAATGTTCCTAACAGGGTTGGGACTATGGTGAGGCATGTCAGGTCCCTAGGGAGGAAAATTTAAGGAGGTGCTCACTTGACAAGTATAACCCTGTTCTTGCCAGACCCTGAGAGTGAGAGTTTCCTGAAATCTTGTGCTGAGGAGCCTGTCTGGCCTTCTCCTAGTTCAGGTCCTAGCTGTCAAAGCAGAGACTCTGAAGTACCAGTGTTTCTGAGATTATTTGGAGAGTCGAGTCCATTCTTTAACCCCCTTTGTTTTGGTAAATGCAAGGATCCTCCACATGCAGACAGGAGACACTAAAAATAAAGCTCAGCAATCATGTTTTTATTCGTCGCGTGAATATAACTGTCATTCTCTTCACTTGCCCTCCATGCTGTAGCTAAAGAAAGTCTTGACAGAGACTTCTAACAAGCACATATTCATTATTAGTTTGGGGGCTCTCCTTGGATTTAACTCTTGACATTGGTCTCAAAGCCCCTTGAATTTTCAGACCATCAATGGCACATCTTAGTGCAGACAAACACATTATTCCTCTGCTGCCTAACAATACCCACTTGCAAGGTGTATGCAAATACCACCTAATTAGCTATGACATGCATTTTTGGCATATGTCGGAAGTTAAAGCCACTTCCTTAGAGGAGCTCAAACTCTGAATTTATCTTTATTAAGGCCTTGTCCAAATGATAAATATACACTGCCTCCTTGCTATCTACTGCTTGGAAATAAATCACTTTAGGATTGATTTGCTAACGACTTTCTTCACGCCAAGTGTCCTCCTGCCCCAGAGGTCATGCTGTCCTTCTTCACAAACACTGGTAACCAAACAGAGCCCAAGCTGGCCATGCAGTGAACCAAGTGAGGCAACTGGCACGAGGGGAAGTGATTCCCTTCACACAGTCCAGAAAAAGCAGCTTTACAGGCACAATATTCTGGGGAGAAAAGCCCGCCAAACAAGTGTGGAGTTGCAAAGAGTAGGACATGACTGAACAACAAGTGTGGAGTATCTGAGTGAACAGATGGGGTGTGTTCACTTTTTTAAAGCAAAATACTATGAACTTTGGTACTTCAGGAAGTGCAGACTCCTCCAGGAGTCGGCTGTACTGGAGTGGGGAGCTTATTCCTTCTCTAGTGGATCTTCCTGACCCAGGAATCCAACCGGGATCTCCAGCATTGCAGGCAGATTCTTTACCGAGTTATGAGGGAAGCGCCCAGGAGTCTGCTAGGTAATTGAATAAGCAAAACTGGCTGTGTAGGAGACATTCTTGAGGGATGGGGACTTCTGGAAAGCAGAAGAGATATTTCTCATCCATACCAGCCTTCTCTTGCCACATGGGAATGTGGGCCAAATCTTGTTAGATCTTTTGATTCTTCAAGAGGATGTATATGATTATTTTTTTCCCTAACACAACATTACTGTTCTTTTATGTTGGAAAGTTAAACTTTTTAAGTTACTATGAGGGACAAAATATCCCAGAAGGAAAGATTTATCTCACTAAGTCTTGAACTCTAATGCCAGCCGAGTTTCTTGCTCAGGATCACAACTTAAAAAAAAAATTTTTTTTTGATGTGGATCATTTTTAAAGTCTTTACTGAATTTGTTACAACTTTGCCTCTGTTTCATGTTTTGTTTTGTTTTTTGACTGCAAGGCATGTGGGACTTCAGCTCCCCAACCAGGGATCGAACTTGTGCCCCCTGCATTAGAAGGCAAAGTTTTAACCACAGGTCTGTCAGGGAAGTCCCAGGACCACAACTCTTGATTTACTTGGTGACATTTGATGATTCTGTCAGTCAAGATTTGGTTGTATATTCTTAAGATAACCAGATATTAAGATTTTATTTCCAAAAGTCAGGTTTATGATGATCTTTGTCTCATTGCACTCAGTAAGCTCTTTCTGGCAGAACACAGCTGTAGACACCTGATTTCCATTAGCACATACAGCTAACTGTTCATCCTTTACCTTTAGAGTGAGGCCACAAGAACCCTGGGAACTTTGTGCTTCCTGAGGAAGCCACTTGGCTTTCGTAAAATTCTTCACATCTTGCTTGTCTCAACTCTTTGCTTCTTGGCCCTTTTGAATCCTCCTGACTGACTTCTGAATTTGTCAGGTGTTGACTAATAGAGGTGGAGCTCGAATCTAGGTGACTCCATTCTTGAAGGAATATGTTCTTTAAGTTTATTCCTTGTGGATTGAAATAGTGTATCTTAGATATGCCTAGAGGCCTATATGTCTTGTGTCTGCCTGGCCTGTTCCTGTGATCTAAGATGTGAAATTACTTCATGGTCTGTGGAAATTCAAACACATCCTAAAGATTTTGGGTGACTTCCAGGGGAGCCTCATATACTTCTTGGTCATTCTTGCTGACCCTGTCACACACTATATTTACTTGGTATGAAACATACCCAGTATGTATGGGCTTCCCTGGTGGCTCAGATGATAAAGAATCCGCCTGCAGTGTGGGAGATCTGAGTTCAATCCCTGGGTTGGGAAGATCCCCTGGAGGAGGGCTTGGCAACCCACTCTGGTATTCTTGCCTGAAGAATCCCCATGGGCAGAGGAGCCTGGTGGGCTACAGTCTATGGGGTCGCAAAGAGTCAAACAGGACTGTGTTTCACACAACACACGAAGAATAGGCTCTGCCTCTCTCCCCATCAGGCTCTGCGTCTCCTGGCCAAACCACCCATGAGCTCAGTAGACTTTCTTCAGCACGTATGTGGGCAGAGTCACGTCATCACTCACCCCCAACATGTCGCTTGCCCTGTTACTTTCCCATCTCAGCTCCTCACTTCCCTCCCTCCTATTTTGTCCTGACAATATTAAATTTCTCCCCTATACTGGCAGAGCAGCCACTTCATTCTTCTGTGTCCTTGTTGCTGGTTATCACTTGGGTTGTTCAGGTTGGGATCATCTTTGTGAACTTGTTAAAAACATTCTTCTTGTTCATTAACAAAAGTATCTAGTGCTAAAAAACCTTGTTGTCCTAAAATCTTAGGCTCACAATATTTTGCTGTTTGAAATTGGACCAGGAATAATGGAACATCCCATTCTTACCTGGAAACCTCCTTGATTTCCAGTCCAGTTGCAGAACTTCATGGGATTTTGGGAACACCATTCCACATTTATCTTAATTCTGTAGTTACCAAGGAGGTAAAACCCTGGGTCCACTTGTCAGCACAGGGCTAAGGTTCACCCTTTTATACACAAGCCCTGCTCTATTTTGAGACCATCAAACCATGGGTTCATTTACATTGTACCTACATACTTCTCCCCCACATTCTGCTTGCCTGATCCAAAATAATACTGTCCCTTCCTTTGTTTGGTGAGGTTACATCATGGTTTCTCTAGTGTGCAATCTCATTTGCTGTAGCAAGTTAATAAAGCTAATATCTGACTACCAGGGAGTCAATGGCTATCTTTATCAAATGGGCTTTATGGTGATAAAGCCATTGCTTTATCTGCTCCATTGCTCCAAGCACTTATTAAAGTATTTGTTCCTATACATGCAATTTTCTTCCTAAAAGAACCTATCTTTCACTGTACTAAAACTTTCACAAAGGCAGGGAATTTTGTCTGTTTTCTTCACTCCAATAGAACAGTACTTGGGAAGTGTTGACAGAATGAATGAATTCTGTTAATAGCACTTACAGTTATATAAGAATGTGGAGATCATTTTATAAAACAATGACACCTCATTTTCGCTTCCCTTGAACCCTGCCTTGAGTTGTGGAATTGGAAAGACCTGGGATAGACCATGTCTTAGTTTCTTTAGGCTGCTATAACAAAATACTATAGACTGTGTGGTTTATCAACAACAGAAAAATATTGCGTGTAGTTCTGAAGTCTGGGGAGCTTAAAATCAGGGTGCTAGCATGGTTGGGTTCTGGTGAAGGCCTGCTTCTGACTTGCAGACTGTGACTTCTATTGTTTCATGGCAGAAGGGACAATGGAGTTCTTTAAGGTCGCTTTTACAAGGGTGCTAATTTCACTCATGAGATTCCTCCCTTGTGACCTAATTACCTCCCCAAATGCCCCACCTTGTAATACTTTGCAGTTAGAATTTTAGCATGGGAATTTGGGGGGAGATACATTCAGTCTATAGCAGACCCCTATTCTAACTTTTAACTAGTGTATGATTTGGGGTGAATTATTTAATCTCTTTATACCTTAATTTTTTTAATTAAAAAAATTTTAGACTGTAAAGTGGGGATGATGCTACCTACCTATCTTGATTGTTGTGAGGATTAGGTGAGGTGATTTATGTAAAGAGCTTATCATGCAGTCTGGCACATGTGAAGTTAAACATCAGCTAATCTTTTTCACTTTAACTCTCCTTGGTCATCATCGTTCCAGATGCTGGGGACTTACATCTCTGGACCTCTGCCACCGTCAGCACTAAATTTCATTTTGTGTAATACTAGAGTAACATATGTCTGTCGTCTTTGTTTAGTTGTAAACTCTGACAGGGCAAAGTCCATGCCTTATCTATCCAGGTATCATTTTAGATAAATGCATCCATATATCACTGGCACATTGTAAACACTCCAAATATTTGTGTTTGGAAAGTCTGCCTGAAAAGGAATACTTCAGTAAGTGTACAGAGCCAGGCCTGCTTGGTGAGTGCAGAGCATGCAGTGGGTGCTAGGAGACGATGACCCAGCATTGACAGCTGCTTTCCTGAGCAGTTTCAGAAGCTAACAACTAAAGAGAAAGGGGTAGGGGCAATGAAGGAGCTTTTGGGAGTGCTGTGTGCCCCTGCTGAGTGTGCATTTGAATGCCCCAGGGGAAATGAGAAGGGGCCAAGGTGGTGGGTATGGAGAAAGAAAGTGAAGTCACTCAATCGTGTCCGACTCTTTGCGACCCATAGACTGTAGCCTATCATGCTCCTCCATCCATGGGATTTTCCAGGCAAGAGTACTGGAGTGGGTTCCTTCTCCAGAGGACCTTCTTGACGGGGATCGAACCTGGGTCTCTTGCATTGTAGGCAGACGCTTTACCATCTAAGCCACCAGGGAAGCCTAAGAATACTAGAGTGGGTTGCCATTCCCTTCTCTGGGGGAATCTTTCTTCTTGATCCAGGGATTGAACTTGGGTCTCCCACACTGTGGGCAGATCCTTTACTGTCTGAGCTACCAGGGAAGCTAAGTGTGGTGTTTTAATTCCTCCATTTTTGGGGAATTGCCACTTGAGTCCAGCCTATCAATTTGAGCAGCTGGGGAATTCTGTATAGTTAATCTGTAACTAGGGACCACTGTGTTGAGTTGTACTGGAGTTTTTGCTTTCCTGGCAACCGGGTGGGGATCTGCGACCCCTTGGCTGTTTTAGTCCCTCAGGGATCTGACACTAAAGGCAGAGCAGGCAGGCTGAGCTCTGAGTGGCTCCCCTTGGGAGTATTCATGGCAACTGCTACCTCGGCCCCGTTCACACGCTCTGTCTGATGTAGGACTGAGTAAAGGGAACAAGAGCCAAGACCGAGGGGACGGTAAGAGGGCAGAGTTTCTTCCACATCCCTTACCCTCATGAATTTACTCCTTTTTATTTTTCCCTCTCCTTTTCCCAGTGTCCTAATCCTCTTTAGTATTGACTTGGCCAAAAAGTTCACGTAACGTGGAAAAACCTGATTAATCTTTGTGGCCAACACAGTATTCTCCAGGGGGTTACATTTGATGAAGACTAAGGTCCCTTTGAGCTTCTGATGTGCTAGTAAACTAGATCTCTAGGGGGAAAAGCCCTGATGTGTAATGTTTGCTGATTTCTGTAGTATAAATATTCCCATCCAGGTGGGGTTCCAACTTGTAGTTTCTGAATGTGGTTTTGGGAGAAGCTGTGCGTCTTTGGCTATTGTGAAACAGTTTGTGCTGGCTCCAGCATCCCATTGCCTTGAACTCTTAATGTGACCCTTTTTCTCTCCATTTCCACATACAGTCCTTTTGCAGTATCTACAATACCAAAATTAGACAAAAGCTCCTCATACTCAAAAAGCAAAAAAGGAAAGCATTCCTTGCAGACTTAATACACATATATTATGATATCAAGATTGTGTCAATGATGGGTGCTGGCTGCTAATTTCAGTGGTAATTAGGGCCAGAGCAGGTGGCTCAGCTGTAAAGAATTCGCTTACCAAGTAGGAGACCTGGGTTTGATCCCTGGATCTGGGAGATCCCCTGCAGGAGGAAATGGCAACCCACTCTAGTACTCTTGCCTAGAGAATCCGTGGACAGAGGAGCCTGGCGAGTTATAGTCCGTAGAGTCACGAAGAGTTGGGCATGACTTAGTGACTAAGTCATGCCAAAGCAGCAGGAAAGCCCAGGTTTTGTGGCTCTCTAATGGTCTATGTGAATTAACAAAAGCCTCTCAAAATCGAGCGTCAGCTATGCTGGTCGTACGTCCCCTGAGACACTATTTATGACAGACTTGTCTCTCCACTAGTTATGGTAAAGCTGACAGGGAGCAGTATTAACAACATATACACAGGTACAACATTATTCACTCTGGTACTTTACATTTTTCCCATGCCCTCACAACATTCCTCTGAAAAAGGCTCCCCCTCCTTTAATATAGCAATTTCTGCTGCCAGTAGAAGCTTCTGCAAATTAAATGTGTTTAACTTGGAAGACAGGGATGAATGAAAAGAGCTGTAGCTGCTTGCAACTGGTCCAGGTTGGGGAAGCAGAGAGACAGCTAGAGTGGAGCTTGGCCGGAACCGCTTAACCCATGTAAGGTTTGGTCCTAAATCCTTTCATTTTCAGAGGTATCTCCTGTTCGTTCTTCAGCCTCTGTGCAGCTGCCTCAGACAGTCCCTCCTTTCCTATCTGTTTCCAGGTTGGAGCTGTTGCCCAACAAGTTTTCTAGTCACTTGGAGACACCTAAACAAAATGCACTAGGAGTGTAGTGACAATTTGTGTGTGTGTGTTTGTGTGTATGTGTATAGTCAGCAGTGACAAGGAGCCTGTGGTGTGCTGGTAATGGTTCCTAGAGAAAAAAAGGATATGTGGATGTATTCCTACATTTTACTAACATAGGATAGGTAGCACACAATTAAAAAGATATTAATATGTATTACTCGTTATTTTAAGTTTCCTGTAGCCAGTTTATTCCCACAGAATGCTGATTTTTCCCCCCAGGCTTCTTGTAATTTATTTGTTATTTCCAAGCAATAGCTCCAAAAGTTCTGCATTTTATAACACTCTTGATAAGAAAATAAAATTTAAATAAAAATACATTCTCAACACATTTATACACAAATTCACTACATTGTTTTGATAACTTTTTCAAACTGGACACTGTAAAAACCAATATCTCCTAGCAACATATTTTCTTTATTCTTGAAGAATTGTATCCATATCCAACCTATGGTTGTGCTGAACCAATATAGTCCAGAGGTAGTGTTGGTTGATATTTTCAAATCTGTTAATGAGGAAGATGAAAGTGAGACAATAGAGATGGCAGGGCAAAACTTCATTTATTCATTAGTGATGTGAGCAAACTTCTTGTTGAATTAGATGACAGTTTTCAAAATACAGGAAGAAAATGTCCTTCCATTTTGTGTTAGGCATAATGTAATAGCTACAGCTCCAACACAAAATGCTCTTAAATTTAATTCGTGTTATGAACACTTTTGCTGTCACGTTTTTAAAGTCTAGACAACCAACCGTGTGATAAATCAAGTCTTGATTTCTAGCATATTCAAATTTCCATGTTGCAAGGCTTGCACCACCCATTACAACTGGGGACTAACTGGACTGAATTGTCAAACTATAATTGTAAAGTAACTGAATGAGAAGTCAGAAGTGATGGGCAAGAGCATGCTATTACAAGGTATTTCCATTGCATGCTGCTGCAGCTAAGTCGCTTCAGTCGTGTCTGACGCTTTGCGACCCCATAGATGGCAGCGCACCAGGCCCCCGTCCCTGGGATTCTCCAGGCAAGAACACTGGAGTGGGTTGTCATTTTCTTCTCCAATACATGAAAGTGAAAAGTGAAAGTGAAGATGCTCAGTCGTATCTACTCTTAGTGACCCCATGGACTGCAGCCTACCAGGCTCCTCTGTCCATGGGATTTTCCAGGCAACAGTACTGAAGTGGGTTGCCATTGCCTTCTTCCATTGCATAGACAGACACAAATAACCTTGACAGCATAGAAAAAATAGTAAAGATGTAGTACAGGAATTAGGAAAAGGGTTTGGAGTATTAAACCTTTCTTCTAATATAATTTGTATAGTGTAGATATGCATCATTGAACTTTAAAAAAACACTTTTTATATTGGGGTGTTTTCTGATTAACAGTGTTGTGCTAGTTTCGGGTGAACAGTAGAGGGATCCAGCCATACATATACATATATCTATTCTCCCTCAAACCATGCCCCCCCCACCCCATTCAGGCGAGCACATAACATTAATGGCTGTTTTTAATGACCGGCTCACAAACTATCTGAACATTTAAAAATTGACTCCTATGAGCTAGAGTAGGCCAGCTTCAGCACATGGGTAAGGAAACAAACTTTGCAGGACTTCTATATGGGCTACAGACTGCATGCATCACTTCCCTTAATAATGGGCTTCCCTGGTGGCGCAGAGGTTAAAGCATCTGCCTGCAATGCGGGAGACCTGGGTTCAATCCCTGGGTTGGGAAGATCCCCTGGAGAAGGAAATGGCAACCCACTCCAGTACTCTTGCCTGGAGAATCCCAGGCAATCTCTTAATAATAACAGTATATAATTCAATACCACTGGCTCTTGTTCTACCTACTTCTGGCAAGGTCTTAATCCCCTCTTGTGTCTTTTGAAATCCTTCAGGAAGTCTCTAGTGGGCATCTCTCATATGATTATGAACAAGTCTGCTCTTGCCTTGTATTGCTGCTTTGCTGGAGTTAACTGGGTATCCACCTGTTCTTATTATCTCTTTAACGCTCTGCTGTTTTTGCTGCCATTACTTTCTTGAATTGTCATGGCTCCTTCTGACTCTGTTGCTCTTCTTCTGGGTACTGACAACAAAGCACAGAAGTGTTCATGGTACCAGAGCACCTGAATAGTTTGTCCCCAAAGTAGAGGAGAATGTGTCTCTCATTTGTTTTATATTTTTATTTTTTTCATTTTATACTTTTATTTTTTTTAGGGAGTTTCTCCTATTAATATTTTATATTATTGTGGTACCCTTGTCACCATTAATGAATCAATATTAATGCATTATTATTAACTAAAGTACATGCTTTGCTCAGATTTCCTATTTTTCCTAATGTTCCTTTCCTGTTAAAGGGTTCCACCCAGGATACCGCATTGCATTTAATAGTCATGTCTCTTTGGATTCTTCTTGGCTGTGACAGTTTCTTTTAAGACTTTGTTTTTGATGACCTTGACAGTTCAGAGGAGTACTACTGGTCAGGTTTTTTGTGTAATATCCTTCAAGCGAGATTTGTCTAATGTTTTTCATGTTTCATGTTTAGACTTGGGTTTGTAGTTTTGAGGGGGAAGACCACAGAGGTCGAGTGCCCTTCTCATATCAAGGGTACCTGCTGTCAACGGAACTTATCACAGTTGATGTTGAACTCGATCACTTGGTTGAAGCAGTGTTTTTCAGCTGTCTCACTATAAAGTTTGTCTTTTTTAAAACACCTTTCTATATGGTGCCCTTTGGAGAGTGAAGTTGCTCAGTCATGTCCAACTCTTTGCAACTCCATGGACTGTAGCCTACCAGGCTCCTCCCTCCATGGAATTCTCCAGGCAAGAGTACTGGAGTGGGTTGCCATTTCCTTCTCCAGGGGATCTTCCCAACCCAGGGATTGAACCCGGGTCTCCCACATTCCAGGCAGATGCTTTAACCTCTGAGCCACCAGGGAAGAGCAAAATATTTCTTTGAGCCCCTTTTTGTGGTGGGGGGTGGCAAGAATACTGGAGTGGGTTGCCATTCCATTCTCCAGGAGATCTTCCTGATCCAGGGATTGAACCCGGGTCTCCCGCATTGTAGGCAGACGCTTTACCATCTGAGCCACGAGGGAGCCACCAAGTCACAATACACAGCCAGTGTTTAAGGAGTGGGGAGTGTCTTGAGGGTAGAGTATCGACATAAATATTTGGAATCTTCTCCACAGGAGACTTGACTCTCCTCACTCATTTGATTATCTAATCATTTATATTAATATTAGTGTGGACTCATGGATATTTATTTTAAACTTTGGGTTATAACCTAGTATCAGTCAGTTCAGTCGCTCAGTCGTGTCTGACTCTTTGCCACCCCATGAATCGCAGCACGCCAGGCCTCCCTGTCCATCACCAACTCCTGGAGCTCACCCAGACTCACGTCCATCGAGTCAGTGATGCCATCCAGCCATCTCATCCTCGGTCGTCCCCAAGTCCTCCTGCCCCCAATCCCTCCCAGCATCAGAGTCTTTTCCAATGAGTCAACCCTTCATATGAGGTGGCCAAAGTACTGGAGTTCAGCTTCAGCATCATGCCCTCCAAAGAAATCCCAGGGCTGATCTCCTTTAGAATGGACTGGTTGGATCTTCTTGCAGTTCAAGGGACTCTCAAGAGTCTTCTCCAACACCACAGTCCAAAAGCATCAATTCTTTGGCGTTCAGCTTTCTTCACAGTCCAACTCTCACATCCATACATGACCACAGGAAAAACCATAGCCTTGACTAGACAGACCTTTGTTGGCAAAGTAATGTCTCTGCTTTTGAATATGCTATCTAGGTTGGTCATAACTTTTCTTTGAGTCAGCTCTTGCTTTATACCAATTCATGAAATCCACCCAACAACCTTGTGAGGTTGATTGTTCTTATGGTAGCCATTACTCAGATGAATAAATCAAGGCCCAGAGAGGTTAAGTGACTTGTCTAAGATCCCACAGCTAGCCATCAGTGTAGCTGTTATTTGAATCTAGGTTGTCTGGTACTGGAGCCCATGCTGTCTGAATCACCAAATTGTAAGACCCAGTGTATCTTACTAATGACTGATAATGACTTACTGTGGAGACATGTTTGTATACGTTCTGAGTCTTTTCCCAGAGTGCTTGCACATTTATTGAGCATCTACTATGAGCAAGATGACATTTTCATCTTAACAGTGACATTTAATAACTTAATTCTTAGGTGTGATGAACATAGGCTGTCTCTTATACACATCTCTGTTGCTTCCTGACCTGCATACAGATTTCTCAAGAGGCAGGTCAGGTGGTCTGGGATTCCCATCTCTTTCAGAATTTTCCACAGTTTATTGTGATCCACACAGTCAAAGGCTTTGGCATAGTCAATAAAGCAGAAGTAGATGTTTTTCTGGAACTCTCTTGCTTTTTCGATAGTCATGGGTTCTGTATGTTTGAATTCGCGTACTTGCTAAAATTTGTTTAACTCCAAAATCAATACTTGTGGCACAGTCATGTTCATTTGCTGACATGCAGGAAAATAAACTTGAGTAGCCTGACATGCATGTTTCTAGCTGAGGTTGAACAAGGTGATGCTCTGCCTTCTTATGTTATAAGTAAACAAGTAGCCTTTTCATGGTCTATTTAGTGTCACACTTTCCCTATTTTTGTGGGTTTTTTTTCATTGGTAATTTCAAACTTTAAAATGCATTCCAAGCTTAGTGCTGAAGTACCCCCTAATGTGTTCCTGTGTACAAGAAGGCTGTGATGGAGAGAACATACATGTGTTAGATAAGCTTTGTTCTGATGTGAATTACAGGCCATGAGTTTAATGTCAATGACTCAATATATATAAATAAGTTGCCTGTAAGCAGAAACCCACATAAAACAAGCTTATGTGATAATTGGTTAAAGAGAACATTGTGATCAGAGGCTTGCAGGAAAATAATCCTCTATTTACCCTAGGAGCAGTGGTTCAGTATTCACCAATTTGGTGCTTGTGGAGACATTATAGAACATAACTACCATGATTAAATGAGTAGTCCGTCCTTTATAAACTTCTTGCTAAAATGGTTCTCACTTTGGCCATTGGAAACACTTTCGTTTGACACCTCCATCTTTTTGTCCTTTTTGATATACTGTCATCAGTCTGTCAGGTTTTTTCCCCAAAGCTTTCTTAATTTCTGGTAATTTCTTGTCCCATTCCTGGAATCATTCATTTCTCCAAGGAGCCCTGGTTCTTTTTCTTGGAGAATGGTATTGGAAACCAAGATCTAGATCTGGGCCCTAGGTGTGTTTGTTGCTGTTGAGGTGCCATCACTTCTAGGCCCTCTTAGCTGACAGAGTAAGGAGACATGTGTATAAACATGACTTGGTACAGATATACATATATCTATAAATATTTCTATATGTGACCATAATCTGTATGAAGCTAATCATTAGCTTAAACTGATGTCTTCAACTCTTTTACCAAATAGATCATTCTAGCCTCTTCCCTTAATTGTCTATAACCTCCTGTTCAACAGCAAGAAACCTAGCTCTCATCAGCGGTCATCCATGTACTTAATTGTTCAGTTCTAGTATACATGTAGAGTGGCTTCAGAATTATTAACCTTCAGCCCTGTGGGAAACAACTTTCTCAGAGTATGGTGGTTAGGTACAGTTCCTATTGTTTTTAGTAGTCCAGTCTCCACTCACCTCCACAGTTACTTAGCTTGACACTTCCTTCCCTTACGGCTCTGAGTAATGCTCTTTAATGTCCTTATTTCATTCTTCCTTCTTCAGACATAAGATGTGGGATTGGGCTAGGAAACAGATCCAGGTGGCGGACATCACACTATACTCAGGATCCCTGATGACTAAGCTATTTTATCCCTCCTGCTCTATCTCCTGATCAAGGTCCGTGTGCCTTATTCTTTCCTGTTCTGCGACTATTCTCCAGGCACTTCCTCACCTTAGGCAGAAATAGCTTTCTTTTGGGTTGTTTACAGATTGTACCAGATGTACCCAAACATGTTTGAGTCCTAGTTAGATACAAGATGTGACCCTAGTTCTACTTGCTTCATCTCATTTAACTTCACTTAATTCTCATACAAATAGTTCCTAAAATTTATTAAGCACTTTCTATTGTCAGGCATTTTCTAGGTCTATTAGAAGTGTTAACTGGATTAAACCTCAACATCTTATGAGGTACGTGATCTGTTAATAACCTGCCATTTTATAGGTAGGAAACAGAAGCTCAGGGGTTAATTTGCTCAAGGTCATACACTTCAAAGTCTGTGCTCTTTCTATTATACAACACTACTTCAAGTTACATAGCACCTAAACCTGAAACTTATGATTAAAAACAATTAATTTTATGTCTTTCTTTTTTTAGAGAACAATTTTTAGGAATTTAAGCCATTGTTGGCCATAGTAAAACATAAGCAATTTGGATGGATATTGATGCACTGTATTTCTTGTATAATTTGTCCCACATCTTTCTAAATAGTTCTTGCTGTACCCACACTCTTTAGTCAAGGTAATTGAGCATAAAAATCCACAAAGAGAAGGAATACTACAGATGACCAGAAACTGTTTTCCTAGTTCTGTTCCTTTCCCATCCTTAGCCATTTTTGAGATGTTTGTTGAATTGAAATATGTTTATCTACTGAGCATTTTGCACAGGCATTGTGCTAGATGCTAGTAGGGAATAGAGAAATGCATCAGGGATGGTTCCACGGTTTGACCTTTCAGCTTGGTGGGGAGGAACAATGTGTATCTAAAATACAATTTTGAGTACTATGGAAAGGGAATACAATTCTGACTTATTAAGAAGCCCCACCTGTTCTTTTGGGGGCTTTATCTTCTGTGCTAGGCTTGACTCATCTTCACATTAGCATGACTCTCTGGTGATTACCAGTGATCTGTTAGCACTCACTGAGGGACAGTCTGAGCTTTTCCTCATTTCCTTTTGGCTCCCAGATCTCCACACCTCCCCTTTCAGGTTGGCATTTCCTTGCTTCTTCACCATCCACTTTTTTTTTCTCCCTACTCTAATTAATAGTTTGGTGGGAGGTAGCCTCAGAAAGGGGAGGCTTTTCCCTATAAATGCACTCTTTGCAGCAATCCAGCCATTTGGGCTTTAATTGACTTCAGAGGTCCCCTCAGTGCTTTGCCCTCTGTGCATCAGGAAGTTAATTACTTAACAAACCAAATGGGAGTCTTTCAAAAGTGCAATGTTAGTTCTTTTCATTCTTTGAGCACAACTTGGGCCAGGCTAGAATACTCCAGTCATCATGAAAACCAGCCTAAGACAAACATGGGCAGCTGGAGAAGTCTGTGTTGTGTGCTCCACACTTAGGAGCCCTCTTTCATAGTGTGGCCTGTCATAGACCCCCAGGGCCCCTTCCTACATCACCCCCTGGGGCTGGCCCTCTTTCCATGCCTGACCTTACACTTTGACTCTTTTTTAGTGGTCCTTTCTATCAGAATAGGCTTTGTGTTTCATTTCTAGGAGGTTCCATTCATTTACTCTGATAAAGCAATTTACAGTAGCATTAACAACAAACACAATGGAATCCAATCCTTAGAGGCATTCTGCTGCTTTCGTTGTTGCTGTTCAGTCACTAAGTAGCGTCCAACACTTTGTGACCCCATAGACTGAAGCATGCCAGGCTTCATTGTCCTTCACTATCTGCCAGAGTTTGCTCAAGCTCATGTCCATTGAGTCGGTGATGCCAGCCATCTCATCCTCTGTTGTTCCCTTCTCCTCCTGCCTTCAATCTTTCCCAGCATCGGGGTCCTTTTCAATGAGTCAGCTCTTGCTTTATACCAATTCATGAAATCCACCCAACAACCTTGTGAGGTTGATTGTTCTTATGGTAGCCATTACTCAGATGAATAAATCAAGGCCCAGAGAGGTTAAGTGACTTGTCTAAGATCCCACAGCTAGCCATCAGTGTAGCTGTTATTTGAATCTAGGTTGTCTGGTACTGGAGCCCATGCTGTCTGAATCACCAAATTGTAAGACCCAGTGTATCTTACTAATGACTGATAATGACTTACTGTGGAGACATGTTTGTATACGTTCTGAGTCTTTTCCCAGAGTGCTTGCACATTTATTGAGCATCTACTATGAGCAAGATGACATTTTCATCTTAACAGTGACATTTAATAACTTAATTCTTAGGTGTGATGAACATAGGCATTGTGAAAGGATTAAGGGACAATTAAGTGTTAAATTGCCTAGTATTGATTGTAAGTACACCAGTATTTTAGGAGATAGAATTGTGCTAGGGTTGAGTAGGTGAAGATAAAGGAGGGGGAAGGCATTTTTGGCAGGGGGTAATAAAACAGCAAGAAGAGGATTGAAAAGAAGGTGAGAAGGGAGCAATAATGAGATGCACTTGGCAACTAGGAGTAGAAGCTCCCAGACCCTGTGGCCATAGCTTTTCCTGCCATATCTGCTAAGGAATATCTCTAGCAGAGAAGGCATATTGTTTCATAATAACAGGTAACAATCCCAAAGAAAGGCATTGCCAAAGAATGCTAAAACTACCACATAATTGCACTCATCTCACATGCTAGTAAAGTAATGCTCAAAATTCTCCAAGCCAGGCTTCAGCAATACGTGAATCGTGAACTTCCAGATGTTCAAGCTGGTTTTAGAAAAGGCAGACGAACCAGAGATCAAATTGCCAACATCCACTGGATCATGGAAAAAGCAAGAGAGTTCCAGAAAAACATCTATTTCTGCTTTATTGACTATGCCAAAGCCTTTGACTGTGTGGATCACAATAAACTGTGGAAAATTCTGAAAGAGATGGGAAT
>SJYT01036912.1:430171-481929 GCA_006410635.1 Cephalophus harveyi | reverse complement strand
CTAAAACAACAACAAAGACACAAGCCATCGGCAAAATACTATAATGATTAGTTGGGATAATATCAATAAAACCCTCAGAGCAGTGCCTGCCTTTTAGAAAGTGCAAAATCAATGGAGCTGTCTCTTATACACATCTCTTGCAGCTCAATTCCAGAAAAAAAAACGATCCAATCAAAAAATGGGCCAAAGAACTAAATAGACATTTCTCCAAAGAAGACATACAGATGGCTAACAAACACATGAAAAGATGCTCAACATCACTCATTATCAGAGAAATGCAAATCAAAACCACAATGAGGTACCATTTCACGCCAGTCGGAATGGCTGCGATCCAAAAGTCTACAAGCAACAAATGCTGGAGAGGGTGTGGCGAAAAAGGAACCCTCTTACACTGTTGGTGGGAATGCAAACTAGTACAGCCACTATGGAGAACAGTGTGGAGAGTCCTTAAAAAACTGGAAATAGAACTGCCTTCAGTTCAGTTCAGTTCGGTTCAGTCACTCAGTCGTGTCTGACCCGTTGTGACCCCATGAATCGCAGCACGCCAGGCCTCCCTGTCCATCACTATCTCCCGGAGTTCACTCAGACTCACGTCCATCAAGTCCGTGATGCCATCCAGCCATCTCATCCTCCGTCATCCCCTTCTCCTCCTGCCCCCAATCCCTCCCAGCATCAGAGTCTTTTCTAATGAGTCAACTCTTCTCATGAGGTGGCCAAAGTATTGGAGTTTCAGCTTTAGCATCATTATGACCCAGCAATCCCACTGCTGGGCATACACACCAAGGAAATCAGAATTGAAAGATACACATGTACCCCAATGTTCATTGCAGCACGGTTTATAATAGCCAGGACATGGAAGCAACCTAGATGTCCATCAGCAGACGAATGGATAAGAAAGCTGTGGAGCATACACAATGGAGTATTATTCAGCCATTAAAAAGAATACATTTGAATCAGTTGTAATAGGTGGATGAAACTGGAGCCTATTATGCAGAGTGAAATAAGCCAGAAAGAAAAACACCAATACAGTATACTAACGCATATATATGGAATTTACAAAGATGGCAATGATAACCCTATATGCGAGACAGCAAAAGAGACACAGATGTATAGAACAGTCTTTTGGATTCTGTGGGAGAGGGAAGGTGGGATGATTTGGGAGAATGGCATTGAAACATTATAATATCATATATGAAATGAATCACCAGTCCAGGTTCAATGCATGATACAGGATGTTCGGGGCTGGTACACTGGGATAACCCAGAGGGATGGTATGGGGAAGGAGGTGGGAGTGGGGTTCAGGATGGGGAACACATGTATACCCGTGGCAGATTCATGTTGATGTATGGCAAAACCAATACAATATTGTAAAGTAATTAACCTCCAATTAAAATAAATAAATCTATATTTTTTAAAAAAAGAATTTTCCACAGTTTGTTGTGATCCACAGAGTCAAAGGCTTTGGCATAGTCAATAAAGCAGAAGTAGATGTTTTTCTGGAACTCTCTTGCTTTTTCTATGATCCAGCGGATGTTGGCAATTTGATCTCTGGTTCCTCTGCCTTTTCTAAAACCAGCTTGAACATCTGGAGTGTCTCGATTCATGTACTGCTGAAGCCTGGCTTGGAGGATTTGAGCGTCCCTTTACTGGCATGTGAGATGAGTGTTCTGTGCTCCTAGTCCCCTGGAGGTCGCGCTGACCCCTGTCCCCCATCATGTGTACCTGTGATCACAACCCCTCAGTCCTGACTGCTCACTGGAACCACCAGCCCACAGGCTCATGGATCCTACACAATCCGGTCCCGTCTGCTTCCTCTTTGCACAGATTCCTCAAAATTTCTTTTCCCCTGAGAGTTCTCATTCTTTTTTAACCGAGCTACACATTTAGTTAGTCTCCTTTTAAAATATCTTTTTCTATACTTTCTAGAGGGTAAAGCTCATGCTTAGTCCACCATTTTGAAACACAAGTTGGAAATTCTTTTCCCAGGGAGACTTAGCCCAAGGCAGACTAAATTTAGACATAAGGTATATGTGAGCATCTTATAAAATGCATAGTTGATCCCAAGTACTGTCATATGCATTGTACTGTATTAAATGCAAAATATTTCTCTTGTCCATAGTAGCATATGAGATGGAGGAAGTGAGTTTGGAAGATGAGGAACTACGCTTGAGGCCTGTCCTCAGACAGGGTGTGGAGGACTGCCCTGGGTCATCCTATCCCTGCTCTCCACCTCCCTCGGGGACAGGTATGATGTCTGATAGTCTGGCCCCAGAAAGATACCCACTGACCCTCACCCGGGCCTTCTATGACCTAGATTCTTTGGAAATGAACTTCACTAGAATCCACCACCGCGTCCAGGAGCAACTGAGGACAGAGCCTTGTTTCCTCTGCCCTTAGATACCCTGGACCCAAGAGCATGACCTCAGTACATGTATGAGCGTGGGTGGGCACACCACACACACACACACACACACACACACACACACACACAAATATACACACACATCAGTACTTCCCAGTACCAGTCAGTACAACCAAACAGCTGACATTTAACTAATTTTATTTCATCATCTTACACCCTAAAGGGTTTAAGTCAATTTACAAAGAGACGTAAAATAATATGAAATCACATACAGACAAAGCGGGAATAGATCAAAAGTGGGGGACCCTGCTAGAGCTAGGAATGAGGCAGCCTGGCCGGGCGGCCCTGCAGATCCAGACCCTCCCATCAGGGAAAAAGGAGCCTGAAGAACCCCACTGCTCAATGGGACCATGACATCTGAACAAGTGTTTGTTGTTTTTGTTATTGTTATTACATTTTGGCCATACCACGAGGCATGTGGGATCTTTTTTCCCCAACAAGGGATCAAACCCATGCTCCCTGTGGTGAAAGAGTGAAATCTTAGCCACTGGACTGCCAGGGAAGTCCACTGTTGTTGTTGTTGCTGTTTTTAACAGATCAGGAAAAGTATGAGTGAGTAATCCTGGGGAGACGCCTCAGAACACGGGGGAGCCACGGTGTGGGGACAGATGTCAGGACGCCTGCCCACTGCCCCTTCTCCCAGGACTGCCCCTCCTCTGACAGCTGCATCTGCCTCTGCAGTGGACACCCAGGCCCACTGCCCCGTCCCCTTCACCCGTGTCCAGAGCCCCAGGGAGGGGGTCTCTCACCACAGGCTGCAGTGGAGCCAAGCCTCCCTGCTCAGAGCTGCAGGGACCTCCCGCTGCAACCGAAGCGGATCCAAGCCCCCTCTGTGGCCTCTCCTGGCTCCCAGATAGGCCCTCTTTGAACCCTTGGGGCTCCAGGGACTCCGACTTCCCCACTTCATTTCCCACAAGGAGCCTCTCTTTCCTGCTGGCTGGCGCTCAGGACTTGCAAAGGCCTCCCCAAATAGCCCTGCCCTGGCCAACCCAGTCATTGATGATGCCTGTCATCTAACAGGCACTCAGTGGATACCCACCCAAGGAGTTCGCTGTTTCCCGGAACCCAGCATAGCCCTAATACAGTAAACACTCGACAAGTTCAGCTGGATGCACTAGAACACTTTCCACCCCAGGGGCTTCAGGCACTGAGGAGGGCACCCCTGGTTCTCTAAGGGAAGTGCACATGGATGCGGGGAGCATGACCCAAGCCTGCCTCCCGTGGAGGCAGCCTGGAAGCCGGGCCGCAAGGGATGCTGCCCAAGTGCGGGAGGCATTCTCGGCAGAGAGCGCAGGAAGGACAAAGACTGGAGGACGCAGCCTGCTCGTGGGCAGCTCCCACCTGCATCTGCTTGTTGCGCTCTTATCCTCATTTTATAGTGATGAAAGCCAGCGGTTTATTGGTGATGTTAAATATTCCGGAATCTTGTAAGCCTGTTATTAAACCTTTGGTTGCTTGAAATCAGTCATGGTTGAATTCAGAAACTGCCAAAAGCTGCAAATTATACAGTGGACAGTTTCCCACCCCCAGCCCCACCCCATCAGGCTGCATCTCCCCCATGCTTTGGCTTTTCTGGGAGAATTAAACATTTGAGAAGAACAGGCATTATCAACCCACTTTCCAAAGAGAATATTAACTGTGGAATACCAACACAGGCATGTTGTAGGATAGAAATAGATTATAGGGACTTGCCTGGCAGTCCAGTGATTAAAGCTTCGCCTTCCAATGCAGAGGGTGCAAGTTTGATTCTTGGTCAGGGAGTTAAGATCCCACATGCCTCGGGGTCAAAAAAAACAGAACATAAAACAGAAGCAAAGTTGTAAAAAAAAAAAGTCAATAAATACTTTTAAAATGGTCCACAGCAAAAAATCTTTAAAAAAAAAAAGAAAGAAAAAAAATGGATTATAAAACATGAATTCTGACCAGTGAATCCAGGACCTCCTCTAACAAGAAGCCTAGCACGGAAAGCTTCCTATCTTATTGGACCTGCCTTCCCTAAGCCAGTGTCTTTAGACAGTCAGGAACTCACCCAGATTTTCTGGTGTGGCAGGTTGTCTTTTCTAAGACCCCGCAAACCTATCTCTGGTCCCACATGCTCAAGTTGGCCTGTGATCCTGACACTGCTCCCATCAGATCATGGTGAGTCTCCATCACCCTCCCACAAACTCTGGGCAGATCTCTGGGACTGCCGCAAGCAGTGGTGGGCCTGACACTGTGTAACTTCCAAGGCTGTGTCAGGAAAATGCCAGCCACTAGAAGCGCCTGGACTCTCGGGTCTTGCCCTCTGGGAGCCCAGCCACCATGCTGCAGAGAGAGAGAGATCCACATGGAGAAGAAGCAGGACCGCCAACCCCCACCCCAGCCGAGCGCCAGCACCAAGCTCACCAGCCACGAGGCTGAGCAAGTATTCCCAAGCTGAGCACTCCAGCTGGAGCCGTGGGGAGCAGAGACCAGCCGCCCCAGCTGAGCCCTGCCCAAAGGGTTGAAAGTAAAGATATGTTCGTCACTCAGTCGTGTCCGACTCTCTGCAACCCCACAGACTGTAGCCTGCCAGGCTCCTCTGTCCATGGCATTCTCCAGGCAAGAATGTTGGAGTGGGCTGCCGTTTCCTTCTCCAGGGGATCTTCCTGACCCAGGGATCAAACCTGGGTCTCCGGCATCCCAGGCAGATTCTTCACCATCTGAGCCATCAACGAAGCCTGCCCAAATGGATGGTTCCTGAGTGAAATGAACAGCAGTTTTGTTTCAGTCACTACGGTTTGAAATGGGCTGTTAAGTAGCAAGATACGAAGAATTTCCCTCATCGGGAAATTGGGGAGAAATAATAGTACCTTCCTCATAAGGCTGCCGTGAGGGGCCGTGAGGTAAGGTAGGCCAGTGCCGAGCCCAGCAGCTGGCTCCCGGCAAGCGCTCAGCAAACATGAGTTCCCCCCCAGCCCCCCCACCCCAGGACTCCCACGCCCTGCCATCCCTGTGTTCCATCAGGCTTGACTGAAAAAATGATTTTGTCCCAGGACATGATTCAGACTCTTCCACCCTGGTCTGGTGAATAATAAACCCTTGTTTTTCAGAGACAGAAAGATCTCAGGGATCTCCACGTGGCTCAGCAGATCATCTGCCTCAGAATACAGATTCTCCTGCCCAGATCTCAGAATCAGAACCATGGAAGGGCCTGGGAATCTGGATCTTCCACAGGATTCCTGGGCAAGCCCATACACATATACACAGACACCCTGGGTGAGAACATACACACGTGCACAGACACACACACACACAGACATACACACTGAAATACACACACACAGACATACACACACACATAGACATACACACTTAAATACACACACAGACACAGACACATACACACACAGACACACACACATAGAGACATACACACCTAAATACACACACACAGACACATACTCACACAGACACACACACATAGAGACATACACACCTAAATACACACACATACACACACACACACACAGAGACATACACAGCTACATATACACACAGACACACACACATAGAGATACACACACACACACACAGAGACATACACAGCTACATATACACACAGACACACACATATAGAGACATATACACCTAAATGCACACACACACAGAGACATATACACACAGACACACAGACACAGAGACATACACAGCTAGCTACATACACACAGAAACACACATATACACACACACAAAGACACACACACATAGAGACATACACACCTAAATACACACTCAGAGAGATATATGCACACACACAGACATACACACCTGCATACATACACAGACTCACACACATAGAGACACACAAAGACATACACACACACACAAACAGACATACACACACATAGAGACATACACACACACAGAGACATACACACATACACACACAAAGACATACACACACACAGACACACACACATAGAGACACATAGAAACATACACACCTACATACACACACACAGAGACATACACACACACACAGACATACCTAAATACACACACACAGAGACATACACACACACACAGACCTACACACCTAAGTACACACACACAGAGACATACACACACACAGAGAGATATACACAACTACATACACACACAGACACACACACAGACACACACACAAAGACATATACACACACAGAGACATACACACACACACTGACTCGGACACACAATCTCCAATCCACCCTTTCACCAAAGCCAGCTGGGCTCAGCTGTGTCAAAATCCCACTGCACCAGAGCCACCTGCAATCGAGCCAAATCCCTGACCAAAGAGTCCACCTGGAACAGGCCGGCGTGGTGACAGCCCAACGCTGGAGTCAGGCCGGCTTGCTTTCAAAACCAGCCTGCGTGTCCCTGGGCTCCTTGGACCTCAGCCTCCTCAGTCTGTACACTGGGACGATCCTCTCAGGGTGCCCATCAAATGAGATGATGCGTAAACTTCCTGGCGTGGAGGAACGCCTGCAGCTATCCGGGGCGCCTCCCCCTCTGCAGGTCCCTGTGGGTTTTCAGTGGCCTTGCCACCATCACGGTCACTGTCACCCACTCTGACATGGAGCTGCTGGTGGCCACCGCTCTTCCTAGAGTGGTCCCCAGCCTGGGCCCATGTGAGGATCACCAGGGCTCCTAGAGGTTCCTAGAAAAATGGCAGCACCGAGGCCCACCCAGATCAAAGGAGCCAACGTGTCTAAAGGAGTGTTTAAAAAACACCCAGTGATGTTACTGCGCCCCCAGAGTGGCCCTAAGGTGTGCACCTGTGGAGCACCGGTACCTATTTTATTCACCCTCAGGGCCTCTACACCTAGGCAAGAGCTTTGCACCATGTGTAAAAAGAGTTGAGATGAGGTCGGGGAGAGCAGAGCAGAGAGAGGCAGAATGGACCTTCCGCCTCCCCTCTGTTGGGGGCACACCCTGGTTTCTCATGGATCAGGCACTGCTTAAAATTAGGCTTCCCAGGCCCTTTGATGTCCGTGTACCTACCCTCGGACCCCAGCAACTCCCACAGCAGAGGGATGCAGGCATGCCAGCTCAGACCCACACCATGGCCTAAAAAAAACGACAGCAAAATATGTTTGTGAAGTTGAGGAGTTCCCCTCTTACTCCGTAGCTTTGGTTTTAGAGAAAAGAACAAGAACCACTGGTCGGAGAGATAGCTGACCCCCAAACACCTTTCTCTTTGCTCTGAGCATGCAACCAGATTCAAGTCTGCCTCTTGGCAGATAGCAAACCCTGGCAGGACCATGTGGGCAGCCCCAAAACACCCCTGTGCTGACCCTCCCAATTCTGTCCCCCCAAGCTGCCACGTGGACATGCTGGCAGAGCACTGGTGGAGGCCCCAAGCGCCTCCCTCGGAGAGGAGCCGAGTGAAAGTGAAAGTGTTAGCCGCTCAGTCGTGTCCTACTTTTTCCAATCCCGTGGACAGTAGCCTGCCAGGCTCTTCTGTCCATGGGATTCTCCAGGCAAGAATACTCGAGTAGGTCGCCATTCCCCCCTCTGGGGGATCTTCCCAGCCAGGGATCGAACCTGAGTTTCCTGCACTGTAGGCAAATCCTTCACCATCTGAGCCAGGAGCCAATAGCTGATCAAATCGCTGTTTGGGACCCTCAGTGACTGAAAAATACCTGCCCCTGTATTAGGCCACTGTGATTCGGGATGTATCTTTACCATTATGTTTCCTTACTGTTGCTGTTCAGTTGCTAAGTCGTGTCTGACTCTTTGCAACCCCATGGACTGCAGCAAGCCAAGGTTCCCAGTCCTTCACTGTCTCCTAGAGTTTGCTCAGACTCATGTTCATTGAATCAGAGATGCTATCCTTAACTACTCATCAATCCAAACACCGTTGTGAAGGGCAGGCAAGTTGAATTATATGGTCATCTCAACACTGGGAAGCTGGCAGCTGCTACAATAGGAGTCAGTGCTCGGGTGCTTATCTGCGTCTGTCCCCACGATCTACTGACGGGTAAAAGGAGCGAGGTGCAGCCCCTCGCACATGGCAGACGGGGAAGAAGAACATGCTGGATTACACAGGAATAGAACACTTCCGGAAGAGCGCAGAAGGTGGCAACAGTGATGCATCAGACGGGAGGGGCTGCCAGTCAGGGCGAGAGGGAGACTTACCATCTTCTGACTGTCACGCAATTGTTTGCACAACATCTACATGTTCCCTATTCAAAACAGAACAAAGAAATTTTTAAAAGCTATTTTTAAGCCAAAAAATGTAATATAAAATGTATAAGAAATATTTATCAACAGATTTTTTTTCAATAAGAAATTTTACCATATGAGAAAACTGTACAACATATTGTTCAGTAAAGCAAATCAAACATTTTAAAAATTAAAGGGCAACTGAAGAGAAGGCTTCCCCACATCTGGCCCTCCTGGCACAATGGAAGAGCCTCTACCCAGGCACTCCCCCACCAGCCCACCAGGACACTGCACCTAAACCTCCACGTGTGCTCAGCTACTCACAGGGCACCCTGTTACATAGCTATGCCCACCTGTTTGTTCAACTCAAACCATCAGGGGCTCCATTAGTATAGCCAGAAGCCCTTTTGCTTATAGAAAAAACATCATAAGTTTCTGGAGCTAAAGGATAAACATAGGAAGGACTAGTACTAACAATGGCTTTTCATGTGCCAGGCCCTCTTGTAAGCTCTGTATTAAGTCCCGTAAACCCTGGTGGAGGAAACTGAGACACAGAAATGTTTATCACGTACCCAAGAGTACACAGCTAGCGTCAGGACGACCCAGCTCCAAACCCGGGTCCAGCCCAGGGCCCACACTCTGAAGGCAGCCTGTCACTGATGACACCATGATGGCCTCATGATGACACAGTTCAAAAATGTGTACTTAAATGACATACAGGCTGGACATGCCCTGGGAGCTCCTAAAAAGCTCCAGAATCTCACCATGGAGCACCCTGGTCAGCAGCAGCCAGCTCTGTGTAAATCTCATCCTCACCTGTGAGCAGCTGTGCAGCCTTGGGCAGGTCCCTCAACCTCTCTGGACTTGGGTTTTCTCATCCATGAAATGGGGAGGATAATAGGGACCTGGTCAAATCATTGTGGGAACTAAGTCAGACAAGACCACGCTTTAAATCAGTCAGCTGGTGCTGCACACTGCAGTGTTTATGAAGGAAGGGTTATCTAGAGTGTTGCTTGCGTGCATGCATGCTAACTCACTGCAGTCATGTCCAACTCTTCGGGACCCTATGGACTGTAGCTGCCCAGTTTCCTCTGTCCATGGGATTCTCCAGACAAGGACCCTGGAGTGGGTTGTCGTTTCCTCCTCCAGGGGATCTTCCTGACCCAGGGATAGAATCCGAGTCTCTTACGTCTCATGTATTGGCAAGCGGGTTTTTTACCACTAATGCTACCTGGGAAGCCTTACCTTAGAAGGTCCTTACCATTTTCAAACAAGATCTACCATCTGTGTCTAAGAGGTTTCACCCCCTACCCGCTCAGAGCCACGAGGAAGCTCAGCCTCTGCAGGAGGGGCAGCAGCATCGTGAGAGCCCTAGGTACCAGGAAGGGGGAAAGGACGGGGGGCGGGAGTGGGGTGTGCTGCCAGGGACCCAGAGCATCACCAGAGGGAGGAGAGAGAGGGCGCCACACTTGTCCCTTGCTTTTTAATCCTCCTGTGAATCCCTTACCCGTTTTACAGCTGAGAAGCTGAACTGCTGCTCTCTCAAGGCCAGCGTGAGAAGCGCTGTGCAGGCAGGGGCTCGCCAGGCTGGCCGGGCTGCGGCCGCATCCTCAGCATGAGGACGCCAGCTGTCATGACTCTGGAGCTCACGGAGCCCCCTCCCCAGGACGGCTGTGCCCCAGAGGCACGATGTGGCTCTCCTATGTGATAAAGTAGCTGGGAGCAGGGGAGTTTGCTGATGGCGCCCACACTCCAGGGTCCACAGTTCACCAAGCTCCACAGTTCCACACAGCCTGTGCCAGCAGCAGTCACGTGGGAAGGACAGGAATAGGACCTGCACACGTACCCAAGAGGTGCCCAGGGGCTCCTGTTGGTGGGGAGGTGCAGAAGCGGAGGCTGGAGATGGGGCCCTGCAGCCGCAGTGGAGAGCGCAAAGCCAGGGCGTGGGGCTGCACAAGGGATGCCCAGGGAGTGACCATCATGTCCGCCTCCAGCAAGGACTTTGCCTGAGAGGTGACAAGATCGGGCGCTAAAACACCCAGAACTCCCGACAACAGAGGTTGATCTGTGTGTTATGGTGCGTCCCCAGGGGAAATACCATGCCGCTCTAAAATACTTAAAGAATTCTCATCATTTATTTTTTTAATATTTATTTATTTGGCTGTGCTGAGTCTCAGTTGCAGCATGGGGAATCTTCAGATGCGGCAATATTATGTTAGGCACTCTGAGCTCTTCTGCGACACCATGGACTGGAGCCCTCCAGGCTCCTCTGTCCATGAGATTCTCCAGACAAGAATACTGGAGTGCGTTGCCATTTCCTACTCTGTACATAGGATCTAGTTCCCTGACTAGGGATCAAACCCAGGACCCCTACGTTGGGAGTGCAGAGTCTTAGCCACTGGACCACCAGGGACATCTCTAATGTATCTGAAGAATTTTAACACTAGTGCAGTGCTCCCGACTAAGTGTGCCCCTTCTGCACACTTCAAGCTCTACTTCACACGGCTACCGGATATTTGGGCACAAGACCTGAGAATGTGGAGGAAGAGAGCAGAGAAGCTGGCTGAGCCCCCAGCAAGTTCCTCCGGCCAGATCGCCACCCTTCCCTGGGCCCCTGGGCTGTGAACTTCAGGGCACCTTCCACGGAGTTCCAGGGGGGATGAGAAGAGGAAGACTCTCTGGGGCTCCACAGAGCCCTCAGTCCAGCCCCTGAAGTTGAGCGTCCACCCAGGATGTGCTGTGCAGGCTCCAACCCAGTCAGGGACGGTCCGCAGATCTCAGCGTCGAGGCTTTGAACCAAGCTGTGGGTCACGGTGGAGACAGCCAGGCCTCATCCACCACTAAAGCCTTCAAAGGCTGGCGGGAAGTGTCCTCTGTTGATTCCAACCACATGGCCAATTAAGTTCTATTTAGCCTCTTGCAAAAATGTTTTCCTCTCTTGATTTAATAAAAGCTGGAGCAGTGCCATCCTTGGTAGACAGGCTGGGACCCAGCTCTGTGAAAGGAGAGTGAGCTGCCTGCACCCACAAACTAGGCCATGCATCCTCAGTCACTCCTCCACAGATGGCATCTCCCTGAGGGCTCTGAGGAAACGTGCACCGAGCTCTCCCTCGGCACTGTGATTCCCTCCTCCTTTTTCCCGCTCTGACCTTCTCGGAGCATGTTGGCGTGGACAGAAAGGAGCACAGAGATGAAAGGGAACAGCTGTCATGTCTCCTCAAGCCCAAGCTCAAAGAAAGGCCCTGCTAAGGCACAGTGGACGCCCCACCACCAGACTTCCCACCTCCCTTTGGTCCCGGGAGCTCTCCCCAGGGCCTGCGATGACTACACCCAGACTCCAGGGAGGTTTTTACTCAAAAGGCAAGTCTTCACTCATCCCTACTAGGGAGCCTGTTCCCACCACTCCCCTACAACAAGGGACAGATCCCTGTCCACACTGTTGCTTGGCCCTCAGCAGCATTAAACCAAACAGACCCCTGCCTCCTGGAAGCTCGCAACTCTCCCAGCATCTGGGGAGCAGAGCTCCTCCCCGGAGCCAGTATACCCAGACAGCTGCCGGGAGGATGAGCTCAGAACTGCCTCCCCACCAGACCCTGCTCCCAGCCGCAGAGAGCTGCCTCACCCAGAGGCTGAGATGAGGCCTCCTGCAGCCAGATCGCTGCCCACGCCCCACCCCCCACACCCATCTCTGCCTGTGCTCCCCTGCCGGGGGGAGTCTGCTGGGTGCCCGCGTCGCCTGGATGGCTTGGGTGCCTGGCGCAGGACAGAGAAGGCCTGGGATGCAAGTGGCCAGGACCACGGAGGAACTGAGGGCGGGCTGTCCATGCAGCCTGACAGCAGGAGGGGCTGCCGCAGAATCAGGCTCCCTGGGAGCCTCAGATCAACAGGAGTCCACCCGACAGAGGCCGTGAGTCAGCACCCAACATCAGAAGCCAGCAGGGCACACTGGTGCCACAAGTTCCAAGCGGTGGCCCACAGCACCCAAAGCAGAGTTATGGAGACAGTTAAAGCACACAGAGTTCCCAGGGGCCAGAGAGACAGGCCTAGAGACGGCTCAGTTTATACAATCAGAATAAGTCAGTTTTGGAAGATCAAAGGCTGAGGACAGAGGCTCCGCTAAGAAGCTCCAATCCCAGGCCCGGTGTCAGGTCTAAACCAGCGTTAATCCAGAACCACTGCCTGGAGGAGAGCACACACCTCTGGGAGGAAGGCTCCTGAAGGCCACGGCAAGGACAGTCAGTGGTCTCCCTCTGTCCTTCCCCAGGGGACCGACAGAGACTCACTGTGTACTGGGGAGACAAGAAGGCCAGGCCCTCTGGGACTGTTAGACATTGATTCTAGGAATGGGTCCCACTGTCCGAGTGGGCTGCATTGGACCAGCCATCAGCAGAGTCCCATCCCAGCACAGCTCACAGTAGGTCCACAGGAGTCTTCACCTCCAAGCGTTGAGGCCCCAGGACATACTCCACACCCTTGTCTTTCTCCCCAAATGCTCCCTGCTGCTAGCCAGGCCTCTCTATGTGATGATTCTCAAATACATCCGCAACCCAGGCCTCTCTCCAGACTCTTCTCCACCCCACTGGGCCTCTCTGCACCCAGAGGTAATGTACAAACCCTTCCTTCTTCCATCCAGGCCACCCACACTGCCCACTCGTTCACCTCATCTCAGCCCCACCTGCCTGCCTACATCAGACTCCCCTGGCCAGGACAGACACAGAGGCTCTCTACATCCACCCAGACCCCTCCCTCCACCCACCACAACCAAGGGCGTTGTCTTAAAGCACAGGCCAGACCTTATCTTTCCCCAGGCCCCCATCCTTATGGAATGAGATCCAAAGGCAGGGTATGGCTTTCAAAGTTCTGCCTGGCTTGCATCCTGCCTGGCTTCCCAGTCCAGAGAGTTATGAGTGCTAAATAAAGATTCTGTGAACTGTCCTTGATAACGGCCAGTTCTTTTCCATGTCTCAGCCTGCCCCGTGCCTCTCGGCTTCCTTCTTCTTCTCAAGAACCAAAGCTTCAGAGACCCACTTTTCTGTTTCTAAGGAAAGCCATTAGGATATGGGTATTACTAGTCATCCCTGAATTGTAAAAGACACACAAGGAAGGCAACATTCTAGTTCAAGAAAAGACTTTCTAATGGTCAATTTCAGGCAAAAAGACCAAGCCATGAGGGAGTCAAGTGCTGTTGAGCAAAGAATTGCTTCCATATTTCTTCCATTGAGCACCAAATCAACATTCGGGAAGGAAAGAAAAACTTCTGCCTTACACTTCTCCTACACCCTATGCATATTTCTGCTGCTGCTGCTGCTAAGTCACTCAGTCGTGTCCGACTCTGTGTGACCCCATAGATGGCAGCCCACCAGGCTCCGCCGTCCCTGGGATTCTCTAGGCAAGAACACTAGAGTGGGTTGCCATTTCCTTCTCCAATGCATGAAAGTGAAAGTGAAGTCGCTCATTAAGTGTCCGACTCTTCGTAACCCCATGGACCGCAGCCTACTAGGCTCCTCCGTCCGTGGGGTTTTCCAGGCAAGAGTACTGGAGTGAGTTGCCATTGCCTTCTCCAGGAGGTTGAAGATTTAGGGAATAATCAGTCATCAGCTGCCCGCAGCTCCTGAGGAGCTCAGTGCTGGCTGTCCCCACAGGCCTAACAGTAGGAGATGCTGCTGCCAAATCAGGCTCCCTGATAGCAGTGGAGAAGACAATATTACCTGTTTCCTTTCCTGCTCCCCTTCCTAACTGGGAGCTTGCTGCCGGGAGCTGATGACTGATTATTCCCTAGATCTTTAACCTCCAACCAGGCGCTAAGCAGGGGCTTCCCCAGTGGCTCAAGTGGTAAAGAATCCACCTGCAATGCAGGAGACACAGGAGACATGGGTTCAGTCCCTGGGCTGGGAAGATCCCCTGGAGAAAATGGCAACCCACTCCAGTATTTTTGCCTGGAGAATCCCATGGACAGAGGAGCCTGGTGCATTACAGTCCATGGAGTCACAAAGAGTTGGTCACAACTACACACACGCATGCATGCAGGCACTGAACAAGCACCCCAGAATTGGAAGAAGGGGCAGAAATAGCAGGCAGAGTCCAGCGCCTCTGGGCCTCCTTCCCAGCCCCACATACACAGTGGAATCACCGAGCACCGTTGCCGCAGCCCACCTCTGTCTTCCACGCCTGGGTCTGTGGGCTGGGAGCTCTGGGTGGCAGGCATGCCCAGGCCAGCCTGGCTCCTGTGCCAACACCAGCCCCAGGCCTGGCACCCAGAAAGTGCTGGTGAAAACTACTGGCTGGGCTCCTCCAAATGAGTAAGGAATTACTCCCTTTCCGGAGGCTTCATTCTGAAAATATATTTAGTAAGTTCTAAACAAAGCATACCAACCCACCCCGTTTTATTTGTTTAGTTAAATTAATTCTATGTTAATATTTCCATTAGCCATTTAATTTATTCTAAAACCTGGCAACTGCAAAGTAATAAAACCTTTCAAATATTGACAGACAGTAAAGTAAATGTCGCCCAGCTACAACCATCTGTTTTTCCTCCAAATTCCTCAAGATGGAGGGTGTGCTGCCATCGTTTATTTATGAGGCTTCCCGGCGCCCACGGCATCTGCTCTCAGCCCTCTCCCATCCCCTGAGCTAGGGCTGCTGAGGCGACACTCTGTAGCCGGTCACAGGGTGAGAGGCAAAGGAGGAAATGGTCTGGAGTGAAAATGAGAGAATCTGCTTAACAGAGAGAAAGAGGCTGAGCCTGGCTGCAGTGTACAAGCCCACTGTTCCCGCCCCCTGCCCCTGCACGAGCAGTCCTCTGACGTCCTTAGTGCGCTGAGCGCTGCTCCCCATCCCCCGCCCCACTCCCCGCAGCCCTCCCGCCTGGCTAGGCTCAGAGAGCAGGGGCAGCACCGTGCACCGCTGGCCCTGGAGGTCTTCACAGAGGCAGGGTCCGGCTGGGCCCACAGCTCAGAGCCCTGATTCACCTTCCTCTCAAGGGTTTGCATTAACGTTGGGGGTGCGGCTGGAACCCCAGCTCTGAGGGCTTCTCCCCATGAGACAGAAGCAGCTCCACCGGAAGTCAAGGCCTCGGGCAGGACAAAGGCGTGCACTGGCTTCAAATCTCCGTCCCACCAAAGCTGTGGAGCCTGGCCCCTCCCCAGCAGTTGAGTGAGAGATGGTCTTCCCTTTGGGTTCTGACTAGGTCCGTCTGGCCAGTACAGGGGCGCAGGAGGCAGGGCAAGGTTGCCCCATCTGCCAGACGCCCAGGGTCTCTGGGGAGGAAGGCTGTCACCTGAGCCACCACTCTCTGAGCCCAGGATACAGGTTAGACATTTCACCCCAGGCTGAGGGGCCAGAGAGGGAGGCCACGCCACGCCATGGGCTCTTGCACACCTGGCATGTGCTTAAATGTACCTGGTGTGTACGAGACACACTTACAGTTCCTCCCATGCTGCCACTCAGAGCCAGGGGAGCCCGAAACCTCCCCATGCCCGTGTCCGGATGTGTGGCCCCAGCCCCCTCGGTCCTCTCCCTACCTGCTCTTCCTGGCTCCCCTCCCCACGGGCTCCAGCAGCGTGGTGACCCCTTAGCATCTGCCATTGAAGACCCAGCTGGAAAGGGGAGGGGGCACCATCTAGGAGCTCAGTCCTGAGAAGAGTCCAGAGGGGACGGAAGTCCAGGCCGTTCCTTTGTCCAGCAAGCAAGCCTGTCAGCCCCACGACTTGCTCCAGGGATGCCAGACACCTCGAGGTACCCGGAGCCCCATGGGGACAGAGACCAGCAAGTGATGAGATGTGGCTCTGTGTCCCGGAGTCTGCTCAGGACAGCCTCATGGGAGGACAAGGAAGGAACCTGCAGGTTAGATGGGATCCAGGAGGAGAGGATGGTGTAAGGAAAGGGTCAGAGGCCACACGGCTCACCTGACTGGACAGAAGGTGTGAGAAGGAGCAAATGTGGAAAGCCAAGACCTGCAACAGTGAAGAAAGTACAGACATTAGCCTGAGGGTAGTGTGGAGCCGAGGCTGGCTTTAGCCTGGGGGAGGAACATGCTCCGGTCAGAACCTGAGACACATCCCTGTAGGGGACATGGAGAGTTGGAGGAACCCAGCCTTGGAGGAGATGTGAAAGAGAGTGGGAAAGAGCTGACTGAGGAAGGGTCTGAAAGACTGTCCCCAAACAAAGCCCTGCCATGCGCCTTCAGTCTCTGTGGCCCCATAAGAGGGTCTCAAGCAGGCAGAGTTAGCCAGCCAGCATCATGCAGACTGGCAGGGGGGACGGGAGTGCTCTGACTCAGCAGGGGACCCAGACAACACTGTCAGTGAGGACCTGGGTCTGACATCCTAGCCATCCAGGGCAGTAACTGTTCACTGGGCAGCTACCGTGCGCAGGCACGTAGAGAGAGAACTACCATTCTGCCCACTGGCCAGAACTCCCCCTCACACAGGAATGAGAGAATTACACAACTCCAGCTCAGGGCGTGCAGCCAAAGAGAGCCATGGTGCCTTGAGGATCGGAGGGTGTGAGTGACTCAGATGGGCAGAGAGGAGGAGTCTGGAGGGGCTGGGTGCTGATCCTTGCACCATCACCAAGCGGCTCTCCCAGCCCTGCACCAGACGACAAGCGTCCTGCCCAGACGCTGTCACCAGTTTCGAGACAGCCTGGCATGTGAGGAGTGCACAGGTGAGGGGAGACGCCGAGAGGTGGGGCCCGTGTAGGAGGACACACAGCTGGGGACGTCAGGGTCATGGGGTCCACCCATCTGCACCCCACTCTGCCCCGCAGCCCACAAGCCTGCTCTGCCCAGAGCTCCCAGGCAGCACGTGTGGCAGGAGTGGCCCCAGGCCCGTTGTACCCTTCCCTCCCCACACACTGCCTGCCAGAGAAATGCCACCAAACAGCCCTGGCAGCATTCCCCCCATTTTTTATCTACACTTTGGGGTCTTCAATTATCTCGACAGGTTCTGCTGACGTCATCCCAGGAATTCACCCAGGCCAGTGCAGCCCATCACACTCACAGCTCGAAAGAAGAAAAGAAGTTGCGTATTCACAGCCAAAAGAGGAGTTCATAGATTTCCCTCCGATTACCAGATGTGTGCAATTTATGGCCAAGGCAAGATGCGCCAAGCCCGTGAGGAGCTGAGAGGCGGCTGCGAGGAGGCGCCACCTGGTGAGGAGGTGCCAGGCAGCCACAGGCTCTGAAGGAGAGTGGGGGGCGGCCAGTGACGGGGACATGGGCCCAGGGGCAGAGTCAAGAGAGACGGGAAGGGCTGTGAATGTCCCACATGCGCATCTGCACAGGTGGGGGCCTGGGGACATGGAGCAGCCCCCGGGCCCACCGAGTGAGGGACAGCGTCCAGCACAAGGAGCCCCTGGGATTCAGCAAGACCCTTCTTGCTGCAGCAGAAAGAAAGCTAAGGGCCCCGAGGCAGGGGTGTCACCAAGGTTGGACTGATGGCCAGGGCAGCCGCAGATACCTGGGTGACCAGCTCCCCCTCATGTTGCACAGTAGGGCTCACTGCCAGAGTCTGCAGGTCAGACTCTGGGAACCCACAGTCAGCCTTGGCACAGGAAGCTGGAGGAAAAGTAAAGTCAAAGGTCTGCAGGCATTTCAGAAAAGGGTCCTCCTGGACCCTGGCCATCTGCCTCCCCATTTTCAGCTGAACATGCTGAGGTCTCAGTGGCTGTGACCTTCCCAAGGTCACACAAGTGGTAAGTGGTCAAGATGAGTTCAAATCCATACCTGACTGTCTAACCCCCACACCCTCCACCAACTGCTCCTCCCTCCGCGGCACCAATCAGGCAAAGGTGCTTGGCAACCTTGTTGGTGTAACGGTCACACCTTGTATATTCTGTTGCACACACCAAATATTTTACTTTAAAAGATGATAAAGAAAAGGTCTGAGAGCCAGCAGAAAGTGGAGGGTTCCTCTCCGTATACTTTTCACATACAGGCAGACACACTCAGCCAGAGGTCTGAGAAGGAATCTAGCAGGGCAGGCTGTGAGCTTGTCCACGGCCCCTGGCCACCAGGGTTTGGGGAGTCCTCCCAGCACCTGCACTCAGATAGGCCTGGAGCTGGTGAGAAGTGGCCCCAGTCCCTGCCAGCAAGGACATTCGGGAGGAGGGAGAAGAAATGAGGACTGTGGTATCGATCTAGAGCACCCGGCAGCACGGCTGCTGGGCTGTCACTGGAGAAGGGCAGCAGGCGGCCCGTATCTGAGTGGGGAGAGGTTCTTCAGGGTCAGCCTGGAGGAGGTGGTCCCGGAGGCCGTGGAGGCCCGACTGGCCAGAGGCAGCTGCTGCTCTGAGCACAGGCAGGCTGGACCTGAAGGCAGGGAGGTAAGATTACATCATGAGGAGGCCGGAGGAGCCTTGAGTGACCAGACCCGAGTTCAAAACTGACCGTGGAATCTCAGGCAAGCTGCTCAACTCTTCCAAGACTGGTTCTCCCCATCCAGGTGGTGGAAATGAGAATTCCTATCCTGTAGAAACATTGGTAGGGGGAAGCCAGGTCCTGTGTTTGCACATGAGACTCAGATAATATCGCAGCTCTGGTTACTGAAGGCCTTCTTTGAGGGCCTCCTGCATGCAGGCAGCATGACAGTTATTTCCATTTTACAGGTGAGAGAACTGAGTCTCAGAGAGGGAGGGCATCAGGCAAACCCACAGGGCAGGAAAATGACAGGCCCACAAAGAGGGCCTCCTGGCTCCAAAGACAATGCTCTTTCTCTTATAGCAGCCCCCTTTTCAGCGTAAGCCTATTCCTCAGATCTCCCCCTGCAGAGATAAAAGGTAGGGTCATTATTAATCTCCAAATTATCACTCCTTGAAATGCTAGGCAATTCTTCCACAACCGCAGCAGCACATACAAGAGGCCAGGGTGTGATGAGAAAGGGCGCTCATTCTGCTCAGACATGTACGGCAGGGGAGGGAGGGGTCCCTCGGGGGGTCCCTCCCTGCCCTGCCCCTTGACCTTCTCCACAGGGATGACTGCAAGAAGATAAATGTTTCATTATTCAGAGACGCTTCCCGCCAAGCAGATCCAGGGCAGGCTCTGGGCTCTGGCCACCCCTGACCTCACAGGTCCCCTGGAGGTGACCCTAGATCCTCCACATTCCCCCCTCTTCAGATCAGGAATGTCACTGGTTCTGCAAGCGACTGCTTCAGATTCTCTGCGGGGGGACTTGAATCACAAGGGTCCCAGGGCAGGGATGGCTGACACTCATGGAGTTCCCATCAATCTTCCCACAGACACTTCAGGCTCTGGCTGAGGAGGATTTACGGGCTGAGAGGGACACGGGACAATGCCATCCTGCCCAGGCCCCACCAGCAGCACCGTTTTCCCACGGTCAGCACTGCAGTCCCTGAGGAAAGGGCCAGAAAGGCCAGCACGGGCTCCTCAGGCTGGTGGGCTCACCAACCACTTCACTTGCTTTTTATTCTCTTCTGTATGTGTCCAAAGGCTCTGCAAAAAACAAAATTTTTTTAAATGTGCATTACCATTCAAATCCAGTGAGGACAGAAAACAATAAGGCTGTCTTGTTGTTTGGTTTTGTTTGTGAGCTGTTCTCAAGCACGAAGACGGGACAGGCATCTCCTGCCAGCCTGCAGGGAACATGGACCCACGGCAGGAAGCCTCGATGTGTCTGAATTCCCAGGGAGCCCACATCAAAAGCCCCCTTCTCGTTAAGGAACAAATGCTGTGCTGAGAGCAGGCACAAACCTCCCCCAAAGAAGCCAAGCAGTGTTCCAATCACAGCCCTGGACGCAGGGCCCAGCTGGCTGCCGCATTCAGCCATCCTCCCGCTGCCAACCCCCCAACACCCAGAGCTGCACCCTCTTGCCGTCTCCTCTGCCCCTCAAAGCTCCAAACAGTCTGGGCCTGGTCCCTGGTCTCTGGGCTAGGTGGATAGGCCAGCATTCACACCACTTCGCTCAAGAAAGTCTGGGTACTTGGAGAGCCCTTGATGGCCTCGGAGGAGGTAAACCTTGCTGTGTCCACAACCACCAGTGTCCAAGCCCTCCTACCAATCAGCACAACCTTGGCAAGTTCCTGGCCTCAGGATCCCAATCTCTAACTGATGTACTGAGAAAACCCCTCTCAGAGAGAGGAATGAAGGAGAAAAGAGCTTAGGCAGCATCTGTCTCGTGGTCAGTGCCCATGCATTTGCTCTCAATATTCACATTTCATCCTGCAGCAAACCAGGACCAAGCCCCACCTGAGTCTTTGCTTGAAGCAGCTACCACGATGAACATTTGCTGCTTCATTGCCACCTTAGATTCTGCCCACAATCTGGTGCAACAAGACAAGAATTATCCTCACCATGGGAGAGGTAAGAAACCTGACTGTATCCACTCACTCCGCCCCAGGTTATCACTCACCAGAGCCTCTGCAGGGCCTGCCCCACACCAAGAAGAGTACTAGACCCTGCTCTGCCTTGAAAACCTCATTCTCTAACACAAGAGAAATAGGTTATTTTTAAGTCAGAGGCCACAGGCAGCTGGGTAATCAGAGCTACCTGAAGCACAGTGTTGAAGATTCCAAGGCTGCCTGTCAGTTCAGGTGGAAAGTGCTCTGTGGTGGGTTAGTGATGCGTCCTGGGCACAGGAAAGGTCTCTAGTAGTGGGTCAGAAACAGGCGGTGGTTTACAATGGATCTGGAATCAGATCCCAGATCCTTACCTCAACGTAGTGATCACAGGCATGACACCACCACAGTGTCTAGAAATTATTTGTAACACTTTTAATTCCTATTTTAATGAAAATGTTACCATTTGCTATGGACTAAATTGATTTTTCCCAGACTTCATATGTTGAAGCTGTAACCCTGTATTTGACTGTGTTTGTGCATAGGGCTTATAAGGAGGTGAGTGAAAGTGAAAGTGAAGTGGCTCAGTCGTGTCCGACTCTTTGCGACCCCATGGACTGTACCCTACCAGGCTTCTCTGTCCGTGGGATTTTCCAGGCAATAGTACTGGAGTGGATTGCCATTTCCTTCTTCAGGGGCTCTTCCCAAACCAGGGATTGAACCTGGGTCTCCTGCATTGTAGACAGACACTTTACCTGTCTGAGTCACCAGGGAAGTCCCTGCAATAAGGAGGTAATTTAGGTCAAATGAGGTCTTTAGGATGGTGCCTTGGTCTAATAGGATTAGTGCCCTTATAAGAAGAGACATCCAAGGGCTCTTCCCTCTCTCCCTCTTCTTCTCCCTCTCTCATTCCCTTCTTCTCCCCCTGTCTTCTGCTTTCTCCTGCTATGTGAGTACATAGGAAGAAGGCCACCATCTGCAGGCCAGGGAGACACACCTCCCAGAACCCCACTGTGCTGGCACCCTGAGCTCAGACTTCGCTACTCCAGAACTGTTAGAAAATAAACATCTGTGGTGTAAGACACCCAGTCTATGGTGTTTGGTTAGTCCAAGCAGGGTAGATGGGCATACATTACTGGGCGATCGGAACCAGGAATGGATGCCCTGTGTCCACAGCTCTGCTCCTCCTGCTCATGGTAACATCCTTGCAAATGTGAGCAGTCACGCCCTTTCTGGTAGCCAAGGGAAGACCCAGCCTCCTACCCCCCACGCCTCTTCCTCCTGCCCATGCCCTTTCTCAGCAGGATGGACAACTTCATTCTTGAGAATCTATGAGGAGTTAAGCGATGCTCAGAGGCTTCAGAATAGCCTCCAATTCATCTCTTCATTCTCAGAAAAGCCCTTGGGCTCCCAGACCCAGGCCCATCTCCCACCCCTCATGTCCAGTCCACAAAAGAGCCATTAGTCCTGAAGGCAGCCACCTCAGTCCCACCATGGGGGGATGGAACTGCTGGTCTCCTGGGTGGATGCAAAGATTAGGGGCACAGATGGGGGGCCCAGGCCTGTGTGAGTCCCTAGCGCGTCAACCGTAGCCTATACAGTGCTGACAGTGAGCAGCAGCAGTCAGCGAGGAAGGGTGACCAAAGCCAGCTCAGTGACTGCCGCTGTGCGCCTCTGGGTCCCTGTCTACTGCATCTCTCTGGCGCTCATTCCCGGTCTGGAGTGGGGCCAGAGGTGTTGGGCACAGAGGATATGAAAAGCACACACTTGGACAGATGGCACTCCACAGTGTTAGCTGCTATTGCGCTTGTCATGTTGCTCCCGTACCAGCACTTTTCACATGTGGCCTCACCAAAGAGTCCTGTGATCCTGTCACCAAATGCAAGTCTGTGTGCCCCATGCACAGTAGGGCCAAATAAACTGAAATGTGGGCGTTTGAAGCAAACAAAGTTTTGTTGCAGGGCCAAGTAAGGAGCACAGGGGGCTTGTGCTCAATTCCCGATGGTTTCAGGGAGAAGGTTTTATAAGCAACATTTGGGGTGAGGGCTGCAGGGTATGTGACTTTCTTCTGATCGGTTGGTGGTAAGATGATAGGGTGGTGCTTCCACGAATCTGCCACGGTAGATTGAGATTTCTGGCTGAAATCTGGGGTCTCGGCATACAGTTCCATCCTCCACCTGAATAGGAGTCTTAGTTCCTGCAGAAGAACTCAAAGACATTGGTATGAGTGTCTCTTGAGGGGTAACCAAGACTCTACTCCAAGGCTGCACTGTGGTTTCTTAGCTGTTCCTCTTTCATTTCTGCATCCCCTCCTTTCCTCGATAGCAACTCTTTGAACCTGACTATTGAGGAGGAACTAAAAAGCTTCTTGATGAAAGTGAAAGAGGATAGTGAAAAAGTTGGCTTAAAGCTCAACATTCAGAAAACAAAGATCATGGCATCTGGTCCCCTCACTTCATGGGAAATAGGTGGGGAAACAGTGGAAACAGTGGCAGACTTTATTTTTTGGGGGCTCCAAAACCATTGCAGTTGGTGATTGCAGCCATGAAATTAAAAGACACTTACTCCTTGGAAGGAAAGTTATGACCAACCTAGATAGCATATTCAAAAGCAGAGACATTACTTTGCCAACAAACGTCCATCTAGTCAAGGCTATGGTTTTTCCAGTGGTCATGTATGGGTGTGAAAGTTAGACTATAAAGAAGGCTAAGTGCTGAAGAATTGATGCTTTTGAACTGTGTGGTGTTGGAGAAGACTCTTGAGAGTCCCTTGGACTGCAAGGAGATCCAACCAGTCCATCCGAAGGACATCAGTCCTGGGTGTTCCTTGGAAGGAATGATGCTAAAACTGAAACTCCAGTACTTTGGCCACCTCATGTGAAGAGTTGACTCATTGGAAAAGACTCTGATGCTGGGAGGGACTGGGGGAAGGAGCAGAAGGGGACGACAGAGGATGAGATGGCTGGATGACATCACTGACTCGATGGACATGGGTTTGGCTGGACTCCGGGAGTTGGTGATGGACAGGGAGGCCTGGCGTGCTGCAATTCATGGGGTCGCAAAGAGTCAGACATGACAGTGACTGAACTGAACTGAACTGATTGGTACTCAAGGAAGGTCTAGGAGGTTGAAGGCTTTTTCCCACAAACAAGAAACGGGAGACATAGAAAGCATTTGTACCCAGGAGGGCCCCACAGCATCGGCCTCAGTTTCAAACTCTGTGAAGTGATATCATTAATCCAGGAAGTGAGGAATCCGGGGCTCCAGGAAGCCAAAGCCATCAGGCAATCCAAGAACCAGACATGAAGCCCTATTTCCAGAGCCCAGTGGGCAGTGATCCCAGATGCTTACGGTGGGGGAGACAGAAGTGGAGCCCTAGCCACGGGACCCCGGTCCCTGTGCCTCGACAGTGGGTGTGTGCTACCTAGGGGCCCGGGGAAGGGAACATGGCCAAGACCAAGCTGGAGCAAAGCAGGGACGCAGTGACGGGTAGGAGCCAGGAAAGGTTACCTGGCAGGGGGTCTGGGCATCTGACTGAGGAGGGTGCTGGGTTCCGGACCAGCCCTCACCACTCACCTGGAACCTCCAGGCAGGAGCACAGGGAAAGGAGAGAGAAGAGACAGTCTAGGTTATCTGGCTTTTTTCACATTCTCCTCAACAAAGTTACCACACAGCCCTCCAACCAGAAACACGGCTGTTGGCTTCAAGACTGGACTCAGCCCACCCAGGGGCTCCTGCCCTCTTCTGTGAATACTGACCACCCGCCTTCTAGGCCATTCTGGAGAAGGGAGAGCCAGACCTCCCCAAGCAGCTGAAGCCATGGTTCATGGATGATCAGCAGCTCACACCACGGTTCATGGATAAAGAGAGCAGGGGAGTGGAAGAGCCCTGTCCCCCCACCCCAAGGGACATGTGGCCATCGCTCCTATCTCCAAGCACCCTAGAGCTGCAGCTGCCCAGGCCTCTTCCCTCCCCATCGCCAACCTCACGTCTCAGATCGTTGTCTGACCAGTCTGTGAACCATACATGAAGCACCATTTTGAACATAAAGAATATCATGCATATGCAAATTCTGAGAGTTCAAAGCAATTGCTCCTTTGAGGATTTTCTCATCCATTGTCTGCCTTCTCAACAGCCCTGTAAGATGGTTTGGAGAAAGTACCATTCTATCCATTTTGCAGGTGGAAAAAGGAAGTCTCCATGTATGAGTCAGGGTTATTACAGTTGACTGCTATAATAACCAGAAAGTCTTGCTTAATACAAAAAAAAAAAAAAAAAAACCACACCTTATTTCTTATTCATTCAAACCCAGTGCAGATGCTCTTCTCTGTGGCCAGATCCAGCCATTTTGGGAGGGCACTGTCTTTGGGGGCGGTCTTTGGGGTTCTCCCCAGGACCCCCTGCAAGCAGCTGGTCAATCCAGGAAAGTGGGGAGAACCACACAGGATGTGGTTCTTCAGGCTTGAAGGTTGGCATGCCCCTGGCTTCAGCCCAGTCCTATTGACCAAATCATAGCCATATGACCCCAGCTTTACTGCCAGAGAGGCTGAAAGGTATAGTCCAAGTTTGCCCAGGAAGAGGAACTGGGGCTGGGGCACCAAGCTGAGGTCCTGCCAGCCCCAGGTTAGACGCCTGGGCCCTCCTCCCCTCACCTCACCCATCCTCCCATAGGAGTTCCCCATACATGTTCTTTCTGAGTCTCCTTCTGGGACACAGGCTGAACCAAGGCTGTTCAAACTGAACCCCCACATGTGGCTTCAGCTACAGGATTTGTGATCAATTAAAAACCAGAGAAGTATAAAGAGACAGGAAGACATTTCCATTCACCTAAGAGGAAATTGCAAGGAGAGAGATTAAAACCACATTTGAATTACAAAAAAAAATAATTGGCAAAGTTCCTGGAATCCAAGTACGTTCCTATAATGAGTAGAATTTGCCTCTCCTCCACTGCTAAGCTGTGAGCCTACGATTTCAGAAGGCCCAACTTAATTACAGTCTAGCTGGATATTAAAGTTGCAGCTACTCAAGTTCATCAAAAATTGCCTAATTACAAGGTCTCAGGAGGGGGGTCTATAATCAGTTTTTAAAAAAATATCTCCTACACGTAGCACCTTCCACAAGTGGCCCCTAGCATCTTTCCAAACATGAGTTAACGTCCCTTTGGGACATTCCAGGCATGTGAACTTTGCCGTGCGTGCATGCCCCATCATGTCTGACTCTTTTGCAACCTCATGGACTGTTGCCCGCCAGACTCTTCTGTCCATGGAATTTTCCAGGCAAGAATACTGGAGTGGTTGCCATTGCCTGTGAACTCCAGTGATGGACAAAATTTGGAGTCTCTGTCAGCAAAATAGGTGTGACTCAGATACGGAAGTATGCAGACACTGGTTCAAGGTCCAAACCACGAAAGGGAAGGTACAAAGTAAACATGTCAAGGGTAGAGAGGAGTTTGTCTTCCAGGTCTGGTGGGGAGGGAGTCAGGGGACCCAGAGGCCTATCTCAGTTCTGGCCAGCTTCCATTTCCAGAACACTGTGTTCATGCAAAGAAAGGCCTCAAAATGAGTCAGTGCTCAGCCCTCAGGTCAGGGGGTCTGCAGAGCAGAGGTGAGACATCTGGATGCAGGGAAGTGGGCTGAGGAGGCCCCGGCCATGGCATCTCAGCACCCGCTGAGGTGCTGGAGGTTTGGAGGGAGGACCTAGCGATGCAGGAGGAGGTGGAGATGCTGGCAGGAAGGAAGAGTGGGGTGACATCCCCTCTGCCTCACAAGGGAGGAGTCACTTGGACAGGTCACAGTAACAGTTGGGGAAGCACTCCCCAAGGACTGGAGAAGCATCCACAAAGAGCCCCTGATTGCTCCAAGAACTGCAGGAGTTTCATGGTGACTGACAGGCAGTGAGTGTTGGAGGCTGGGGAGAGGCTGGCACAGGGTAGGGAGTCAGGACCTCCTAGCCAAGCCTGGGTCTGGGCTTCCCCTGACAAGGAGGAATTCCAGGAATGGCCTTCCTCCCACAGCGCCCCCACAGCATGCAGCGCATCCTCTGACCCATGAACAGGAGCTGCGGCCCTGGCACCTGCTGCATCCTGGCTCACCCATGACAGCCTCCGACACAGTACCCAGGTCTGGCCGCCAAACCTCTCCAAAATCATCACCTCTACTGCACACCAGAAAACGTGCCTCCAGCTCTCACCAGCTGCTCCCCTGCTAAGGCAAAGTAGCTGTGGGGAAAATCTCAGCCACCTGCCTCAGCCAAGCCGTGAGTGGGGAGTCTTTTATCCTCCCCAAGGCTGACTGTCCTCTCCCAACCTCCATGCACATCTGTATCTCCCTGCAGACCCACCAAGTCAACCCCACTTTCCTTCCAGGGACTTTTCCCGGGCAGAATTCTCCCTCAACCTTGCCTGATCCACACAGGATGCTCATCCGTCTGTCTCACTACCGGCCCTGGAGAAATGTGGGTTCATTCCCAGCACTGCACAGCCAAGGGATGGGGCCCAGCAGATGTTGGGAGGATCATATGAACCAGGGAGTTGGTGGAGAGCCAGGAGCTTGGCAAAAACACCTCCTTCCTGATACAGAAATCCTGTCACCAAAATATTGTTCTCCCTTCACTTTTCAAACAATTTTAAGCTGTTGTCAATCTGACCCATGGTTTATGTGGAGCCATGGGACAGGCATAATTTGTGTTATCTACTGCTATGTAACAGATGACACAAAAACCAGTGTCTTAAATCAGAATACATTTATTATCCCACAGTTTCTATGGGCCAGAATCTGGACTTGCCTTAGCCTCTGATGAGGGGGTCTCTCGTGTACCCACAGTCAGGCTCTCAGCTGGGGCTACCATCTCATCTGAGGCCTTGACTGGGGGGCTTTGTTTTCAAGCTCTCTCACACAGTTTTTTGACACACCCAGTCCCTTGCCACATGGGCTTCTCCATGGAACTGCTTCATGACATGACAGCCCATATCCCTAGGATGAATGATCCAGCAGAGAGCAAGGAAAAGCACCCAAGATGAGCCTTTCGTAATCTGATCTCAGAAGTAACATCCCATCACTTCTGCTGTGTCTTGTTCATTAGAAGTGAGCCAAGAAGACGTCCCTGGTGGTCCAGCAGTAAAGCATCCACCTGCCAAAGCAGGGGACATGGGTTCAATCCCTGGTCCAGGAAGATTCCACATGGCACAGGGCAACTAAGCTCGCCCAACTATTGAAAACTGGCAAGCAGCAATGAAGACTCAGCACAGCCGAAAATAAGTAAATTAAGATTTTTTCGCAAACTTAAAGAAGTGAGCCAAAAAATTCAACCCACATCCAAGAGGAGATTCCACAAGAGCACAGATCGCAGGAGGAAGGAATCCATGGGGCCATCTGAGAGGCTGCCCGCCACACTCTCATCCATGCACAGGTCGCAGCTTCCTACAGCAGCATCTCCCACCCCACGTGCTCTTCTAGACCTTGCTGTTCGCCTGCCATGAGGTGGAGCCAATGTCCTCTCTCCTGGCACCTGGGTGAAGCCTTGAGACTTTCAATCCATATCAAGTGGCAGAGGTGATAGCGTGTGACTTTTAAGGCTTCTACCCTGTTTTCTAGAAACACGCACTTTTGGAAACAAGCCGCCCTGCTTTGAAGAAGCCCAAGCAGCCTGTGGAGAGGCATCAAGACCTCAGGTCCACAGTCCGAGCCAAGCTCCCAGCTGATAGCCAGCACCTACGTGCCATGCGTGTATGCCATCTTAGACAAGACCCCTCAGCTTGTGCCACGAGCAGCCCAAATTGAAAATTTATGAAGAAGACAGATTATTGTTATTCTTAAACCACTTAATCTTGGGGCGACTTGTTGTCCAGTGACAGATAACCAATACAGTTCCCAAACGTCCCTTCCCAGTGGAGGGGTGAACCTGAGAGATCCCCAATCTACCACCCCCAGGCCAAAGCTGGCAGGAAGAACTCATGGGCAAGGCCAGGAAAGAGTGGCCATCTGGTATCCATTCCACAGGTACCAGGCTGAGTCTAAGACAAGAGTATGGGTGAGCCACCACCCAGAGTCTGGGAACCCCAGGACAAGTGGGGCAGGCTCACACAGGCAGAGTCTGGAGCCCAGTGGAGGGCCAGACAGCAAACCTGCCCCTCTGCAGAGCTTGGAACAGCCCCCTTGAAGATGTGTCCCTGGCCAGGAATGCAAGGTCGATTTCAGTCAGAGTCAGCCATTCCCAGATCCTCCGGTAGGGAGGGGGACGTCAGAGTTCCCACACAAGGGTGCTGTCAGGAACGGCTGAGCTGGAGAGCAGCCTCAGGAAGCTGGGGCTGGGCCAGGGAGACTCCACTCCCTGGCTGACCTGAGGGAGGAGCAGGAGGAGGGCTTGGGAGCAGCATTCAAGCCCGGGCGCTAGCCTTGCCAGGCACAGAGGGTGGAGATCATGGAATCCTGTAGGTCCCTGGCCCTCTTCATCCAAGTCTCCAGCCCCCACTTTCCCATAGGTGGATGAGGAAGCCAAGATCACATTTCAGGGAAACTCTTGCACAAGAAAACCTTTATATATATATATATATATATTTAGGCCATGCCATGTAGCATGTGGGATGTTCATTCTCCAACCAGGGATCAAACCTGCACCCTCTACCTTGGGAGTGCAGAGACTTAACCACTGGACCGCCAGGGAAGTCCCTACAAGAGAATGCCTTCTGACGGAGTGCAGGTCCCTTCAGTCTCAACCCCCCTGTCTCAGTCATGTACACACCCTACAGAGACTTTGCAGATGAAAGTGGCAAATCTTGCGAGAAAAAATGCGTGTGTGTGTGTATCAGTGGCTCAGTTATATCAGACTCTTTGCGACCCCATGGACTGTAGCCCACAAGTCTCCTCTGTCCATGAGGATTCTCCAAGCAAGAATACTGGAGTGGGTTGCCATGCCCTCCTCCAAGGGAATCTTCCCAGCCCAGGGATCAAACCTGCCCCTCTTACATATCTTGCATTGGCAGGCGGGTTCTTTAACCACTAAGCCACCTGGGGATCCCAAGAAAAAGGCAGGATGTGGTAAAGTCAAGGGAGAAGCTGCTGTTCTTACACACCAAACTCTGGTAAAGAGGGATCAGCAGGGTGGACAGGGGAGCATCTGAAGAAAGAGAACCCCCTCCTCCAAAGCAATAAGTAGGGGCCCCAGACAATATCCAGCACCCAGCCAACAAGATGCCCAAGGGAACTGGTGAGCTGGCAGTGTTTTCTTTCAAAAATGACCCTTTCTGTGATCGTATCAGAGAGCCAGATATCCAGCTTTGTCAGTGACATCTCACACACACACACACACACACACACATATCATCTTTGCACAGGAGTAATCATAACCAAAATATAAGAATAAGATAAAATTGCACTTTTAAAAAATGTTTACACTAAACATCTCAGTGTGACGTCCCATATAAACCTCTTTTTAAAACAATGGTATTTTTGGTGATAGCATTTTCCATGGCCTTTTCCTAGTACCCCATGCCCTGGGGCCAGGTCCTGGGTGAACTGGCCTGCACCTGAGCAGAAGCTGCTGGATGGCCTGGGAAGGCCTGGCTGGGCAGGTTCCATTAGGCAACAGTGTGGAATAGCCACTCCCCCTTCCCCCGACCCTGGGGGTGGGACTAACCAGGAGCCAGAGCTAAGGCTTGCACAGCTCTCCACTTCCAGGCTGAGAGGGGCCTGGAAAGGAGCAGACATGCTTGGAATTCCAAAAATGTACCTCTGTCTCAGGCCTCTGCCTGCTCCCCAGGCCTCCCGGGACTCCAAGAGCAGGGAATGGGGCCTGGAAAATAAACCCAATCACCAGCCCTCCCAGAGACAGGGTGGAATTCATGCCCACCCCCCACCCCCACTGAGTCCAGGATTTCCCGCGCTGACCCCCAAAGCTGCCTGCGTGCCCAGTGGGCCACCTCCAAGGATGAATGCTGGCCCTGCCACCCCTATAATGCAGTCTTCAGTGACCCCGTCCACACGGAAATGTCCAGGAGGGGCCAAGGAGCAGACATAAGCGGGGAGGGGGGACACCCTAGTCAGACGCCTGCCCCCTGACACCTGGCAAACTGTCTTCCCTTAAGACCTTTGATCTCAGCTTATGCAGAATATCCTTCCTGATGTTGGGGGCGTTCTTAAAGGAGCCCACGTTGAAGAAAAATTTATGTCCCTGAGACCAGGCTGGACAAGCAAGGTCTTGATGTGGGCTCACAACAGTAGAAGGGATGGCAGGCAGGTACAGCAGACGGGACACAGCAGACAGGGGACAGCAGACGGGGCACAGCAGACGGGGGACAGCAGACGGGGCACAGCAGACAGGGGACAGCGGACGGGGCACAGCAGACGGGGCACAGTGGACGGGGCACAGCGGACAGGACACAGCGGACAGAGGACAGCGGACGGGACACAGCGGATGGGCACAGCAGACGGGACACACAGCGGACAGGACACACAGCGGACGGGACACACAGCGGACGGGGTACACAGCAGATGGGGGACAGCGGACGGGACACAGCGGACGGGGCACAGCGGACGGGACACAGCGGACGGGACACACAGTGGACGGGGGACAGCGGACGGGGCACAGCGGACGGGGGACAGTGGACGGGACACAGCGGACGGAGGACAGCGGACGGGACACAGCGGACGGGACACACAGCAGACGGGGGACAGTGGACAGGGTACACAGCGGATGGGGTACACAGCAGACGGGGGACAGCGGACGGGGTACATAGCGGACGGGGGACAGCAGACGGGGTACACAGCGGACGGGGGACAGCGGACGGGACGCAGTGGATGGGGCACAGCGGACGGGGTACACAGCAGACGGGGTACACAGCGGATGGGGCACAGCGGACGGGACACAGCGGACGGAGGACAGCGGACGAGACACAGCAGACGGGCACAGCAGACGGGACACACAGCGGACGGGACACACAGCGGACGGGGTACACAGCAGATGGGGGACAGCGGACGGGACACAGCGGACGGGGCACAGCAGACGGGACACAGCGGACGGGGGACAGCGGACGGGACACAGCGGACGGGCACAGCAGACGGGACACACAGCGGATGGGACACAGCGGATGGGACACAGCGGATGGGGTACACAGCGGACGGGGGACAGCGGACGGGGTACACAGCAGACGGGGTACACAGCGGACGGGGGACAGCAGACGGGGTACACAGCAGATGGGGTACACAGCGGACGGGGCACAGCGGATGGGGCACAGCGGACGGGACACAGCGGACGGGGGACAGCGGACGGGGCACAGCAGGCAGGGTACACAGCAGACGGGGGACAGCAGACGGGGTACACAGCAGACGGGGGACAGCAGATGGGGTACACAGCAGACGGGGTACACAGCAGACGGGGCACAGTGGACGGGACACAGCAGACGGGGTACACAGCAGACGGGGTACAGAGCAGACAGGGGACAGCGGACGGGGTACACAGCAGACGGGGTACAGCGGACAGGGCACAGCAGATGGGGAACAGCAGACGGGGGACAGCAGATGGGAGACAGACGGGGCACAGCAGACGGGACACAGAGGATGTGGGACAGCAGATGGGACACAGCAGACGGGGGACAGTGGTTGGAGTGGGGAGAGGAGGTGGCTGATTGGACAACAGCCTTCTCTCTATCACCCCCACCTGTACTAGAGACCCTCCTTACATTCTTTATCTGTGCTTGGAAATGTAGGTGGTTAAGTTCTTGCACTGAGCTGACCTATGAGTCTGATGTCAGTGGTTTTAGTACAACTAGAATTTATTTCTCCTCCAATCACTACTTTCAGATATGTGTCAAACCTTCCTTTGGGCACATTCTAGTACCAAAAAATCCAATCTGATAAGAAAGTGTCCATGTATCTGGTCTCATTAAAACTCATCCTACTAGCCATGCTCCCCTGACCCAGGCTGCTGGGAAGATTAGAGTTGAGGGAAAGGGCCTCCCTGGCAAGGTGTCACCTTCCCTTCTGAGGAGGTGCCCAGACAAGGTGCCTTGCTGGGATGTGTGGGCACTTCTCAGGGGAGTGGTCCTACAGGCCCCTACCCACTTGTGCCCCAACTGTTTCTGCAGTCTCCCACCCAGAGCCCAACATGTCTGGTGGGAGTTCAGAGCAGGGCTCAAAGCCACCGTGTCTGGTGGGGCACCGTGACTCACGAGATGGGCAAACTCCAGGGGCTGGTCCTCCATCAGTCCTCTCCCTGTTCAGCAAAGCCCAGGCCAGAGCAAGGTGTCAGCCTGCTCAGCCAAGGCCTGGAAGGCCCATCTTCCACATGCAGAGCCCTCTAATTTCCAGGAAGGACCCTCTTTCTCTCCCAGGGCTCTCCTCATGGGCAGCTCCAGTTCCTGTTATTGAAGGCTATGTCACTGTGTCCTCACATTGCTGAGTGGGATGGGAAAGGTGGTGTCATCTTTCTCTTGCATCTTTTTTTATAAGGGCACTAATCCTGTTTGTGAGGGCTCCACCCTTATTCCCTAATCATCTCCCAACAACTCCACCTCCTAATACCATCACATTGAAGGTTATGAATTTGGGGAAACACAAATATTCAATTCATAAAAGAGACAGAAATTCATGATACTGTCATCATAAAATTTATGATGCTGTCTGGGAACCCCTGGGCTAACCTTTCCAGGGGAGTTGAAATGTCAAATTATTTTCATAATAATACTGAGACATTATTTGCCTTTTTCACTGTCATTCTCTCACAAACACACCCAGGAGTTTTTCAGAGACTGATGACATGTAAAACATCCCCATTCTGATACCTACTCACATGTATATTGTATATTTCTATATTTTAGAAATTTCCCAATTTTGAATTATGAGATGGTGAATGCAGGTAGATATAACTGAGTTGCTGATAAGTGGTAAACAACCAGGTATCCAAACAATAAAGCCCTGATATGTAGCATTTGCCATTTCCATATTGTAAATATTCTCACCATGGCCCATTTTAAGCCACCAAAGTAATGTCACTGAACAGAGTCAGGAAAAGAGATTACAACCACCAGCCAGCTGGTCAGAGACAGCTCCATTACAGCACAGTCCTGGAAAAAACACTATAAACAGGAGCTCTTTAGGGTCTTCAACAGTTTTTAAGAGTGTAAAAGGGTCCTGAGATCAAAAAGTTTGAGAACTACTGCTCTACATCACCCTGACCAAAAGATATACAAAGGACAGCCCTGGACACAGTCAGAACACAGGAAATTGGGGAGCTGGTTCCCTGACATGCAAGCCTGCCAGGGCAGTGCCTGGTGGAGAGTCAAGCAAGGGGGACTTCACTAGAGGGTCAGAGAAAGTGCAGCAGGAGGACCGAGGGGGAAGTGACCTTGGGTCTGGAAAGGCAGGAGGAGCAGGCCCTTGGCCAGGGGCTGGAGAGCCTGGGCTCAACTGTCAGGGGGCCTGGTACCTCCAGAATCTGCTGTGCCCAGCCTGTTGGCCCAGCCGCCCTGGTCTGCTCTGAGCCACTGTCCTCCACAGGAACCCTCAAATGGAGCAGCTGGAGACTGGTAGCTTGAAGAATGATTTAAACAGAGAAGACGTCTCTGGAAGGCAAAGAAGTAAGCCAGATAGGCTAGACATGAGCTTAGGCACTAACCCTGAGACCAACCAGGAGAAGCAAGAGCTGCCCGGCTGAAGCCCGGGCCCATGACCGCCCTGACCTGGTCAGCTCACCATGCTTTTACCCAGCTCCCCTGCCAGCCCACCTCTGCTCAAGGAACTAGGAACCCCAAGAAGAATAAGGCTGTCCTGCCCTCCCTGGTGGGAAACACACAGGTAAAACTTGGGGGTGGAAGGGCCACAGGATACAGACAGGATACAGGCCCAGGGGAGGCTTCAGCCAGTGCACTGGTCAGTAAGGGTTGAAGGACCAGGCGCCAGGCCATGAAAATGAAAGTGAAAGTCGCTTAGTCGTGTCCGACTCGTTGCGACCCCATGGACTATACAGTCCATGGAATTCTCCAGGCCAGAATATTGGAGTGGGTAGCCTTTCCCTTCTCCAGGGGATCTTCCCAACCCAGGGATCAAACCCAGGTCTCCCGCATTGCAGGAGTATTCTTTTACCAGCTGAGCCATAAGGAAAACCCAAGAATACTGGAGTGGGTAGCCATCCCTTCTCCAGGGGATCTTCCCAACCCAGGAATCGAACTAGGGTCTCCTGCACTGCAGGCAGATTCTTTACCAACTGAGCTATGAGGGAAGCCCCAGGACATGAAAGAGCCCTACCTCCCAGTCCCAAGTCTGGTTCATAGCCCAGAGCACTTTGAACCAGCCTTGGGACTGGGAGGCAGGGCCTTGGGGCCCCCAGAGCCCAGAAAATACTGAGGATGAAACCCTATGCAGAAGACAATGGCCACAGAGCAAAAATTCCTTTAGATCATCCAGCTAGAAACTCCAAACTGCCAGGGTTCCTGGGTCCCAGCTAGAAACTCCAAACTGCCAGGGTTCCGGGGTCCCAAGGGGCCAGATGAACTGGTCCCTGTTTTATTCACATGCTCTGCCCAGAAAATTCCCCATCCCCCTTCTAGGATGGAAGATCCCCCACTCCAGATCCCTCTCCCCTGCCATCCTCCCCTCCCCCCAGCTTCGGTGCCCAGGTGAATGTCAGTAAATGCCCTTTTGGCCCAAGCTCTGTGAAGGTGGTTTGGTTTTAGTGACCAATAATTAAAAATCAGATTTTCATTTGCAGAAGCACAGTCAGCAGTGGGGAAATGAGGAATCAGATCATTGAACAGGAGGAATTAGCAGTGCTCAGGGCTAAGCATGGATGAACACACAGCACATGTTTGCCACAGCGTCACTTCATCTTTGTCATCATTTCCGCATCTACTGACTTTAAAATCTGTCAAGTGCCTTTTTCACAAACCATCCCATTTAATTTTCCCAATCCCCACAAGATAAGCAGGACTCACCCCCCATTTGTTGTTGTTCAGTCGCTAAGTTGTGTCCGACTCTTTGTCACCCCATGGACTACAGCATGCCAGGCTCCCCTGTCCTTCACTCTCTCATTTGCTCAAATTCATGTCCACTGAGTCAGTGATACTATCTAACCATCTCATCCTCTGCCGCCCCCTTCTCCTTTGCCTTCAGTCTTTCCCAGCTTCAGATATATATAATAAATATATATAAGTTTGAAAACAAATGTGCCCAAAGTCACCAGCTGGTATAGTGGGGCCAGGATTCACCCCAGGCCTACCTGACCCCACAGCCCTCAGCCACCAAGATCTGCAGATCAAGTGTGATAACCTGTTAGCTTCAGACACACAACCAGAAACAATACTAATGCACCTCGAAAAAGCTGAAGAAGGGGAAAATAGAATGGGATTTCCATTGCATTCCATTCCATTTCCATCAAGTCAATACTTGATGTACATGCAAAACCATCGAGGCTGGCCTCATTCACAGTGAACCTTCCCCATCATCGCAGAGCTGCAGGATGGCTGGGGCCGTCAGAGGGATGGCCAGACCCCTGTCTGGTGGAGGCAGAGGGGAGGGTCCACTGGGCAGCGCAGCAGAGCGAACATAGCAGGACCTGTATCTCGCTTGCCCGCAGCTCCAGGAGGTAAAGTCTGTAACATAGGCTGATCCAAACAGCACATTTCACCCACTGGGCCCCCGTGCTCAGTTCAGGTATGAGCAGGTGGCCCAAGTTTATCTGATTAGAAAGGGTAGCACTTGGGCAGGAATTCTAAGACACGGGGCTTACTCTAGTTCTAGATCATTTAACTGTGCAGCAGTGAGCCTTGGAATTTAAACAGACATCTGCGACTGTAACGGAAATCAGTCTGAGAGGAGACTGGCCATAGAATTGAGTACAGAGGAGAATCACAGAGAAATGAAGACAGAGGTCTTGAATTCTACTTATAGGAGACAATGGGGCAGGGACCTCTGGGTGCCTGCAAAAATATCCATTCCTTCCTCTATTTCTCTTAGAAACAGAAATGTGATTTTGTACAGCAATGTACCCAAAAGAAAACTTACATTTCCCAGCCTCCCTTGCACCAGAGGAGACCATGTGACCAGTTCTGTCCAATGGTACATTGGTAGAAGTTCTCGGACAGCGCTTCCAGAAAAGTTTCTTTCAAAAGGAAGCCCTTCCAATCAATAGTGTTCTGAAGGTTCTAGGCCAGGCAACTAAGCAAGAAAATGAAATGCAAGGTATCCAAATTGGAAAGGAAGAAGTAAAACTGTCTACTTACAAATCACATGATCTTGTACATACCCTAAGGAATACATGCTAAAACAAACAAACAAGAAAAGCTCTTTGAGCTAATTGAGAAAATTTGCAGGATACAAGATAAATATACCTAAATCAGTTGTATTTCTATATACTAACAACGAATAACCCAAAAATGAAAATAAGAAAACAGTTCTATTGACAATAGCAGCAAAAATAAAATACTTAGGAATTAATTTAACAAAAATGTAAGAATTGTACATTGAGAATTACAAAACATTGTTGAAAAATTAGAGCTAGGCAAATAGAGAGACACTTGGCATTCATGGATTGGAAGACTTAATATCCCCAAATTGCTCTACAGAATTCAATACAATCCTTACCAAAACTCCAACTATCTTTTTCACAGAAATGGACAAGTTGATTCTAAAATTCACATGGAAATGCAAGGGACTTAGAATATCCAAAGCAATCCTGAAAAAGACAAATGTGGGTAAACACAATTTCCAATTTCAAAACTTACCACAAAGCTGCAGCAATCAGGTCTGTACGGTATGGGCATAAGGCTCCATAGAGAGAGAGAGATCGATATAACAGAAATGAGATTTCAGAAATGAACTCACACAGATATGATCAATGGAGTTTCAACAAGGTTGCCAAGACAATTCAACAAATGATACTTGAACAATAGAATATCCACATGGAAAATGAATTAATATGGACCCTGGCACATATGCATGCAAAGTTGCTTCAGCCATGTCCAACTCTTTGCCACCCTTTGGACTGTAGCCCACCAGACTCTCCTGTCCATGGGATTCTCCAGGCAAGAATACTGGAATAGGTTGCCATGCCCTCCTCCAGCAGATCTTCCCAACCCAGGGATCAAACCCATGGCTTCTGCAATGCAAGCAGATTCTTTACGCTGAGCCATTGGGAAGGCCCAATATGGACACTCACCTCACACCATATACAAAAATTTACTTGAAGTGGATCAAAATCCTAAATGTTAGGGTTAAAATTATAAAAATCTTAGAAGTAAACAGGAGTAAATCTTCATGATTTTAGGCAAGAGTTTCTTAGGTACGACACCCAAAGCATGTGACCAAAATTAGAAATAGATTAATTGGATTTCATCAAAGTTAAAGCTTCTGTATATCAAAGGGCACTATCAAGAGAGTAAAAAGAAAACCACAAAATAGGGAAAATATTTTAATTCATATAACAGATAAGAGTTTATATTCAGAACATTTTTAATGAATTTTAAAATTAGTAAATGATTTAAATAGATATTTCTCTGAAGAAGATATACAAATGGCCAGTAAGTGTACATGACGATGCCCAGCATCATTAGGCAAACCCAAATCACCGTGAAATACCACTTCATGCCAACAAGGATGACTTCAATCAAACAGACAGAAAATAACAAGTATTGGTGAGGATGTGATGAAATTGTAACCTGCATGAACTGCTGATGGAAATGTAAAATAGTTCAGCCACTCTAAAAAACAGTCTGACAGTTCCTCAAAAAGCTAAACACAGGGTCACCATTTGACCCAGAAATTCCACTCAGAGTATGTACATATGAATAGAGAAATGAAAATTTGTCTACACAATCAGTTGTAGAAAAATGTTCACATCAGCATTATTCATAATAGCTGAAAAGTGGAAATACCCCAAATGTCCATCAACAATGAATGAATGAACAAAATGTGGCATATCTGTGCAGTGGAGTATTATTCAGCAATAAAAAGGAATGAAGTACTGATACACACTATGACATGTATGAGCCTTGAAAATCTGATGCTAAGTGAATGAAGCCAGACACAGAAGTCTTCCCAAAAAGGCAAATCCGAAGAAACAGAAAGTAAGTTCCTACTTGCCAGGGTCTGGAGGAAGAAAGGAATCAGAGAGGACTGACTGCTAATCGATACAAGGTTTCTTTTGGGAGGTAATGAAAATTTCTGCACTTAGCAGTGAGAATTGCACTCTTGTGAATATTCAAAAAAACCTCTGAATTGTATGAGGTGAAGTCACTCAGTCATGTCTGACTCTTTGCGACCCCATGGACTGTAACCTACTAGGCTTCTCTGCCCATGGGATTCTCCAGGCAAGAATACTGGAGTGGATTGCCATTTCCTTCTCCAGGGGATCTTCCCAACCCAGGGATTGAACCCGGGTCTCCCGCATTGGAGGCAGACACTTTAATACTGATGGTGAATTTTATGGTATGTGAAATGTGTCTCAATTTTTTTAAACAATCCTTATCGTTTAAGCCAATTTGAGGTAGATTTTCTCTTTTTCTTGTGAACAAAAGTAAATGCCTCTTCTCTGATATTCAGTGGGGCTCCCCTGTCTGCTCTCTGCATTATTACCCTGCAGGGAGGGCAGTCTTCTTTCTCTTGGAGTGTACATGGGGATGAGGCCTGGCTGTGACCACCTGGGCCACTGGGACCAGGGATGACCTGAGAGAGCTGTCTCTAGGACCAGAGGTGTCCCCCAGCTCCTGAGAAGGGACAAAGTCCCAGGCTCTGGCCCACGTGTCCTGGGTTTTGCCTGCTCAGGGCTCTTGAGGAGCAGGGACCACAGAACAGCCCTCTCAGGTGGTCTCGTGAACCACCGTCCCTCCTTCTGCAGGTCCTTGGCCAGCCCACGCGGTCAGATGCCTGGATGGTACCACAATGGCCTCCCCTGGGCCAGAGCAGCCTGCATTGCTTCCATGAACAGGACAGGGAGGTGACAGGAGTCATGACTGACAGTCACCTCAGCCCCTTCCATGGTCACATCCTGAAGAAGGCCGGTTATTCTGCTAAGCACACGATAAGAGGTGTCTGTGTGTGTGTGTGTGTTTACATGTGCTGAGAGGTCTCTCTGAGGCAGGTGGTAACTCTAGCTTTGGAGTGGTCCAGCCTAAATCCCCCACAGCCATGCTCAATGGTGGCAGGCTTTCAGGCCCCTGCCTACAACCTGGGAACCTGTGGCCCGTCACCAGGGACACCCTGGGCAGCTTCCATCACAGGAGATAAGTCATGTGGATTCAGATGAGAACAAGTGAGGCTCCCTGCCTCCTTGAGCTGATGTCCATTCCATCGTCACAACACAGGTCAGCCATGCTGATGGGCGGCACATCAGGACAGACCTCAAACTCTGCTTTCCAGCTTCAATCAAAGCAGCATTATTCATGGAGGATTGCCCAGAGAACACACATTCCTTGGGCTCCTGGTGATCACATCCTTCAGAGAGCTGCAGGCCTGGCTGTGTGGTTTGGCCCATCAGCATTGTCTGCTAAGGGCTGTTAAGACAGGCCTAGGAGAATAGGATTCTGTTGTTATTATGCTGTTGATTTGTTAAGGGTTTTCAATCTTTATTAAAGTATGCATTCACACAAAAAAAGGCGCAGAAAAAAAGTGTGCAGACAGTGAAGTAAACACCCATGTAACAACCACCCAGAGAAGGAAAGAATACATTGCCAACTCCCCAGAAGTCCCTGAGGCCCTCACCTCACCAAAGATAACTTCATTTAAGTGGAACTATACAATTTTTTGGAAGGAAAGTTATGACCAACCTAGATAGCATATTCAAAAGCAGAGACATTACTTTGCCAACAAAGGTCCATCTAGTCAAGGCTATAGTTTTTCCTGTGGCCATGTATGGATGTGAGTGTTGGACTGTGAAGAAAGCTGAGAGCCAAAGAGTTGATGCTTTTGAACTGTGGTGTTGGGAAGACTCTTGAGAGTCCCTTGGACTGCAAGAAGGTCCAACCAGTCCATCCTAAAGGAGATCAGTCCTGGGTGTTCCTTGGAAGGACTGATGCTGAAGCTGAAACTCCAATACTTTGGCCACCTCTTGAGAAGAGTTGACTCATTGGAAAAGACCCTGAGGCTGGGAGGGATTGGGGGCAGGAGGAGAAGGGGCTGACAGAGGATGAGGTGGCTGGATGGCATCGCCAACTCGATGGACATGAGTTTGAGTTCACTCCCGGAGTTGGTGATGGACAGGGAGGCCTGCCGTGTTGCAATTCATGGGGTCGCAAAGAATCGGACATGACTGAGCGACTGAACTGAACTGAACTGATACAATTTGTACTTTTGTGTCAGGCTACTTTCACCCAAAGTTAAGCTTATGAGTTCTATTCATGTTACTGCATGCATCCATAATTCATGTTTTTTGATAGCTTAAGTATTCCACTGTGAGAATGAACTATGAATTGACTATTGGATCCTTTTCCCACTGGGGTCTATTAAAAAGAGTGCTGTCAGGAATGTTCTGGACGTGCAGCCTGATGTGCATATATATATATATATATATACATTTTTGTTGGGTATATTCCTATAAATGGAATTGCTAGGTCATTGAAAATGGTGGCCTTCAATTATGTGAAAATAATAGAAATAGAAATAATTCCAAAGTATTTTCCAAAATAGTTGCACCCATTCACACTCCCATCAGCAGCGTGAGTTCCAGTTACTCCACATTCTCACCAGGACTTGGTATTGTCAGTCTTTTCTGGGTTAACTATTTTGGTGAGTGAAGGTGCTATATTAGTTTGCTACAGCCACGTAACAAAGTACATTAAAACAGTGAGCATTTATGACCTCAAGGTTTCTCTGAGTCAGGGTGTCAGGAGTGGCTCATCTAGTTAGCTCTCGTTTAGAGTCCCTCAGGAGGCTGCAGTCAGAACATCAGCCAGGGCTGTGGTCATCAAAGGCTTGACTGGGCTGGAGGACCTGCTTCTAAGACGTCCATTCGTGTCAGAGCAGGAGACCTTGGTTCCCCAGCACCTTTACCTCAGTGCTGCCTGATGGGCCTCAGGACATGGCATCAGGCTTCCCCAGCAAGAGATTTGAGAGAGGTGGGCAGAGAGAGGCTACAGTGTCTTTTATGACCTGGTGTTGAAGGTAATATGGCATTACTTCGCCATATCCTATCATTAAAAGTGAGTCACCATAATAGATAAGAAGATGAACAACAATATACATGTGTATAACTGAATCTCTTTGCTGTGCAGCAGAAATTAAAACAATATTGTAAATCAACTATACTTCAATAAAATTAAAATAAATGAATTTTTTAAATTAACTGTTATTGGCATATAGTTGCTTTACAATATTGTGTTAGTTTCTGCTATACAGCAAAGTGAATCAGTGGCACCTATACGTATATCCCCTCTGTTTTGGATTTCCTTCCCATGCAGGTCCCCACAGAGCACTGAGTCGGGTTCCCCGTGCTGTACAACAGGTGCTCATTAGTTATCTCTTTCATACACATTGTTGTTGCTGAGCTGTGCTCAGCCGTGTCCAACTGTCTGTGACCCCATGGACTGTAGCCTACCAGGCTCCTCTGTCCATGGGATTTTCCAGGCAAGAATAGGAGTGGGTTGAGCAAGAACCCAGGAGTAGGTTGCCATTTCCTCCTCCAGGGGATCTTCCAGACCCAGGGATCGAACCCGTGTATCCTGCACTGGCAGGCGGATTCTTTACCACTGAGCCATCTAGGTATCCATTTTATATATAGTAGTGTATTTTTTTTTTAAGTGAGTCACTTAGGTCCAGCCTACACTCAAGGGCAGAGGAATTAAGTTCTACCTTTTGAAAAGAGGAGTATTAAAGAATTTGCGGGCAGATTTTATAACTACCAGAGGCATTTCATTGTGGTTTGAACCTGCATTTATCTGACTTAAAGAGGCTGAATACATTTTCATGTGCTTACTGGCCATAAGGATTAACTCTTTTACAAAGAACCTATTCAAGTCCCTTTCCCAGTTTCCTATTATGGTGTTCATGTTCTCTTACTGATTTGTAAGAGTTCTTTGTATATGCTGGATATGAGCCCTTTTCAGCTATGCCCACAATTGTATAAACTGTGTTTTAAATCCATACAGTCCACATGTATATGACCCCTTACTGGTTCTGCTTCTCTGGTTGAGTCCTGACTGAGACATCTAGATTATTTTGCCTTCCCCGTTGACATGTAAACCCATATAGAGTTGATTTTTGTATTTATGATACAAGACAGGGGTCAAGGATTTTTTTTTGCTTGTTTGTTTTCCATTTAGATACTCAGTGATCAGCACTGTTTCTTTAAATAACCTTCCTCTCCTACTGCTTTGCTAGCTTTGTCACAAATCAAGAATACATATACTCGCAGGTCTGTGTTTTCTAATCTGATCTGCTTTGACCAGCAAGAAATTTAGTTTCAAATTTGCTGCCCACTTTTAATAATGCATGAGACTTTATGACATGATTTCTGATACTAATTTACCACTGACTTCACCCTGTAATTCAGTCCTTATTTTCCTTCATGCTGGTGCACAGTTAGATACTTATTAAATCTTGGTTTCCTCCCTTTCGTCTGCTTAGGAAAACCAAGAGCCCAGGAACTCAGCTACAGGATGGCTGTTTTCGTGAGGGGCACTAAGGGTGAAAAGGGCCCATCAGTTGCATTGACACTGATGGCAGAAGGGCAGGTGTTGGAGCGAATGTCTGAGCATGAAGAGACTTAGCCGAGCAGCCCAGCACGCAGACATGGGCGTGTGGGCCCGGGCAGGGACAGCCCCCAGCCCACAGGGACAGCGGGGTCAAGAGGGTGGGCCATTACATTTGTAAATGCAATTTGTTAAAATTACAAACCTCCTATGGAAACACTTCTTTGCCATTGACAACATTGCTCTTCAGAAAGTGGATAAGAGGATTTCCCCAGTTGCACAGTGAATAGGAATTCATCCACCAGCGCAGGAGACACAGGTTCGATCCCTGGTCCAGGAAAATCCCACATGCCACAGAGCAACTGAGCCTCAGGGCAACAGTTACTGAGCGTGTGATCTACAGCCTGCGAGCAGCAACCACAAAGCGCACAAAACACAGCTGCCGAGCCCATGCAACACAGCTGCTGAGGCCTGCATGCCTAGAGCTTGCGCTCTGCAGCAAAAGCCCCCACAGTGAGAAGCCCAGGGGGCACAACAAAGAGGAGCCCCCACTCTCACCCTGCCCCCCATCCCCCTCACCACAAGCGGAGAAAGTCTGCATGCAGCAACAAAGACTCAGTGTAAACAAAAATAAATAAATAACATTTTTAAAACAAAAATGGGTAAGAGCAACCCCCCACCTAACCCAGCATTGCTTACCACCTTTCCTGTGCCCATGTGACCATGGGCTCTTCCCCACACAGCATTCTCTCTTCTTCACAAAATGATATCACCAATAGCCTGTGGGCTCCCACCTCCTTCTGGACCCACCACAGCAGCTGGGCTCACGGTGGGAGCTGCACACAGGCATTTGGAAAACTAGGGACAAGCCCGTTTCAGTTCATCATGATTTCTCCACTCTGTGAACAAGGATGGAACTCCAAAAATAATAAGGAATCTCCACATTACGTCCTGACACAGAGCAGGCTCCTCTATAAAAGCAACACAGAGGGCAGTGTGTGGACTGGCTGCCTTTTCTGCAAAAATTGGGAGAAACAAAAATGTACGCGATATTTGCTTAAACATGCAAAGAACACCTCTGGGAGAAGACACAGAAATGTGTGATGTCAGTTCCGGTAGGGAGGGAGATGGTGTCGGAGGAACAAGGCCAGAGCGGCCCTTCACTGGAGCCTTCCACAGTGCCCGGCATTTCAGCTGATGAATACCCTGCCTGGTCACAGGCGAAACAATTGTTTTAAGAAAGAAAGGAAAGAAGGAATGAGGCACCTCAGGGTGCACCTCCCCCAGCTGAGTCAGGACTGTGGGGCCTAAGAAGTGGGCTTGCCCACCCTGGAAGGAGGTTGTATCCCACCAGCTCACCAGCCCCACCAGCCCCGGCTGCCATACCTGCCAGCTCCTCCCTTGCAGACGCTGCTCTGGCTGGAGCCCTCATCAGAAGCTGCAGAAGCCGGGCCTCCAGGTTGCACCACCTCCCTGGTATTCCTCTGCCCTGCAGCTTCTGGCAAGACACCTCTTTTTCTTGGCACACTTTGTGAAAATGTGGTGGCCACAGGGCTGCATTTGCAGACAATGGCTTGGACACAGTTCAAATTGGGAAAAATCTCTCTTAACTCGTGCACTTTCAATCCCCACTCCCTGACAAAGCCAAGCCAGGCACCAAGGGGCAGAGCAAGGAACAGGCTCTGGGGAAGGGCTCTGAGGCAACACCTGAGGCAGAGGGGGCAACTGGGAGTGAGCGCAGGTGCCCAGAGAACAGAGCCCTGCAAGGCGGGCCAGGATGGGGAGTCCACGGGCACACGTGTGAACAGACGGCCCGGGTGAGTGTGCGTGCCAGTATGTGCACATCTGGGTACATGCACGTGTGCAGGCCAGGCCCAGTACATGTCAGAGAAGCTGAGTCTTGCAACAGGACACACATCTGGGGCCCCTCCATTTGGGCTGAGGCAAGCGTGATGTGATCCACCTGTGGAATCCAGCACCTGCTTCACCACGTGCCTGCTGGATCTCTGGAAAATTCTGCTAGTTTTTAACTCTAGTTGTTTTATCTATAGTAAGGAGTAGTGATGAGGACTCAAGAAATAACTTGTATGAAGGGCCCGCACAATTGATGGCCACTGATGTAGGACGAGCAGTGCCTCCGTCCCCCACCTCTTCACCAAGGCTGCCTCAGTTCGCCTGGACCCCGCCTCACATCCCACACCAGAGGGCCGGGGGGTCCAGGAGGCCAACACTCACAGCAGAAGTGGCCTCAACACAGAGGCCAGAGGCAACCCAGATACACGGCATGTTCATGTTGAGATGTTCTTGGCGGAAAAAGAAAACAGAAAATGTCAAGAGGCTGGTGGCCACAGCCTTCCCTTTGGGCCTTATTTTTATGACTTTGACTCCAGAGCCCACTGATGGGCCTTTCTGGTCCTAAAAGCACACAACCTTCCACCCAGGCCAGCCGAGGCCAGGGCTTGGAGTCCAGGGCCCAAGGCAGGGTCTGGGGTGGGGCAGGCAGAGAGGCACCAAGGTGAGGGGTCAGTGGACCAAGTAATGCCCCCTGGATATGCCCACACCTGCCAAGGATGACTGACCCCACAAAAGGCTCACTCTGTGAGAGGGGCCAAGGGCTCCAGTCACTTCCCAAGATGTAGCAGGTCTGAACAAATGGCTAGGACACCTGCCTCCTTCTGTAGGTAAATACAGAAGCCAAGGGTCCAGCCTACGGGCCCCACACTGAGAGAAAACAAGTCTGGGAAGGACCTAAACAGAAAGCAGAGAAAAAGGAACAACAAGGGCTTGAGCCAGAGCCACAACTCCAGATGCATCGCCAGTGTGCCACCTCTTCTGTCTGCCCTCCTGGCCACCCTCCTCCACCTACGGGACTGGCTTGGAGGGCTCCTTTGCCCCTAGGCCCTCTGTCACCACTAGCAGATCAGGCAGAGAGAGGTCTGGCATTGATTCCAGCAGCCCTTTCCCTGCTGGACCACAGCAGACAAGGTCCAGCGATAAGTGCACTGCACCCAGACAGCTGATATTGTCCCAGGCAAGAAGGCAAGTGGGCTCCACCACCATCACCTCCACCACCACCACAATCATCACAACCACCACCACCTCCACCATCACAGCCACTAAAGCTACCCTCACAGCCATCACCTCCACCACCACCACAATCATCACATCACCTCCACCATCACAGCCACTAAAACTACCATCCCAGCCATCACCTCCACCACCACCACAATCATCACATCACCTCCACCATCACAGCCACTAAATCTACCCTCACAGCCATCACCTCCACCCCCCCCACAATCATCACATCACCTCCACCATCACAGCCACTCAAACTACCCTCACAGCCATCACCTCCACCCACCACCACACAATCATCACATCACCTCCACCATCACAGCCACTCAAACTACCCTCACAGCCATCACCTCCACCCACCACCACACAATCATCACATCACCTCCACCATCACAGCCACTCAAACTACCCTCACAGCCATCACCTCCACCCACCACCACACAATCATCACATCACCTCCACCATCACAGCCACTCAAACTACCCTCACAGCCATCACCTCCACCCACCACCACACAATCATCACATCACCTCCACCATCACAGCCACTCAAACTACCCTCACAGCCATCACCTCCACCCACCACCACACAATCATCACATCACCTCCACCATCACAGCCACTCAAACTACCCTCACAGCCATCACCTCCACCCACCACCACACAATCATCACATCACCTCCACCATCACAGCCACTCAAACTACCCTCACAGCCATCACCTCCACCCACCACCACACAATCATCACATCACCTCCACCATCACAGCCACTCAAACTACCCTCACAGCCATCACCTCCACCCACCACCACACAATCATCACATCACCTCCACCATCACAGCCACTCAAACTACCCTCACAGCCATCACCTCCACCCACCACCACACAATCATCACATCACCTCCACCATCACAGCCACTCAAACTACCCTCACAGCCATCACCTCCACCCACCACCACACAATCATCACATCACCTCCACCATCACAGCCACTCAAACTACCCTCACAGCCATCACCTCCACCCACCACCACACAATCATCACATCACCTCCACCATCACAGCCACTCAAACTACCCTCACAGCCATCACCTCCACCCACCACCACACAATCATCACATCACCTCCACCATCACAGCCACTCAAACTACCCTCACAGCCATCACCTCCACCCACCACCACACAATCATCACATCACCTCCACCATCACAGCCACTCAAACTACCCTCACAGCCATCACCTCCACCCACCACCACACAATCATCACATCACCTCCACCATCACAGCCACTCAAACTACCCTCACAGCCATCACCTCCACCCACCACCACACAATCATCACATCACCTCCACCATCACAGCCACTCAAACTACCCTCACAGCCATCACCTCCACCCACCACCACACAATCATCACATCACCTCCACCATCACAGCCACTCAAACTACCCTCACAGCCATCACCTCCACCCACCACCACACAATCATCACATCACCTCCACCATCACAGCCACTCAAACTACCCTCACAGCCATCACCTCCACCCACCACCACACAATCATCACATCACCTCCACCATCACAGCCACTCAAACTACCCTCACAGCCATCACCTCCAGCACCACCACAATCATCACATCACCTCCACCATCACAGCCACTAAAGCTACCATCCCAGACATCACCTCCACCACCACCACAATCATCACAACCACCACCACCTCCACCACTACATCCACCTCCACCACAACCTCCTCCACCACCACCACAATCATCACATCCACCACCACCGTCACCTCCCCCACAACCACCACTTCTACCTCCACATCACCTCCACCATCACTTCCACCAGCACCATCACCTCAACCACCATCACCACCTCTACCACCACTTCCAGCTCTGTACCACCAGCACCTCCACCACCATCACCACCTCCACCACCACCACCACTACAGTTGCCACCACTGCCATCACCTCTACCACCACCATCCTCACAACTACCCCTAACAGAAGTCTTAGCTTGTGCCCCACTGGCATTAACCATGACTTGCATTCATCACTGACTCCAAGGAGGCTGGGAAAGAGTATGTCACCTGAGCCCAACATGCCTTGGACCCTAACAACACTGAGTTTCTCTTTAAGGAAAGATAAAATGGGAGGATGTTGTTGAGTAGGCAACTGGCATGGTCCCACAGCCCTCAGCTCTGACTGCTAACCACACACACCATTTCTTCTTCTGGTGATTTAGGTGGAGGAAAGAAGCATGTGGGCCATAACAACATTTTAGGGGGAGTTTTTCAAACTAGTTTCCTTACCCCCTCAACATCCAAGCTTCTACAATATCCCCCGAGGTGTGTCTCCAAGCCCTTGAATCACTGACATCCTGAATATGTGGGGCATCCCCCCAGATGTTGCAGAGTTCTAATGAAGTCTAAAGGAGAAGGGTGTGGGTAAGGGACATTTAAAGACCTTGGGATTGGCATGTACACATTGCTATATTTAAAATAGATAACCAACAGGAACCTACTATACAGCACAGGGAGCTCTGCTCAATATTCTGTAACAACCCAAGTGGGAAAAGAATCTGAAAAAGAGTAGCACTGGTGCAGCAGCTGCATGGAGCTGGAGCAACTTTGAGGAGATACCTCATGTCCAAGGGCAGAGAAGTCCCAGCACGATGGAAGGAGGGATGAAATCACATTAGAATCAAACCTCATACCCACCAGAGATGTTCAGAGGGCTCCAATAAACCTTGTGTGCACCAGGACCCAGAGACCCCCACAGAGACTGAGACCAAACTGTGTCTGAGCATCTTCTGCAGAGGCACGGGTCAGCAGTGGACTGTGGCAGGGCCAGGGGCTCTGGGTGCAGTAGACCTGGGTGTGGCATAAGCCCTCTTGGAGAAAGTCACTGTTAGCCCCACAATAAAGTCATCAGAACTTACACAGCACTGGGGAAACAGACTCTTGGAGGGCACAAACAAAACCTTGTGCACACCAGGACCCAGGAGAAAGGAGCAGTGACCCCACAAAAGATTGACCCAGACTTGCCCATGAGTGTCCAGGAGTCTCTGGCAGAGGCGTGGGTCAGCGGTGGCCTGCTGCAGGGCTGGGGGCACTGAGCACAGAAGTCTGCGCATGGGACCTTTTGAAGGAGGTCTCTTTCATTATCTTCATTACCTCAACCATAGTTTGGCCTCAGGTCAAACAAGAGGGAGGGAACACAGCCCCACCCATCAACAGAAAATTGGATTAAAGATTTACTGAGCATGGCCCCACCCGTCAGAACAAGACCCAGTTTCCCCCTCAGTCAGTCTCTCCCATGAGGAAGCTTCCATCAACCTCTTATCCTTCTCCATCAGAGGGCATACAGAATGAAAACTACAGTCATGGAAAACTAACCAATCTGATCACACCCTTATCTAACTCAGTGAAACTATGAGCCATGGCGTGTAGGGCCACCCAAAACAGACGGGTCATGATGGAGAGTTCTGACAAAATGTGGTCCACTGGAGAAGGTAATAGCAAACCACTTCAGTATTCCTGCCTTGAGAAGCCCATGAACAGTATGACAAGGCAAAAAGGTAGGACACTGAAAGATGAACTCCCCAGGTCAGTAGGTGCCCAATGTGCTACTGGAGATCAGTGGAGAAATAACTCCAGAAAGAATGAAGGGATGGAGCCAAAGCAAAAACAACACCCAGCTGTGGATGTGACTGCTGATGGAAGTAAAGTCCAATGCTGTAAAGAGCAATAGTGCATGGGAATCTGGAATGTTAGGTCCATGAATCAAGGTAAATTGGAAGTGGTCAAAGAGGAGATGTCAAGAGTGAACATCAACATTTTAGGAATCAGCAGACTAAAAGTGACCAGAATGGGTGAATTTAACTCAGATGACCATTATATCTACTACTGTGGGTAAGAATCCCTTAGAAGAAATGGAGTAGCCCTCATAGTCAACAAAAGAGTCCAAAATGCAGTCAATCAGTTCAGTCGCTCAGTTGTGTCCAACTCTTTGCGACTCCATGAATTGCAGCACACCAGGCCTCCCTGTCCATCACCAACTCCCAGAGTTTACCCAAACTCACATCCATCAAGTTGGTGATGCCATCCAGCCATCTCATCCTCTGTCGTCCCCTTCTCCTCCTGCCCCCAATCGCTCCCAGCAGCAGGGTCTTTTCCAATGAGTCAACTCTTATGAGGTGGCCAAAGTATTGGAGCTTCAGCTTCAGCATCAGTCCTTCCAATGAACACCCAGGACTGATCTCATTTAGGATGGACTGGTTGGATCTCCTTGCAGTCCAAGGAACTCTTGGGTGCAATCTTAAAAATGACAGAATGATCTCTGTTTGTTTCCAAGGCAAACCATTCAATATCACAGCAATCCAAGTCTATGCCCCGACCAGTAATGCTGAAGAAGCTGAAGTTGAACGGTTGTATGAAGACCTACAAGACCTTCTAGAATGAACACCCAAGAAAGATGTCCTTTTCATTATAGGGGCATGGAATGCAAAAGTAGGAAGTTAAGAGATAGCTGGAGTAGCAGAATTTGGCCTTGGAGTACAAAATGGAGAAGGGAAAAGACTAACAAGATTTTGCCAAGAGAATGCACTGGTCACAGCAAACACCATCTTCCAACAACACAAGAGAAGACTCTACACATGGACATCACCAGATGGTCAATACCAAAATCAGATTTATTATATTCTTTGCAGCCAAAGATGGAGAAACTCTATGTAGTCAGCAAAAACAAGACTAGGAGCTCAGATCATGAACTCCTTATTGCAAAATTCAGACGTAAATTGAAAAAATAGGGAAAACCACTAGACCATTCAGTTCAGTTCAGTTCAGTTCACTCGCTCAGTCGTGTCCGACTCTTTGTGACCCCATGAATCACAGCACGCCAGGCTTCCCTGTCCATCACCAACTCCCGGAGTTCACTCAGACTCATGTCCATCGAGTCAGTGTTGCCATCTAGCCATCTCATCCTCTGTTGTCCCCTTCTCCTCCTGCCCCCAATCCCTCCCAGCATCAGAATCTTTTCCAATGACTCAACTCTTCACATGAGGTGGCCAAAGTACTGGAGTTTCAGCTTTAGCATCATTCCTTCCAAAGAAATCCCAGGGCTGATCTCCTTCAGAAGGGACTGGTTGGATCTCCTTGCAGTCCAAGGGACTCTCAAGAGTCTTCTCCAACA